>OX352774.1:181439906-181872957 GCA_947095535.1 Poecilobothrus nobilitatus
TTTGAAAAGAGGCAATATTCGCTGATTGTTAACTTACGTACACACAAATATTTAGGATTTTGGAAGGATAACAATATTAAATTAAAATGTAAATTCGAGATTTTTAAGTCATTATATGATGGAGCTGAAATTTTTCTATGAAATATATTATGAGAGATGAGATTAAAATTATTTAAGGATATGCACAAACAAAAAACTTACGATAGGTAATTATATAATAACAATAATTTATACATTTTTATAATTAAAATACAGTTATTATTTCTTAATAACCCAAATTAATTTTCATTTTAATTTTTCATCCCCGAGGTTAACCACCATCCTAAATACCTTTTGAAAAAAGTAGACGATAATAATTTTTTTATTTTCTTTTATTTTCAGTTTTTCATTTTTCTTAATTATGCTTAAAATATGATTTTCAAATATTAAAATATAAGATATATAAATAAAAATTAAAATATTACTCAGAATCTTAAGAGTGTGTACAGCTATAACTGAAATATTAGCTTCATATACTTTTGAACTTCTGATATAAAAGGATTACAATAATTTCTATAAATCCGCCATACAATTAATAAAAATGCTTGAGAAAAAGATAAGCTGTAAACAAGAAAGAAGTAATAAGCTTGTTATATTACTAGGGGTAAGGTATGAATATCGGACGCTTTCAAACACTTGTGAATATAAAGTGGATATAATTTTTATATTTCTGAGAAGAGAATCCAACAAAATCTGATTATGTTAAAAGAGAGGATGTGAATGTGATTATAATGTGAAACTTTTTGAAGTATTTTTTGTATTGTTCTGATATAAGCCATTTATTCATTAAAAACAATTGCGAAGGAAACCTATTGTTTGTGGTTTGTGAAAAAAACTGAATTATTCTCTTTTCTTAATTTTTTTCTATAGTATGTTATAAACGTTCTCTTAACAATTACATAATTTTTTTCATTTTTATTTGATACACTATATATAAAGGTATAAAACTGGAGAAAAACTTTTCTAATTAAAAATAATTATGGCCAATGGTTTTTTTTTTTATAGATGGTAATAAGTATAATAACACCTAAACAGCAACGTTCTTTTCAAGTCACTGAGCAGAGTAATTATAAGTAAAAATGGAGGAAAAATTACGTTTAAAGAAAATTTTTTTAAAAGACTTAATATAAAAATAAAATTAAAGGTAGGTTAAAAAAAAAAAGAATGAGAGATCCTTTTCAGTTTCGTAGGTAATTGAAAAAAAAAAAAAAAAATTAATCAAATCCCGACGTGAAAAATTTTCCATCCTTTTGGTCAGAAAAAGTGTTGAATTCAAAGTTAAAGAAAAAAATATATGTAAATGTTTTTTATAAAAATAAAAATTTTTATATTGCAAAACTTGAAAAATTTAATATTTATGTATATATACTTGTATATACAATAAATTATCTTTTATAAGATTAATACATCTTTCTTTCTTTCATTCTGATGAACATCTGTTGCATGCTTATATATAATTTTAATATTTTAATTTTCAAATTCATGTAGATTGTATAGCTTTAAGCTGCTGTGGCACTCAGGATGTTTCACGGAAAGTATCTTAATTTTTAAGAAATTTTTGATTTGGAAATTTTTGTTAAAGATCCTTGATCTGTATAAATTTATTTTCCTTAAAAATTATAGTTTTTTTTGTATTTTAACTGAAATTTATTTTATTCTATTAGTAGGTACATTTTGAAATGTATAGGTGGAAGTGGAACAAGAAGTGTATATGGTTAATTTTTGTTTCAATAAATAGAAATGTTTACAGCCAATTTAAAAATACAAATTCGTGTAAAGATTTAATTATTTGGAAGTATTTAAAATCTAAATATAGATTTGAAACATTTACGTTATTTCTAAAATTTCAGATTTTAAATCACATTAAAAATTATGTTAAAATGTAGTGAATGATCTGACACATCACATTATATGTGATTTCATCTAAACATAATTATTCTTTCTGAATTTTTAGGAATTTATTTTTGGCAGTCAAAGATCCTTATGTCAAAATTAACATAAAGGATATTTTTTTTTCTTAGATAAGATTATCTGTTTATGACAATATTGAAAAATTTAATAAAATTTTTTATTAATCGTTTGAACTTTGATTGAATGTGAGTTTTTTCAGGAAGTATATACGGGTTTCAGAATTTAAAAACAAAAAAAACAACCAATGAATGATTAAAGAATTAAATATGTAGAAAGTGAAAAAAAAAAAAGAAATTATATTTACGATATTTGATTCAATGATCTGAATTTTTTGTTACGTACCACCATCAAAATTATAAAATTTTGTAAAAGTTGTGTTGTAAAAACTTTTAAATTTAAACTTAAAAATAATTTTCTTATCTAATAGGTTTACATATTGTGATTTTAAATATAGGATTGGGATAAAAAATACTTATACCATTCTTTGTACCATTCAAATACTTTGTACCATTCAAATATAAGTTAAATTGTGAAAGCAATGAAACTGTAACTAAATTGAAAAAGCCGAAAAAAAGTTTGTATTTCAGTAAAATAATCTTAAAAGAATGGTTTAAGTTCTTTTTTCAGCTAATGTGTGATTAAAATTTTTGCATTTTACATAGGAGCGCGACAAATTTAAACTCTCCAATTATAAAATCCTCAAAGTTTTGTAAAATCCCCAATCATAAATTCATAAATTAAAAATCCCCAAATAAAAATTCCCGATTACAAAACTTCAAATAATATTGATTAAATTTAAAATTCAAATTTGACAAAGATTGTTAGAAGCACGATTAATTCCAAAAAAAAAAAAAAAAGTTGAAAGACAAAAACTCAAATTAAACATAAATCCCAAATTAAAAAATGACAAAAATTCAAAATCCCAAAACTTGAAAGCCGTTATGTAGATTATACTATGTAAATAAATAACTATGAGGGATTTTAGAGTTGGTTATGAAATCAGTGTTCCAATAATTTGTTTAGCGGAGTTGTGAAGCTGGCATTCGTCAACTTATTTTAAAAGCTTTATCATTGCAATATGTAGAACAAAACTAATTGCGGGCGATTTTATAGTTGGTTACAAAATTAGGGAAATGTGCTTCGAAATATGTATTGGCATTATGTATGTCCAAAATTTTGAATTAGAAATGGTATCGAATGATTCGATAGGTATGGGGGTAAGGAAAAAATATTTGGAATTTTAGAATTTGAGAAAATTGAATTTTAGGATTTTAAATTTTGGGATTTTGAATTAAAGAATTTTGTACTGATTTTTATTTGGCGAATTTTAATTTAGAGATTTTGTAATTGGGGGTTTTTAAAGCTAATCCATTTTACATTTGTCATTTGACCAAACTTAAATATTACTAAATTGAATTTATATTTAATTAACTAAACCCATTTTCATTGTGCGTGAAATATGTATACTGAAGTATAAGAAATTGATTTCCTTTAATTGTGTTATAAAATTTTTTATTATTATAATTGTCATGTATAGAACTTTTCATTTCGTAAGTGATCAATCTTTAGCTTTTGTATAATTTTTCAATTTACTTTTTACTTAAATATTTTTTATTTCTTAGTAGAAAAAAATCTATAAAACCATAATTCTACTTTTTCCTTCGTCTAACAATAAAAAACATTCTCATTAAAAAATCATTTAAAAAAAATGCGTATACAGGGTGTTTCCAACTCGATGGTCTTCCTTGAAATGGGTGATCGGACATGTCGAGACGAACAAGAAATTGTAATAGAGGGGGGCGGGTTATTGATTATTATGAGTTAGTTACAGATTTTTTTATGAAAAGTCGTTAAAACATCTTTAACCCGTCATATCCCGAAAAGGATCCAGAATAGACCCCCCCATAATGTTGCATGTCGCGACGAACAAAAATTTGTAATAGAGGTGGCGGATTATTGATTATTATGAGTTAGTTACAGATTTTTTTTATGAAAAGTCGCTAAAACATCTTTAACCCCTCATATGCCGAAAAGGGTCCAGAATAAACCTTCTCCCCTCCCCATCCAAAACGATTTTTTGCTCGTCTCGACATGCCTGATCCCCCATATCAAGGAAAACCATCGAGTCGGAAACACCCTGTATAATAATTTTCAATTTAAAACTTATTTCTTATCTATCAATTTAAAAATTTATCAATATTCGTATTATATATTTTGTCAAAACTTATGACAATTTTATTCAAATATTCAAATACTTTTTATTTTTAATACATTCAAATTCTAAATATATAATAAAAATAAAAAAAATAATACAATCTTACTTTCCTATTTACAAATTATGTATTTTATACAGATAAAGTACATATCCCTCTCCCTCGATAATTCGAATCAAAATATTCTTTTATAATAAACGAATAAATAATGACATTCAGATCTTATCAATCTCATTCAATACACGGTACGTACAAAGATACAAAAAAAAAAAAACAAAACTTAGATTTTGATCCGTGAGGTAAATAAGTATCTAAGTATCTTATCTATATTTTAATTTTTTTTTTTATTTATACGATACACTAACATCAGGGCTCAATTTTTTTTATCAACAACTTTTTAAAATTTCAAAATTTAAAATAAGAAAAAAAAATGCGAAAACGCGAAGTATAGGTATTCAAATTACAGATAATTATGCAAATTATATTCAGTTTTTTTTTTATTTATTTAAGAATTCTCATGTTATAACGGATTTTTTAAATAAAAAAAAAAAAAAAAAATCAAATTGGATTTATAATCAATGAATATTTTAAAAAAAATAAAAGTGGCCTGAGCTGAGCACATAATATTTCATAGAAATTCTCGGATTTATCAGGAGATTTTGAAATTTCCAATTTGAAATTTGATTCTTGAGCCAGAACAGGAGGAAATTATTATAAGGAAATCGAATATTTTTACTTTAATGTAACATTAATACCTGTCACTTTGAAATGAAATTTTTAATAAAAGTGTAACAAAAAAAAAAAAAGCAAAAAAGGATTCTTTAAAAAAAGCGATGGGTGATAGTGATAAAAAATAATTTAATATTTTGTTTTTGTCTTTTGTCATCCCTTTCCACTGTCAAAAGAATGAAATAATAGCTCTTATTGTTACAATTACCCCGTAGGAAAACTGATTATAATTTGCTGATATGCAAATTTTTTTTTTATCACTCATTTATGAATTAATTAGTTTATTTCCTTTTAGTTTCAAGTTTAAAAAAAAAAAACTTTCTTCTGTTATTATGTAAATGTCATTTTTATTCAGGTGTTGTATTTCGGTATTGAGTTATCAGAATGTTTAAAAGTAGCAGAATATGTTTTAAATAATAACTTTAAGGCTAATAAAATTTTAAGAAAAAAAATATAAACTATAAATGGATGGAAAACCAAAGTTATCAATTTTGATAATAAAAAATTATACAGTATTTTCTTAACTGAAATTCCCCTATTTCAGAGATATAGATAAAATGCAGGGAAAAATTTATAAAAATTAAAATTATTTATTTTTGAAAAGTGTCCCACTAAAAGTGGTACAACCTGCAAGCTAAGAATAATTTAAACTTCTCATAAAATTATCCAAAACCGCAGTTGGAACTAAATTTTTTTATAATTTTTTATAACTTACAGATAATTTTGGGAAAGATCTTAATAAAGCGTTGTGAGCTGATTTCAAAAATTATTTAGATTTGTCTATTTCAATATTATAGTTACCTATAATGGAGTTCAGTATTGTAGAATCGACGAAGCACTCCAATTAGATAATGACGCAACTCTCTGACTCATGGCGTAGTGGTTAAGTCGTCAACCCTTCAATTGGAGGGTCTTGGGTTCAAACCCTGGTCAGGTTATGTAATAAGAATAGCTGCTAACGTAGAGCTATACCTTTTTACATCATACAGAAAGATGTTATATAGATACCACTGCACGTTACGTTGTAATCTACTGGTGGGCCTGATTCTGTAGAATATAATAATAATAATAAAAATAATAAATACTAACACTAACAATAAAAAAAATTGCTACAGTAACAGTGGAATTGCCTTCAATTATTAGCTCATGCAGGAAGAAGTTATATACTACTGCGTAATTTAGTAACTGTCATGCTGTAGTATATAATCAATTGTTGTATCTGAAAGCAAAATAGTAACAATAATAGGCGGTTAATTGTTCCCATACAATATTACTCCCAAAAGGAGAGGTGGATTTAGTCAGTAAGAGTTGGCACTACCAAGCAGCTAGTGTAATTCTTGTTGTTTTTGGAAGTTGCCCACCTCTAGTACGAGGAAGAAAAAATAGAATACTAATAATGGTATGTAATCATGTTCAACTGCATCATTCATCCTGAAAAGGTTAAAAACTAAAATCATATCAAAGTGGAAAATTATATGATTTTTTGTGCAGGGTGGCCCAATTGAGGCCTAGTGATGTAAAACACGCATAACACTTGCAATAATAGTTTTTTTGAATGAATTTTTTTTTTATATATTAAATACATTTCACGGAAATTTAACGTGACTATGTGTGAAATATGACATCAGAGAAATGACCACAATTTTGCTCTATACATGCATTGTCTTTTTTTTAGTGCATTTTGCATTACACCACGTAATGTTTCTGGTTGCAGGCTCCGTATTTCGTCTCGAATATTCTACTTCAGCTGTCCAATTGTCTCTGGTTTATTAACATACACTTTATCTTTTAAATATCCCCATAAAAAAAAGTCGGGCGCAATCTGGTGAACGAGATGGTTAAGGGAAATCTGAATTTTTTGAAATTATGCGTTGACCAAAAAATTCACGCAGGATGTCCATAGTTCACCTAGCAGTATGCGCAGTCGCTCAGTTGAAACCACAAAAGCATGTTGCTCAACAATTGGCTGTACTAGTTGTTGCACAATTTGAATTTTGTATGGGTACATGTTAAGATCCCATTTTAAAATTATCTGCAATGTTTTTCTGGGTATACCCAATTGGCGACAAGTTGAGACAGATGGATCATTTGCAACATTCTGCCGTGCAGCTTCTACGTTGTCTTCAGTGCGAATATTTCGATGAGCACCTCGTCCTGGGCGGTCGGCAACAGAGCCCAGTTCCTCAAAACGGTGGACTAAACTTATAATCATGGAAGATGTGGGCGCTGATTTTGAGTTAAAATAACGGCGATAATTGCGCCAGAACAATTGATCGTTGAGAAAAATAGAAAAATTCAATAGTTTTAATGCGTTGTTGTGTACTGTACGTGTTCATTTTAAATTTCCAAGAATTCAGTTATAATCTGCAAAAAGAAAAAAATAAATTATGTTAGAAAATAAAAAAGATATTTGTGTTTCATATCAGTTGGTCTCATTTGGGCCACCCTGTATAATACCTATGGTATACTAATCTACTACAACTCAGTAAAATAATTACAGAATTTATCATCTGAACCATGACAAGAACCCTGTTAAAACCTCTAATAAAAAACGATTAATGGTTTTAGTTATCTAATACAAAAGAGATAGACTTGAAGCATTATTTCAAATTAATACGGTAGAATTTAAAATTTTTATAGTGTTGATCATAAATTCACAAATTTTTTAAAAATTTTCATTTTCATAAATGCCATAAAAAACAGTTATAATATCCATATAGAAAACAAATAACAAGTTGACAAGGTATCATCAATTTCGTTTTTTTTTTTATAAATAACTAATATAATATTTGTTATTAAGTTGTTGGTATTAAGGTCTATTAATAACACGGAAATTTATAATTTAATTGTTGAATAAATCACCTAAAATTTTACAATCAAATCTAATAAAGTGTATAAAAATTTACATAATACAATACTGTGATATTTTTAACTCTTCATTTGTTTCTGCTGAGTCTAATCTTAAGAGTTGTAACCATGGGTTACTCAATTATTTAAAATAAAAAAACATTATACTGAGTAAAGTTTATGAGTGGAAAAGTTACTTTTATAAATTTACAATAAAATTTGATGTTTATATTATTTAACAATAAATTAACCATATTTAGGTGCAGTTACATGGTAAACTTACAAAATTTGGTTTTTTTTTTTGTATTTAATGTTCCGCGGTTGTAATAAAAACTTGTAATATTACTTTCTAAGTGGTTGCTATAAAAATTAATATAATAATAAATTTAAGTATCACATTACAACTTATAATTTGAAAGGTGAAATTATTCAAACAATAAAATATGTATTGTTAAATATTTAATTTCATTAAGACATAATAACTATAATTTCTTGTTAAAATAATGTAAAAATTGCATAAATGTTTTACAAAATATTGAGTATTCATTCAAGAAAAAAGAAAAGCCTATAGCGTTGTTATTATTGAATACAAAATGGAAGCGTTATGAAATTTCGCCTCTCAAAATCGCCTTTTATAAATCTCGTGTTTTAAAATTCCACGTCTCACCAAGTTTCCTTTGTGCCCCATTATTTTAAATTCTTTCAATGTTTAAATATTATATGTAGGTATAATATATAATTAAGAAGCACTTTGGAGCTGGTTACAAAATCTAACCAGCTATCTACAAAATATTTTGTAAACGAGCTGGTTTACAAAATCTAACCAGGTATTTCAATAATTTGTTCAGTAGAAGTTTGGAGGCAGCAACCTCCACTATTTCGTCGTCAAACTGAGAAACGCAAGAGTTTTAGAAGATAAAGTTTGAAATTCAGTAGGTATATTTCTTTGCGTAGTCATTAAGTTGTAAACTTACAAAAAAGAAGATTTCAATCATGTGTTTTTCAAATAGTGAATTTGATCATTATTTCTTTGCCAGCTGTCATTACATTATTATAAAAATATTATCAATGCAATTTATTTCAAAGAAATTATAAATTTATAACGGAAATTTTTCCAAAACGACATAAGATTTTAACACGCCAGATTTTAAAACGAGACTTTAGGTCATAAAATTTTGAGACGCGAGCGTTAGGTAGGTAGGTACGTAGGGGATGGCTTTCACTATTCTGCGTGGAGGTCAATTATCACTAGGTTGCGTCATTTTGATCCCACTGCACTCACGTGACCTATGTTTTGTGGTAGTTTTCGGTGTTATATCCAACCTGAGGAGTTCAGATACGAAATCAATTCTTTGATTCTGTGTTTAGAGAGTCTGCCTCTAGCTAGGGTCGGAGATGTGCAAGGAAAGTGCTCAAGGTTCTCACTTTCGTTTACGACGCGAGCATTAATGTCAGATTCATAGAAAATACTAAAATTTATTGATTTTCAAAGTCCGCATAATTTATTTAGTATAAATTATGTCATGAATTATTTAAATATTTTTGTTTTGTAATGATATGTGAAATAATCGAAAAAAAAACGAGAAAAACAATAAGTAATTCCTCCCCGACTTCAGCGCTAGACGAGGAAAAGTATCTCCTTGATGAATCAACCAATATATAGGATGGGATGTTTAATACCAAGGTACACCTCGCTTTCGAATAATGAATGACGTTCAAAAAAAGCAGGGCGTGAACACAGTAAAAAAACGTGATTATGTATAAAAATAATAAATTTGTAAATTTTAATATCAAAAATATTTTTAAGGTCAATAAAAATAAAAACCAAATATAATGAAGTGTTATCTACCCCAATTATTAATTTACATGCGCAAGAATTTTTTTTACTGATTTTTTTTTGCATTTCATTTTACCCTTTTGCTAAAATTTAACGTTTTTCACATTGTGCATACTGAGCAAATAAAATTAGAGGAATATACTTGAGAACTGCATATGTTAATCTAATTAGTAAATATTGATAACGATTGTCATTTTAAAACGCTTAATAATTTGTATATTTATACAAAATACGAATGCAATATTTTAAAAACCTCAATTATGCTTGGGAAATATTAAAATCACTATCGGAAATAAAAGAGTGCCTATACATTTGAAATGCTGATATGATTAAATAAATAAATGCATTATCTAGTTAAGAATTTCCAATAAACGCTATTTGACTGATAAGGGATTAATAAATGTTTTATTATATATAGTACACAAAAAACTTGACTTTGAATTTCAGAAATTAAATTAAACATTTATATAAATATTGGGTTGGCTACGAAACTTCGTGAATTGAAATCTCGTGTTTTAAAAAAAAATATATTTATTTGAACCCTCTAAAATCACAAAATCCAAAAACTCTAAAAAAAAAAAAAAAAAATGCAAACTCCACAAAGTTCAAATAACAACCTATGGGGGGTTTTGTCTTTAACAGTATTCTACAGTTCAGATTTGATTAATTAAATGTATTTATGAAGTTGAATATTGTTTTGACATTTATATAATTGGTATTCACTCATTTCTAAATTACGAAAATTTGATTATAAGTTATTCCTATAACATTGATTTTAAAACAAACTCAAATCTCAAATAATTTTTTTCTTATATAAAAAATTTCAATATCGAAGCATTCAAAAGAATTCGAACAAAAAATACTTTAAATAGCTGTGGAGGTTACTGGAGCCAAACTTCCGCCACACAAATTATTGAAACCCTAATTTTGAAACCAACTATAAAATTTTCCTAATTATTCTTTTTACATGCTTTTGCGCAAACAGTACAATAGTATTACAAAGGTCCCATAACCTATTGTTTGATCAAAGAGGGAAGTGGTGTTTAGTGGATTAAAGTCTTACACGTTAATAGAGGAATCGTGTTTGTATCGGTTTTCTTTAACACTTTTCGATGATTTCCAACTACCCTTGTAAAAGAAAAAAAACATTAAGAAATTAAAAATGTGTGCTTTTGAAAAATAAGAGTTTTAAAAAAGCGAAATTTCAATACGGTTCCACGAATATTAAATGAATATTCTTAATACTCAAACATTTTAAGCCGTTCAAAATAACAAGGTGTTAAAAATTTTAGAAGTAAGAAATATTTTTGTTCTAAACTTTTTTTTTTTGTATAAAAGTTACAATAAAATGTAGTAATCGCTTTCACCTTTTCCTGCTACATTCATTTTAAATTTTATGAAGTTTAAATTAAGTAGACACAACAAATTCAATTGTGGCCTCGGTGACCTAGTGGGAAAAGCGTTTAAAATATGTTGTAAACACCGAGGGAGTGTAGGTTCGAATCTCACACAAGTGGTAAGAGTTATTCCCCCTTACGTCATTTACAGCCACGCCTGAACAGGAACAGCTGTG
This sequence comes from Poecilobothrus nobilitatus, assembly GCA_947095535.1. Classification (NCBI taxonomy): domain Eukaryota; kingdom Metazoa; phylum Arthropoda; class Insecta; order Diptera; family Dolichopodidae; genus Poecilobothrus; species Poecilobothrus nobilitatus. The sequence goes on from OX352774.1 coordinate 181,451,056, forward strand.
TAATTTCCTGTCCACATTTATGTGGCAGAGAAATGCACTAAAAAAAAAACAAAAAAATTCAATTTTAAATTTTAAATTATAGGATATTGTATTATAACTTCACATAATTTTCTAAATTCAAGTCTTTAATTACTTAAAATAATTTATAATAAGTCTACTTGTAACTAAGTTTTCTCTTAGGGGTGATTGACTTTTCAACATTACAGCATTGTTACCAGATTTCTCTTTTTCTTTAGTCAAAATTTTGATAAAGTTAATTTAGTGAATGAAATACATATGTGAAATATGTGTAATTTAGTTTTAACAACGTTTCTTAAAATAGAAATAAGTTTTAAAAAATAAAAGAAAATTTATAGTACCTAATTTCGAAAGGAAAAAAAAAAATTTTTGTCTTAATAAGAAAAGTTTTTATTAAAACTTTTTATGATTATGAAATTTTCCTGATCACTTTTTTAAGTTAATTTATAGTTCCTGTTAAAACATCGCGTCTCTCAGGAATAAAAAAAATATAATATAATAAAAATAGAAAATTTTCCTTGAAAATAATTAGAATAAAAAGGAAAGAGAGTAAAAAATCAGAATTACAGTAAAAATTTTTTATCCAATTTAAAGTTAAAGTATAAATTTAATTTTTTTCAAACTACGATAAAGATAAATTTAAATTTTGAAATTACTTTTTATTATAAATATGTAACTAAATCTATGGTATTATTAAAAAATGAGAATGGAGTTTAAGAAAGTACAAAAGCAAGAACGGAAACTTTTAAAAATCATAAAGAAATTTATTTACACAATATAATTATTGAACCTACACACAATGCTATTAATTCTGAGGCCACTTATTGATATTGTTTTTGTACAGACACCAATGCCAGTGCCAGAAGTAACCCAATTTTAAATAACTCCAAATATTTGGATCCTAAAAAAAAAGTCATATTTATCAAATAAGAAATAAAAGTACGGCATATAAGCTAAAAAATGGTACCTGAGTAATCAATGCTAAAATCGTCAAAGAAAACAAACAAAAGTTGTTCAAAAATTTTTGAATTACTAAATAGAGTTAAATTTTATCTATCTAAATTTTACCTTTATTAAATAAATAGGTTAAGATTCTTAAAATATTTTAGAGATCTTAAATTTAAGCAATTAACTCCTTTGTACTTAAAAACTCAAATTATTTCATTTAACTTTAGTTCACTTTTTTTTTGTTTTTTTATATAAACTTTAAAATGGGCTCAATCAAATTTTCTTCATAGTTTTTAAGTGCCCTTAAAGAAAAAACAAAATAATAATTATCCTAAAAAGTTTAAATTTTTTTCATAGTTTTTGAAAGGACTTCGTCATACAGAAACAAAACTGTTTAATCCTTTTTTTTTTTTTTTAATACGTTTAAAAACGTTTTAAAGATTTTATAGTTAAAATTCTAATTACAAAAAAGTTTATTCTTAACATTTTAAACTTTACATTTATTAAAAAAAAATGTTTTAGAAGTGTGTACAACTCCTTCTCCTCATTTTTAAACAGATTTTTAATTTTCTTGTAGTATGATGAAAAGTTTTTGATAGTCGAAAACTTTTCATAAATGATTTACCAAAAAGATTCTTAAAAGTCATTAAAAAATCAAACGAAAAAAAGGAATTAAAATTTAAAATATTTAAGTAATAAGTGATTGAAGTCATTGAACCGTATGGAATGGAAAAGAAACTCATTTAAAGTAGAAGGATTTATAAAATCATATAATAGAATTTATTTTTAAAATATATTATAAAAAAGCATATTATATAATTATCCTTCATATCCTTCTAATCTTTAACTATGCTAATTATTCTCTATTGATTTCTTTCCATTTCCTTTACTGATTCACATAAGTACCTATGTATACTGAATCCCTTTTATTATTTATGAAATGTTTTGTAGTTTAAAGATAGAAGTTTACATCAAGTAAATATTATAGGATATAAAATCGAGTTTAACATCAAGTTTCAATTAAACGGTAATACCTAGACAATTGAATTGACGAAGAATATTATACTAGATAAAAAAGATGTCGAATAAGAATGAATCATTTTTATGTTTATATAGTATCAAAGGTTAGTGCATAATTTAGAAATACGGGTTTCTACATAAAAAAGAAAACATTTCTTTTTCGTTAAAATTGGCAGGAGTCTAACGAAATTTCCCTTTTATTTATCTTCTTGCAAAAACACTTTATTAAAAAAATTTTTTTTTTTGAAATCGTACTTTTTTTCAATTTTATTTTCGAAAATCTTCATTTTGCTACAAAAAGTCCTTACTTAAGAAAAAATCTGCTTTTTTTTACGAACTTGGGAAGCTTTAGAGTTGGTCAGAACTTCAGTAATTTGTATAGTGGGCTTTGGGGGACAACCTCATTTTTTTCGAATTCACAAAAAAAAATCGCAAATTTTAAAATGCCAAGTTGTATGTTTTTATACCTTTAAAAAATTTTCCCCTTATTTTAAATACTTGGTTCTTGAAATATATATGTATGAAAAATAGTTAAAAATTATTTTAGAGTTAGATATAAAATAAAGAACATACATTTTTTTCCAGAGTATATATACATATTATTTATAGAGTAGTTATGTATGAGAGATGCTGAATTAGTAGAGATATTATAAGTAGGAACTATTTTTTCTCGGATTTTATTGTGGGTTTTGATTTTGGAATTTCGTTTTTTTTTTTCAATTCTTTGCTATAGAATAAAAAACGAAATCTAAAAAAAAAACGAGATTTTAAACAAAAAGACTGAAAAGTAGATTAAGAAGAAGATTGAAAAGGAAATTAAAAAAAAAGAAGCTTTTATAAAGTGAGATTTTGTAGTAGACCCAAAATTCCGATTATTAGCATAAAACATTAATTATTCTAAAAAATTCTCTTAAATTTGTTAAAAAACGTCTGGAATTTGAAATCGTAAAAACTTTAAAAATCGTTTTAAAGTTTTGAAAATTTTTTAAACACATTTTTAAATATTAAAAAAATAAGTCGGAAGGGGCCTCGGTGGCCTAGTGGGTAAGAGCGTATAAAATCCGCTGTAAATACCAAGGGAGTGTTGGTTCGAATCCCACACACGTCGCAAGAGTTATTACCTCTAACGACATTTACACCTATGCCTGAACAGGAAAGGCTGTGTAATTTTCTATCCACATTTATGTGTACAGAGAAATGCATTAAAAAAAAAAAAACAAAAAATAAGTCGGAAGATCTACAACAAATTCTCTGTAGAAGTTAATGCAGCGGATTTTTTTATATTCATTGAATTTTGTTAGCACTTATAAGTGAATAATATCAAAATACAGAATATCGACTTGGTATTCTTTTTAATTTGAATTAAAAGGAATTTACAAGTAAGATATTGAAATTCTGAGCAAGCACGTACTCTTTTATGATGTACCTTTTATACGAGTTTTTTAGGTTAAAGGTAATTTTGTAAATATTTATACTGAAAGCATAGAATTGATATTCACTTTTAATATTGTATGTACTTTTTTTGGTTTAAGTATATAATTTATTTCATTTGATTGATGCTTTAAAATATGTAACTTAAGATATGTAACTTGTATCTAATTTAACTATTTATACCTATGTATCTCAATATTCTTTATTTCATACAATATTTGTTTTCTATTGTAAAAATTAAAGTTTTCAAAAAATTTTTAAAAATTCTTTAAATTATTAGTTACAAAAAAAAACAAAAAGGGCGCGACTCAATAATTAAATTTGGAGCACCACCTATTGCTTCAAAATTCTAACACTCCAGGAGATTAATATATTCCATCAATTTATGTATATTATGTAGTATTATAACATTGGATAACAATAGAAGGCACTTCATTTTGAAATTCTTTAGCATTGTTTTTTTTTTTTATAACTTGTCAAATTTGTTTGTTGGCTTTTTTAGAGGCGCATAAACGAATGTTTTAAAAAGATATTAAATCAATAGTTTTTTTTTTTCTTTTTATTTTTTTTTATTAAATATTTATATTGAAATATTTATTTTTTATTGAATAAAATTTAGTGATTGAATAAATTAATTTAAAATTCGTTTTTTATTTCATTTCATTTTCTCTATCGTTAATCGAACATTGGATTTTAAATTAGATTTTGTATAAGCAATCGTCGTAACTTTCTTATATTTTTTTTCCATTTTTTTTTTTGATTTTTCTTTAAATATTTTTAAGAAATTGAATTTTTAATTTCGGAAGATTAAAACTAAAATTTATAAATCGTTTTTTTTTTTTTTTTTATGTTTCTATTATCAAAACAGCGATAGCCTCATTAAACCTCAATTTATGAGCGTAACAAATCTTAATTTTCTGCTACTGATTAAAATTGAATTTAAAATTGGTTAAATATAAATATTTGAAGAAGTTAAAGATAAGATGATGAGAAAACATAAGCACTTACATAGAAAATAATACTCATATGTCAAAAGAAGTTTGTATATTAGCAATTTGTAGTTAGTTGATATTTATCTTTATATTTTTAAGAATTTAAGAAACTTTTTGTTAGAAAAATATGCAAAACAAATATCTTTTTTCCAAATTTTAAACATTGACCCAGAAAAACATTGATTTCCTCTATAATACGAAATAACTTTTCATTTTCTGAAAAATTTTTATTAAAAATTCTAAATAAAAATGTTGGTTACAAGAAAATTTTTTTTTTGAAAATGAATAAATTTTAATTTCCTTTTTGAAAGCTAAAAAAAAATCTCACTTTTCTTTAAAAAAAACCATGGACTTTAATATTAAAGATATATTTTTTTTATAAAAAAAAAAAAACATTCCAACCCCTACATTAAATTTCTTTAAATTGTAAGTAATGAAAATTGTCATAAGTCAAATTTTAGATACAAATTTGGATACAATTTTCAAGGACTTCCATTCTTCGGTTCTTTAATATTGTTGCTTTTGTTTTATTTATTCTAAGATTACAGAAACGATTCAATGTAATCAAATCAAACCTTTTGTATTTTTATTATTTTTATTTTTTCAAGAATAAATCTTTATTTAGGATCTTGAATTATTCATCAGAACTGGGAAAAGATAAAGAAAATCACAAAACCAGGCAACCGATAAGAAATAATTCAAGTAATCCAAAAATGAAAAAAAAAGAACAATTACTTCCTGTCATAAAAATGTAATTGAAATCTAGGATTTTCAATATTGTGTTTTTTTTTTTTTTTTTTTTTTGACTTCTCCTGTTGATTTCTACTTTTAAAGAGGCAAATTATTAGCGATATAAAGTTATTTAAGCAGAATTTAAATTTCTTTTAAAATTTAAATAAGACTTTTAAAATTTACCATGGTTATTTTAATTTAAAAAAAAAAGAAAAGTTATGATAAAATGAATGTTTTAAAGTTATATTATGAAAGTTGCTTAGCATCATATTATGTGGTTTTGTCGTCTGGCTGTGTAATAAAATAATCCCAAAATAGTTTTCGCTATAGGATTTTTCTTAAAAAATAGTAAGTTTTAAAACTTTTCACTTAAGAATTTCTTAATTTAAAAAACTTTTTAAATTTATTGTTTAAAAATGAAAGGGTTCAATTAAAGGTTATTTGGTTAAATGAGAATATTTTAAAGTTTGCAAAAAATGTTTCAATTACATCTAAATAAATGTACAACAAATAAATTTTGTGCGAATAATGGTGGGAATATAGAAAATTTTTCCTTTTTTATTGTAAGGATAATTTGTGATAATCCTTAATAAAAATAAGGTTTTTGAACTTATTATTTGAAAACTTCAGTTCATAAAGAAAACTAACAAGTATTTTACTAACAAAAGCAATAAAAAAAACTTTAAAAGAAATTCTTATTGTATGCTCCTAAAACCGAATAGGGAGGAAGTGTAGAGGAGATATAATAAAATATATAAAATTTTTTAGGATGTTTTTGTGTTATTTTGGGTTTTGTAAAATGTTTTTTTCTCAGAGTAAAGTTCAAAAGTATTAATAAAAATGATTCACGGTAATAATAACTCTTCAGACATTGAATTTTGAATATTGAATTGAATTTATTATTTATTTAACATAATAATAGCTGACGCACTTCACACATCACGTGTTACTATAATCATATATTACCATAATTGCTCGGACGTGCAAAGTTCGAGTGCATTCCATATAGATTAATTAATAATTTTAAAATTTTATTGAATAATTAATTTAATAATTTTATTTAATTTCATTGGGCCTAACAGGCCAGGTCGTTTCGAATGTAAAAGATAATTTGAATAGTAAGATATACTTGCTATATATTTTAAAGTTTTTCGACTATAGACAAAGCAAATTTACTTATGTTTTTAAGCATAAATTATTTTATAAAGCTGTCATTAAGACCCTGAAATCCTACTGGATAAGCTTAGTAGTTGTCATCAACTGAAGCTCATGCATCAATGAACCGGATGAAGTATTCCATGTCTTGATACCCGGACATTTTTTGTGATTTTTTGGGCAATTGTAGAGCTGATGTAGAGCTTGTTAGTGGCACTTAAAATTCTCAGATGAATTGGAATCTAAAATAATTAACTAGATTCTTATTCCTAAATTTTCGCCATATCGGTAGTGTAATAGGAGTTTTAACTGCCAAACTTTAATTTATAAGTGATTATCTAATACAATTTCATCAACCAAATAAATGTCTTTAGTACAAATTTTTCTCAGCAGAAAATTTAAAAACAATCTGAAGAATATTTCAAAAGTAAAATTAAAAATTATTTAGATTAATTTATAGTCTATCCCTAGTATTTTACGACTAAGCACTGTTAATAACCGTAAAACCCTTTCTTAAGAACATTATTATTGTTAAAATTAAAATTAAAATGTTCAACCACTCTCTCTTAAAGTTATTTCAATTTTACACATTAGTTAGAGATATTTAAAAAAGAAATAAACGATTTAATAACTAAACGGCCAATACTGCGTTAAATATTTTGTGCAAAAAAAGCACAGATTAAATCACCCCTTACATTGAATATGAATGTGGAAAAATAGGGGTTCTCTACGTATGCAAATTTTTTACAATATTTTTTTTATGATACGAATGTGTTATAAATTATATTTTATTGGTCCCCTATATTTATATTGGTTTTTTTTTTTTATGAGAGTCTTGCTTGTTTTGACACAACAGAGCATCAGATAAAATTGAATAAAATGAGGCATTTTTTTGCACTTCTTATTTATGACCATATCTTTATGTCTCAATCTTTGATGCTGATAATAGCATTGCTATTGTAGTAAATGAAGGTTTATATGATGGTCAATTTTTATTCTGACTATTTTTAACCAAAAAAAAAAACAAAAATACATGATTTTATCAAATTAAAATTACTTTTATTATACTTTTAAGTTAGGGAATGATTTTTCTATAAAGAATTTTTTTTTAACGAAGGTAAATAAGTAATTTGAACGTTATTTATTTCATGATTTATTTCAATTGATAACTAATGGTCGCTATTAAAAATAATTTGTAAAGTGGAACCAGGTGCAGATATCAAATTGTAAAAAGTATAAGATAATTTCTTAAGGGATTTCATTAAATTTTAGAAACAATTTTTGTAATGAATGCAGAAAATACTTTTAAATTCTGGCACTTATTAATTGAAACAAATGCATTAAATTATATCTTTATTTTGAGTTATGAATGTAAGGAAAAGATATGTTTAGAAAATTCGTCACTTCATTTCTAATTACACATACCATCTAATCTAATATTTTCTGTTACTTAATTTTCAATTTTGTGACCACTTGAAAATTTAAGGAAAGTGTATACTTAACATCAAATTCTAACGATTACTCCTAATTACAAGCCAATAACGGTTAAAAATTACTATCACGCCAAAAACTGTCATCAATATAAAGATTTCCACTTCAATGAACAGGACATACAAATTCAAAGTTAAAAATTTAGTTTTTGTCACGAAATAATTTTAACACTTACTTTATGTAAATACTTCTATTTTAAAGTTTAACCCATTCAATTTCTACGCGTAAGCGTACACATACGGTATGGCACATCTATATAATTAAAACTGCCATTATTAAAAAACCATCAACGCCTATATTGTAATCTTTGATTGTTTATAATTCAAGGTGTTTATTCATTAAAAATTAATTATCATAATGTAACCGTAATTAACCCCTTCAGTTTAAATAAATGCGATAAAGTAAAATAAAAGTATCTAATGTAAATAATATTGCGGGTGAACTCTTAACAACTACTTAAGCCACAAATATAAATACAATTTACTGAAAATTGCGTTTTGTAAATATTTGAGAAATTTTAGAATAAAAACAAATACATTAATTTTGTAGGTAATTACCGAGTAACAATAACATTAAATTTAACGCACCAATTTACGTATCTAATATTTAAAGTACAGCCACTATTCAATTCCAAATAAATACATAAAAAATTTTGTGTTTATATTTCATTATTTTTTGTATACATACATTGAGATATTCATAAATTTAAGATAAGATAAATATTTAAGAGATTCAAATTTAATTTATATGATAAAATAAAAGATAATATTTATAAGATTTTCTTCTGTGAGACATTAACCGCTGCAATTTGTGTCGGCAAGCTAAAAAGTGTTCAGTAAATGAAGATAAGAAAAATTAATTTAGTTGCATTGAGTTTTTTTGAATCAAAGTTTAAGTAAATATTTTTTAAAGTATTGTTTTAATTTTTAAGAAGTTCAAGGTATTTAATTTTATACAAATATTTATTTAAGTACATGTTTTAAAGCTATAAAATAATAAACATAACATATGGGGTTATGTATTTCTATAAAGTAGCTACAGGCAACTAATTTTGTTCTGTCGAACATGAATTTAATATGAAGTTTAATTCTTGTTAACATTTTGTAAACGTAAATCAAGTTCTACAATTTAATTTCAAAAGTATTTTTTTTTTGTAAATGATATAAAATCTTTTGTAGAATACGATTTTAAGGATGGGGCGATAAAATAAAAATAACTATTATGATAACTAACATCCGAACAGAATACAGATCCTATTAGGTTGTAATACAAAAAAATAAGAGATCATCAATTACTATATTTACTATGTAATTCAGTCAATATTTTAACTTACTTACATTTCAACTCTGATGTATATTTTATCTTATATAAATATTCTTCGTTTTTGCTCTCTTAAATAACTCTTTTTTTTAAAGTTAAAATTTTACTCGGTTATTTAACCATTAACTTTTTGAATAAACTGCGAATTGGTTATCCTAATTATTCTCTAGTCTTTTTTTTTATTCCTTCTTCACTCCAATATCAGCACACGGCATCAAGAAAATAGGTTATTACTTATATTAAATTAAGCCTAAACTAAGTACCATTCATTATTTATCGTTCGTTATTTGGCTGTAGCTAAAGGGTGATCAAATAAAAGCTATTATTTTTAATTTTAAATAAAAACAAAACGGGCATAAGGCATCAATATAATTTTTTATTTATTTTAAATATTAGTTTATCACCTCTGGAGTTTTTTAAAAATTCGATTCTGGGACAGCAATTTTTTGGCCACATTTTCACATAAATCTGCACATATTTTACCAATAACACGAATAATGTTAATTTTAAGGTCAATGAGTGTTTGTGGGTTATTGAAGTAAACCAATGATTTAACATAACAACAAAGAAAAAATTTCAATGGAGCTATGATTAATTCATAAATGATAAATTACAATCGCATGATTTTGGTGACCAGTTCTCATCGGCATTTCTAGAGATTTCAGAGTCATTAATTTTTCCAAAATTTTTGCGAAATCTCTACGCATTAAATGCTATTTGGTTTATTACGCGCTGTGCAACTGTGTATTTTTCATGTTAATTTGCCAAACAACACTGAAAACAAAAATATCAATTTTGCAATCTAAAAACAAAAATGGCCGCTACGATGTTTAAAAACTAGTACTAATTTGATCACCAAAACTCAAATAGAAGCTAGTAGTTATTATGAAACACCGGAAAAAATATTTATTTACAGAATTATAGTTAAAACTTAAAATCAATTTCAATTTAGGACAAAATTGGGAAATTGCTATTAAATTCAATCAATTTTTTTATAATGAATTCTATACAACATTTGAAAATAAACCACTAATGCGGTAGGTACCACAACATATAATGAGGAAGTTCATATAAATTTAATCAATTTTCAATTAATCAGAAAAGCTGACATTAATATAAACCTACTATCATTGGATGACTATCATTTTCCTGTTTTGTATTTTACTGTTCAAATGGTTACTACAGTCTTTGCTAATAATTCTTGATAAAGTTTATTGACTTCTTAAATCGGATGCAGGATTTATCACTAACGTAAATCAAATCTAAAAAAAAAAAATTAATTCTTCAGTAAAAATAATATAAAAAAAAAAGGTATTGAAGGAGGAATTTAACTAAAGATTTTAATAAATCAAAATGAATGGAAAAAAAAGATTTATAATCTCTTGATATATGAATCTGTGAAGCCCACCTTGTTGTTTCATAACCACACATTTTTTGGTATACATTTTTTCTTTTTATTTTTATTTCATAATCACAATTTTTTTTTTAAATATTACAATTAATTTAAATAATATTATGGATTATATTTCTGTCATCTTAATTTTTTAATCGCTTTAAATTTTAATGATATAATTAAAAAAATTCTTATGCTTTAATTAGAAAGACTGTAAGAATCGGTCCGATGAATTTGGAAATACGACTTTTTTAAAAGTTTGTTAATGCCTATAAAGTAAAAAAAATTATTCTACAATCTGTCATTTGTTTAATTTGAAATAGGTTATATGTATTTTAATGTTAAGTTGTTGACATATGTCATTAATTTTTATGGGCACTTAATCAATCAAAAATAAATTTTCAAAATCAGTTTAAATGTAAGTTTTTTATATGCCTTGTCAATTACGTTTATGTTATAATAAAAAGTAAAAGAGCAAAACCTAATAATTTTTTATTAGAAAGAAGTGCTTTAAGGTTTTTTATTTAATTTTTGTCATTAGTCTTTAGAAAATTTATATATAGGAAATACCGTTATAATTAACTAAATCAGGAAGAAATTTCACTTTCATTATATTTTTGTAAAGCTATTGATTTTTTATTTAAGGTCACTTCAAACTATGTGTATTTGTCATATGATTTTTTGGAATGTATTGGAAAGTATGTTAAACAGCTGATTAGTCAACAGAGGATTGAATATCGATAGAAATCGATATTTTGTGTTCATTGTTTTGTATTGTTATTTGTTTTTATTACATTTGTATTGTCAAAATGTGTACTTTTTCTCTGCACTGAGAGAACTACAACGTTTGTGACAACCGAATAAATTGCCCTACCGAATAATTCGGTCACCAGCGACTTTTTATTAGTAGTTGTGGCAACCTCTTTATTTACATAATTACAATTGAAAAAGTATTCATTGTAACTGCTAATTACATTAAACCAAAGTAATAATTATTTCGGAGAACCGTATTTGTTATTTGTTTTGATCAAATTTTAGTTGCAATAACAGATTATTCGTTTATGAGAACCGAATAATGGAATACTTTCGACTACCACTTCATTTGATGTCACTGTATATCAATTATCGCAGCAGAATCAAATCTTTTGTTATGACTAGAACAGAGTTGTCTTAATCGAATATTGTAACAGTATTATTACATCAAAAAACTCTTTCATTTGATGTTACTGTATATCAGTTACTACAACAGAATTAAAGTATTTGTCGTAGCCTTACAGAAAAGTTAACATAATCGAATGTTTTGCACGATATATTTTACAGTAATTGTAATGACCTTTAGCTATATTTGTTATAGAAAAAAGAAAATAACATTTTTATTAAAAAAATAGAGTAAAAATTTTATAAGAAATTGATTTTTATTTTTAATATAAATTTTATGTAATAATAGTACAAAACTTTATTTAATAAACAAAAAATCTAAATAAAAAAATTAATATTTTCCAAATTCGTTATACTTATTCGTTTTTATAACTTTATATGCAAAATAATCCGTATCAAAAAATTGAGTGTCTAGTAATTCATAACATATATAATATTTTTTATCAAAAAAGATTAAATGTTCTATTAAACCAAACATTCTCATATAAATCTACGCACTAAACTATTTTAGAATTTAAACTAAATAAGAATTATGATTTTGCGCGAAAATTCATGTTTATTGCTATCACGATCGAATCATAATTATAAGTACCGAATTTCTGTTATACCAAACGAATGAATTGTTGTTTATGTTTATTAGAACTGATATTATAACTATATTTTTTTTAACTAAACGAAATACGGTTGCTGGAATCGAATGATCTTCTATAGTAACTGACTAACGAAATACTGTAGTATACATTATAATACTGTTAAGAGAACCGAATTTTAATTGGAGTTCTGTTATTTCAATTAAATAGAACGTTTGAGCTAAATGGCAATATGGTTGTGATAACAGTATAATTCGGTTCACATAAGTAATAAAACAGTTTTAATTGTGACAACAAACCATTTATTTGCTATAACAACTCATGTAATTCTTATGATCGCATTACATTTGCGTGTACAAAAATTATTTGGTTCTCGCAACTCATATCTTGAAATAATAATTTGATCGAATGAAAATTTTTAGACGAGGTTGATGAAATCGTATATTCGTTTGTTTCTAAGGCGGTTCATTTGCATCAACAGGAATGTTATTGAATTAATCGTAAGTTGGTAACAAAGACCAATATTTAATAACCGCAACTGAATAATTTTCCTGACAACCTCATTCCAAAGAAATAATTCTCTCAGTGTGTAGTTAAGTCTAAAAAAAAGAGATTTTAAATATTTTATAATATAAATTAAATAAACAAATTGAATATATATATTTTTTCCTTTTCGTTTTGTTTTCGTCATATGAGCGGGTACTAAACGATCGGTAAAATATAATTTCACATTTTACAATATATGTTACATAATATCTTTGTTCTAAACAATCTTCCCAACATCTAGTAACTCACCTTATTTTTCAATTTCACCTTATTTCTACTTTCCAGATACTTTCTTTATTTTTACTTTCCAAATCCCTAAAGCAATCAGTACATTGATACTTATAGGTTCTAATCTACTGTTCAGTTTAAAGGAGAGGAGGCATTTTGTTAGTTAAAATCCAAAATCACAAAAGAGAATTCGCGCGTTGATCTCATTTGTATCTTTCGAGATTCTCACACACTTGTGGGAAAAAAGAACTTCAGAATGTCAAATGACACTTTTTTTTACGTTCACACTATATATGACTCCTTTTGTATTGTGAAATTTGTGCAATAGGTACACATTCCAAGCCATATGGATATGACAATTGACAATACATATAGTGTGAAGTGGTTTTTAAGAGCATTTACTGTAAAAAATAAGCTCTTCTTCTTTTTATATCGATTATTTTATAAAATTTGTTTTCAGACCTTCCTACTTACGTTATCAGATGCCCAGAATAATTTCAATTAAAATAAAAACAAATAAAAAAATTACAAATAAGGTTAATATAATGACAATAATAAATAGAAAAATCACAAAGGAAATTAATATATAATATATATATATTTTATTGTTTATGAGATTCTTTTACTTTTACTCAAATTCACTTTTATCTAAGGAATTTGCAGAAACAACCACTTAAATCACGTAAATTTACGACAAAAAAAATATATTATAAAAACATCAAATATAAAAATATTTCCGATTCAGTCAACTTTTTTAAGGGAAAATTTTCAATAGAAATTGTTAATTAAGAACTGTTTTTATTATAATAAATTTAATTACAATATACAAAATTAGGATACAAAACACCAAACAAAAATACTTCAGGATACAAAACACCAAATAAAAATACTTATTTAATGTATCGAATCAAAATGAATAAAATCCAGGTGGTTTTAGTTCATTGTTTTTCTGTTTGCTTCATTTGTTTTTTCGATTTTGATCCAGAAGAACGACAACAAATCTGAATATAAGCCAATAATTGAATCAATTCTGTGTAGTAACTCCCTGTGGTCAGTTTTACAATAAATATTTTTTTTTTCTAAAAACAAATTCCCTCAGCGGGAGATATAATTACTCGCACTGTGATCATTAGGAGACTTAAAAATTATGTTATTAGGTTCAGGATTGGTTTTTTTTTTCTTTTTGAGAAATTAATTTTAAATTTGTTTTTTTTTTTTTTTTTTTTGTAGAATTCCGAATTCTTCTTTGAAACCTTCCTATTTTTCACTTCTTTATATTCACTTACTCCAACATAAGTAAGGCTATCATCCTTAAGTCAATTTAAGTGTTAAAACGTAAATATCTCTCAACACGTTTTAAATAGAACATTTACCTATATTGTGATATTTTGGTTGCGTTTTCAAAAGAAGTACTTTAACATCACAAAAAATCAATACTTTAAGGTATTTTATACTAAAATTGTGCTAAATTTAAAGCTTAGAGAAATAATAGCTTAAGTTTAACAATCATACCAATCAAAAAACTAGGATACAAAACTTATATGATTTGATTTTCAACTCAATTATTCTGAAACAGGAAAAAACTACACACAGTTCAAACAAAAAATTGCAATAGCTTCTACTGTTTTCAGAAATTTTTTTTATTTTAAATTTAAACCAGGATTGAGAAATTGCACGTATTTAAAAATAAAGCTGCTAGAACAAGTTAACACACAATGGTTGTAACAAAAGCTATTATTTTATATCTTCGTGAAATGCAGAACAACATACCTTTAAATCTATACGTGTGTAAGCACTGCTAGAACTATAGCGATAATTACGGGTCACTGGTCGATATGAACCCATACAGTTACAACGAGTATTTCTTATAACACACACGGTAGAAGTTGCAAATAGGAAAGAATGGACTTGACTCTTCATCACTTTCTTTGCTGATATTCGGCTAAAATTATATTGAAAATATATGCATTTTTCACCTTCATAGACATAAACCAGTTATCCGAAAGTAAAATTGGAAATCTAATTGAAGAATCAAAAATTACCAAAAATGCGAGGCAACGGTTTTAAAAAAGTATATAGTCTGTGCTATTTGTGGTATTTGTCTAAAATAAATTTCACAACAGTAGCCATTTAAACGAACCATTTTGAAAAGACTACAATACACAGTTAATATAAGGAAATATCCCTATATAAGATATTGTGATTTATCTCTAATGGTATTGATTAAAAAAAAATAAATAAAAAAAAAATAATGTTATCCTAAATTCTAGATATTGAAATTCTTTAATATTCTATCCATTTATCAGTAACAAAAATGTTTATAAACATTATTTCGAAAAAGTGTAATTATTAAGATTTTTAGCATATTTCCAAAAAAATTTTGAAAAATTTTGTATCTATTAGTTTTACTCTGTCCGTCCGTGCGTCTGTTTAAAACTTCTACACCGCTAAAGATAAAAAAAAATGTTGTAAAGCAACTTTTTCATATAGCCCCTCAAATTTTGAAAAAGTCCTATTTTTAAATGCTTATATCTCATGTTCTGCTTAACATTTTTTCAACCTGAAAACGCCATTCGTCAGGAATTTTTATTACAAATTATACAAATTTTTAAATTTAGTATTAAAATTTACGGTTATGTGAAAACCAAATTTTGTATGATTTTTCTACATTCATACTTTTAGATAGAGACTTGAAATTTTTAGGTAAAAAAGAACTTTTGGAATTAGTGTAAGTTTTCTCAGAAAAATTTATTGGGTGTCTTCCTGTTTATAAGCTATTAGGGCTCAACAATTGCAAATTTGCTATTTTTAAACACCTGTAACTTAGGCAATTGAACACATTTGTCTTCGGCAAGATATAAAAATTAAAGCTCCAGTAATATAGTTTTACGTGTGTTAACGGTTTTTCTGAATTATGTAGAGTTCCGAACTTACAGCCCCTCAAAATTACAAAAAAGTCCTGTTTTCACATTTTTTCTTATTATATGAAATTTTCAAATTTTGGTGCAAGCCACAATTCTAAACAGGATGTATTATCATTTGGAAATGTGCGTTTTTAAAAGCCATTTGTTTACATTCTGCCTTATTTTTTACTTTCTTTGCAACTTTTTTTTAAATATCAAGGTCATTATGGAATAGTGAAATTAACAGGGCAATAATGTAAAATTTAAGGTTTTTAAAAAGACAGTAAACATTATTACAAAAAATTATGAAAAATTAAGAGACATTTTCTTTAAATTTAAGGAAATACTATAATAAAAAAAAGCTGTTGAAGCAAGTAAAAAATATATTATTGAAGCTTTCACTTTTATGTCTAACTTACGACAAATTTAGACAGCAGTTCAAGTTACAGGTGTTGAAAAATAGCTACTTTTAAATTTTTGATCCAAGGGTCCGGCTGGCCTAGCGGGTATAAAATACGCTGTAAATACCAAGGGAGTATGGGTTCGAATCCCAAACACATCTTTCGAATCCCACACAAGTCCCCCTTACGACATTTACAGCCGCGTAATTAAAAGGCTGTGTAATTTCCTGTTCACATTTATGTGGCAGAGAAATGCACAAACAAAAAAAAAAAAAATTTGATCACTTTTAAATCTTAAATGAGAGGAAGTACATAATTTTTTTCTGAGATATCTCATGCTAATTCATTAAAATCTTCCATATCTCAAAATTACAAGATCCTGATTGAAACAACTTCGCACATATGGAGATACGAACATTTTGCAAAACTGTTGTTGTACATAACGGTAAATTTAAATACAAAATTGAAAAAAATTGTGTTATTATAAACTAAAAAAATATCCTGTTGTTTGTCCTATAATATCCTATAATAGATTAATAACTTTAAATATAATTTTTTTGGAAATAGTGCTTTTTTCAACTTTGTGGGGCTGTAGTTCTAAAATGATTGGATCTACATAAAAAAAAATGTTCCATAACATTAAGCTTTTTTATTTTAAACGGTTTAGAAACGGTTTGTAAACAAACGCAGGAACGGACGGACAGATTGAAATTAATAAGTAAAATTAGCAAAACATTTTTGGAAAATGTGCTAAAGAATCAAGAAAAACCGAATTATGTACATCATTTTTTGTTCAAGGATAAATTGTAAAATAATTGGTTTTTGAGAAAAATTAAGGAAGGTTTGAATTATTTAAATATAATCCAAATTATGTGTTAACGTGTTTGATGTTGACTTGGAAAAGGCATCAATCTCAGTTCAATGAAATTTAAACATTGAAAAAATATATTTATATCAAGGTCAATTGAAGATAAGGTTATGAAAGGTTATATAGATATTAAACAACAAGCAAAAAAGAAAATAATCTACCAGTTATCCTTAAGTGTTGATGGAATTTTCAAATATTAACCGATAAGAAGAAAGTTTTCTTTACAAGAGCAGAATATGTGTTATAATCTTTATACATTGCATAAATATTCATATTTTAAGCATCTTAAAATCTAAATTTTACTTGGATTACATAAGAATGTTATTTGTCCTACATAAATTTAATCAATTTGAACAGATTAAAGTTATAGATAACTCGTGTGCAGCTTGTATTCACAAAAAGTTTCTGCATGTACTTTTTACAAATTTGTTACCCATCCAGACTTTTCATTTAAAATTTTTTTTCTTTTAAATACCTATCTAACATAAATACGAAATCAATAAACAAAATGTTTAGTAAGTCATTCAACTTTTCGTGTCATCTGCTTTTTTTTTTCATCAACAAATCAATTTACAAATAAAATGTAACAAAAAAAATTTAATGCAAAAAAATTAAATGGTATTTTGGTAAAGGACCAGACGTCATTTATATGGACCCTTTTAAATACGAATACGAATACAAAAACAATGTGCATAGATAAAAATAATACACAAAAATAAATAAAAAAAAACTAAATTATAACAAAAAATTAGCAAAAAATAAAACTTTAAAAAAAATCTCCAGCAGAGAAATTATTTGTAAATTGTTTTTTTTTTTTGTTTTTGTTACTAATAACATTGATTTCTTCTTTTACTCTGAGAGTCCCTCTATAACCAAGCCAAAGACAAAAAAAAAAAAAAATTGCAACATTGGGAACAAATAAAAAAGAATAAATGTAACGTTCTTTTTACTAATACTTATTAAATGCCAATACACTGTGATGGCATAACGTGATCAATTAATCATTATTCTGTTCTGTAACAGCCCCCTGTTGAGAAATAAGTAAAATGTAGGTTATAAAAAAAAAAAACACATAAAACCAATTTAGCTGTTTATAAAAAATACAAGGTGTTAAAATTTTTTGTTTTATATAGAATCCTTCATCGTTATATTCAATTGAAGTTTAGTGATTTAAATTAAATTGCTCAATTACAAAACTTTCAGAATACACATGTGTAAAAACGATAAAATATTAAAAAATAAAAATGTACCTTAAAACAATAAAACTAAAAATCGATATCTAAAGTTCGAACTATTATTTTAAGCATTAAATAATTGAAGATTTAATCAAAGTATTTTCTTCCTTTTTTTTATAACAATCTAGAAATATGTTACTTTGTACTAAATATAATTGTGACTGGGATGCAATAAGAATGTGGAAAAATGCGGATAAAATGCAGTTGTCAGGTAAGTGAATGATGAATCTGTTTAGATCCTTATCCCCAAAACGAAAGTGTACATTCATTTCTATTATATGTATTAAAGTAATTATCGTAACGTGGGGTTGGTTAAAACATAACCCTACTCTGAGAAACCTGTTCTTTTAAGTAACTTGCGATATTTTCGACCGTCCCACGTAAAAAAAAAATTAAAATTCATCTCGAATTTCAAATTTTCGGAACACATTGGATGATAATATACATTTTACTGCAGTTCTAACAAAAAAGAAATTGATATACTCAATAGAATACCACTTAGATAATTCCATGTAGTAGGAATGAGCAATTACTGCCCTTCTAGTGTTACATTTGAATTCTTTAAGAGGTTGCATTAGTGATTTTAGAGGTGCAATTGCAATAGTGATTTTATTTCATCTGTGTCATTATCTACCTATAAAATATAAGATTCTCTATAAAAAAAAAAAGAATAGGCTCCAATATTGCAATGGATGTCAAGAGAGATGAGAATATTTCTTCCAACAAGTTAATCAATGATGCGTTTTTAAACTCGTAAGTGGAAAAAGTAAATGAGGTGCCTATATAATATGTGACTTAAATTTCATCTTAGGTCGAATATTAGTTTTATAGATATTAATCAGATTCCTTGAAAAAAAAAATTGTCTGCACCTAAAGTGGGAACTCATGCATTTCGCACCACTTTTCACCAAAAATATGATAAATACAAAATTTTGGAACAAATTTAATATTATGTTTCTAATCATTAATTGTCACGCAGTTTATGATTTATATAAAATTGAACTGTCTTCTTTTTTGATTATATAAATAAATCTCTATTAGAAATGCGTCTAAGATATCTTTTCTATCTAAATCAGAAGTATGAAACTTTAAACAATTTTAACAGTAAGTCGATGCAACCGACTTATTAATACCCTACACCTGAATAATTCGAATTAAATTAAAAATCCAAGCTTCCAAGATCCGAACCCATGAACCAAATCCTCTCAAATTTCAGAGACTTAAATCAAACATGAAAGAACACCATTCTGCCAAATTTAAAGGTTATATCTTTGTTGGTTTTGGAGATAATCTCATTTGCTCTGGGGCCCGTTCGGAAGCTTTCAAAATACAAACCCATGGACCAAATCCTCTAAAATTTCAGTGACATAAATCAAACGGGAAGGAACATCATTGTAAAAAATTTAAAGGTTCTATCTTTGTTGGTTTTGGAAATAATCTCGTTTGCTCCGGAATCATTCGGTAGTTTTCAGAATCCGCACCCATGAACCGATTTTGTCCAGATTCGAACTTAGCCTTCCTTTCGTTCCTTTCGTATATAAATTTCATCAAAATAGCTTTACTAGTTTTTGAGTTATCGTGCGAACAGACGGACATCGTTAAATCGACTCAGGAGATGATCCTGATTCAGAATATATATACATGTCCATATCAAACTCGCTTCCTTTTGGTGGTTACAAACACCATACCAAAGTTAATATACCCTATACTTTAGGTGTAGGGTATAAAAAATTCTTTTAATCACTTTTATTAAATCACTATTAACTTAACTGACAACCATTTCAAATTCCAATTATGATTTATTTACATTTAATAGTAACGTTAACAGTAAAATTCTATTCAAATTTTCTTTTCACTTAATAAAAGAAAATTACCCACTATTGTTTTTATTCACTGAATTTAATTACGGTGGTCTGAGCAAAAACAATAAATCTGTCCAAGATATTAATGTTGGAAAAAGTAAAACATTAACCAATTTGTTGCTCAAAATAAAAAAAAAGAATAAAAGAGATGACAATAAAGTATTTAATGTGTTATAATATTCATTCAACATAAAATGAACAATAAAAGAAGTACGGAAATTGTTTAAAAAAAATATTGTAGTCAAAATATAACATCAAAAACAAATTTACATGACATAAGTAGCATTAAAAAGCATTAAAAAGAAAGATTGTTAGATTCTACATTATTTAGGCAAAAAAAAATACTAAATTCCGTGCATTCAAAAGACATCAGTTATAGTTGAAAGTTTTGCAAGAATAAGTGAACTTTTTATCAGTTGCCTACAAAATATGACTTGTTTACTTGAAAACTTCAACCAGCAATTACGGTTCCTAAAAGAATGCAAAACTGAATGGTTTGTTAAAAATTCACAGCTGTTGGCAAAGAAAAACTATTCAACAGATAGGCAATCCTATCGAACTCCATCTAATGATGGATTATATATTTTAATATTTAAAGAACATTTTGAATGCAAAAGTAAATTTGTACTTAAAAATCAAGGTATTTTAGTATTTAAAGCAAAAGATATAACGCTAAACCCTAAATGGGAAATTCTATTTTGCAAAAAAATATAACTTGAATTATTTTTATTTTTTTTTTTCTTTGATGTAAAATATAATAAATCAAAATCTGAATTCTCAATACATTTTAGTAACCTGGTAAGACTAATTTCATCATATCAATTTATTCACTATTCACTATTCTTTATTCATTTTTCATTTTGTTAGCATATAGCAAAGAACATTCAATGCTCTTCCGCATATCAAATTAATTTTTCTTTCATGGAATATGAAGCGCCTATATACACTTATTAATTTTTACATGTACTAAAGAAAAGAAAGAGAAGGAAATATAAAGAAGTAGAAATAAAAAATTGTTGTATATAATATGTTTATTATAATAGGTATCATATGTAATTTGTATGAGAATTACTGACGAAACATATGATAAATAAAAACTTCTATTGACGAATATTTAAATGAGTTAAAAATTAATGAGCAGCTTTTTATATTTATAAGGTGACTAAGAAATATGACTAAGTAGAACTTGTAAAATTTAAATATGTATATAAGGATGTTTAAATATGTATATAATTCATTTAGTTTCGTTTATTTTCAACAATCGAAAACCAAAAAAAAATTTCATCTAAACTTTTGCAATCCCAAACCAGTGATCACCCTTATTTACTTTCCTTTATTACCAACCATTGAAAATCAAAAACCACTTCATCTAAACTTTCACAACCCCATACTGTGATCACCCTCATTTACTTTCGTTTATTACGAACTATCGAAAATCAAAAACAACTTCCTCAAAACTTTTACAACCCCCCACCTGTGATCACCCTCCAGTAAACGACGATAGACCACTGTTAATTAAAAAAATATTTACGAAAACTATTAATGATTAGTTGCTCAGTTTTAATGTCACTTAATTTTTAATTTGGCAGATTTCAGTGAAAGAACCACATGTGGTCCAACATAATGATATAGTTTAAGAATAACTCCTAGTTAATAACTAAAGATAAATGCTCAATAAAGCATTTAAGAATTTCGTCCGGAAGTTGATTCATACTTTATACTACGGTTAAATACTTCAAGATAGAATTTCTTCAAATTCAATTAAGTCTGTCAAAAAAAAAAACGATACTAAATCTAAAAGGAGAATCAACTTTGGCAACTTAGCTAACAGCTAAGCTAAGACGTTAATTACGTTGGTAAGACATTGGTAATAGATAAATGTGTTAAGTAAAATTTTAAGGTAAAAAAAAATTTTATACTTAAGTCAAACTTTGACAGAAATTTAAAAGTTTAATTTTGATGACTTGTAAAACTAAAATGTGAAAGATGCTTTTACTTAATCCTTTCAATAAAACTCTGTTCAATCTAAATAAAGTGCAACAATTTAAAACCTATATATAATTTTTCAAATCATCCCTACTTGCGCACTTGTTCTTTATGAGTGGCTTTTTTATTATCAAAGGAAAATGTTTTCTTCTTAAAATTAATATATTCGCACGTGCTTACAAAAAATCTCCGTTTAACAAAAAAAAAAAAACAAAATAATTAATACTTTACATTAATTTTTTGATAAACTCAATAAACTATACCGAAAACACATATACAAAAACTATAGTGGTTTGATCCAAAATTGTTTTTCAAAACCCAAACACCATTGATAAATTACTGTTTATTCTGGTCTAGACTAGAAAAACAAAATTGTAAAAAAAAAAAACTCTTAAACCAAAAATGGAAATCACAAAATGTTAATCAAGTTTTAAAGTGTAAAGTGACTCCAGCTAATTAAATTTTAAAATTTAATTAAAATCATTTGCATTAAAATATAACATAAGATGTTGTAAGAGTGAATTGGTTTTGGTAATGAAATTAATCTACTGGTTATGTTTTTTTTAAGTCTTTAAGTTAAAAACAAGTTTTAACTTTTAGAATCAAAATGTAAGATGTAATGCATTCCCAAAACATCATTAAAATGCATAATTGATTACATCATTGCATATATTATGTTGTGAGTTGTGACTGAACAAACAAATGGTATAGGAAATTTTTATATTATTGCAAATGTTTAAGCAATCCGATGACATGATTTTTTATTTTGTTTCAAAAAAAATGACGATGCGTTGTAAATGGTATGTGAATTATATTGGAAAGCGACAGAAATCATAAATATATATATATAGTTTTATTTAAGAAGACGGCTACTGTACCAGATTGCACATATTGATATTTTATTAATGTAATAATAAAATGAATACATCTAATTAATTTTTAAATATAAGACAGTTAGTTCGTTTCACACAGAATCATATCTTAATTTGATCGTAATTATTACCTTAAATTACCTTTTGCAGTTGGGTAGTTGGTATTTAAGAATATTCTGGACCTATAAATCATTTTTTTCTTTTTGAATTAATTATTATTGCAATTTTAGTTTTAATCAACATTTATATCAAATATCATAAAGGGATTCTGAAATGTTTAACAGAAATACGAAAAAATGTAATCTATTTTGAACATTTTGTTTTGAATCCTGTTAAGATTGGTTACTGCAAATTTATTATAGCGTGACACCTGTCCTGTTATTCAATTTTTCTTTAATTCAGTTTTATTCAGTTTTATGCTGAAACCTTATTGATTGAACCGCGATTTATTATACCCTATACCTAAAGTATAGGGTATATTAACTTTGGTATGATGTTTGTGATCACCAAATGGTGAAATTTGAGAGGATTTGTTCCATGGGTTCGCCTTTGGAAGCTTCCAAACGAGCTCCAGAGCAAACCAAAACCAGTAGTCGTAAAAAGTTTCTAGGTTGTATATTAGATTCCCCGCACTAACATCTTTTAAACAGATAAAGTAGCGCAGGCGAAAATAAATTTCAGAAAATAGACGTCTACTGACTTAAAAAATTTAAAACAATAAAAACACACAAAAAATCAAAAAAATAACTAAATATATACTTAATATATAAGAACTAATACACAATAAGGACAACTGTTGCTGTCAATCAAAATTAAAAGAAAATTCTTTTTAACAATGTTACTTTTAATCTAGAAGAATAATTTTAAAAAAATACATCTTTACAAATGCTTTTTTCTGCAGGTATTCTACAGGTTAAGATACATTGTATTGAAATGTTTTAATTTCTTTAAAAATTCACACGGAATTTTCAACTGTTTAGAATTCTTTAATTTACCATAAAAAGAATAAAAAATTATATTGGAATTTGTTATTTAATTAAAGTAAAAATGATTATAAGAATTTTTAAATTTTCTTTCATTTAACATAAAATCACGTCACTTTTATTTAATAGTCACACGTATATGAAATATTATGTGTAGTATCTATAAAGTTTTATTTGAGATTTTTGTTATCATTTCTTAAGATATTATTAATAATGATAACTTCATAGTATATGTGTATTTTTAAAATTCATTTAAATTGTTTTTATAATAAAAAAAAAATGTAAAAAGAAATTAAAAGAAAACATTATTGAAGGCATGAAAACTAGAACATCAATAGAAATAATATTATGGTATTGTGGGAAAATTTAATTAAAGAATTAAAGATTATTTTTTTAAATATATTTTTATATTTAGATATAAAATTTAGCATGAAATGTAACAAAATTAATAATTAAAAAATATTATAAAAGTTTTACTACATAAATATATAAAATCTAGAACTGTATGCATTTTCGTAAAAAAAATCAAAAATATTAAGAGTTATAACGACATCTTTTAAGTGAGGAATTAAAAAAACTAAGAGGAAAATGGCATCAATAAAAATTTTCAAAGAAATCCATGTTAGAGCCACTGAAAATCAAAAACTCAATTCGAATACAAACAGTAGTACATGAATAAAAAGTAAGTAGGCTGTGCAGCACAGTTTAAGATATACCAAAAGTTAAAAAAAGTCGCATTTAAAAATTAAAAGTAGATGCCAAATAAATTCTACAATCTCAAAAATTAAAATTTAGAACTATTGATTAAAATATTATATGGTGGGAACATACCATGAGGCTCCGAACCATAAAATCAATTGTGGGACATAAACCCCAAACTAAATTTTGGAATAATGTCTCATTATCAGTGACTCACAATGCCCGTTGGTAGCCTGCACTATTTCAAATACTTTTTAGTTCATTATAAAAAATCTTTCCTAATTATTTTTCTCACATATAATTCATGGTTAGTCATAAGATCCTTAACTATTTTTTGATTTTGTGTCCTATAACTGGTGAGATATATTCCCCTCTCAACTTTAAATGAACAATAAACTTCTAAATTTTGTTGGAAGTATTGTGTCCAACCGTTTTTGAGAGCTACTTCCTAAAAATTTCTGAGACATACCCCACCTAAATTCGGGTATTATGGCCCGGGGATTCAAGACAGGTCGCTAATATGAGATAAATTTTACATTTTTAAATTCAACTTATTGCAAAGCAAAATTTGTATAAAATCTCTGGTATGCATACTAACCTCTTTTTTATTTTAACTTAGAATCTGATTTCGGTTCAAAATATTGTTAAAAAATTGTTCTGCACTTCACTATTTTGATAAAAATCTATGCAAACAATTATGTTATATGTTATTTTATGTTATTTTAACACTTAAACTTTCTAAATATTGATTGAACACTCTTTTATTCTTTGTGTTATCCAATTTTCAATGGATACTTAATCCAATTGTCCATTAAGTTTCCAAATGACTTCAAAATTAATAACAAAAATTTAATTTAAATGGCAACAATTCAACTTTTCAATCTTCGGATCTATTTTTTTCTAATTTAAAAATAAAAAAAAATTCAAATAAGAAATCATAATTTATTAAGATGTTTTAATAACTTGAGTGCTATTAACCCACTTTTTCTACAGTATGAAAGGAAAAAAAAACATTTTATTTTTAAACTAGCGAAATCAGAAATAACAAACAAATGATAAGGAAATTGATAGAATTCTTAAAATAAAAAACGAAAATCATAAGAATAAGACAAAATGTAAGGATTCATTTTTAAAATGAAAAGACGATACAATCTTACTTTTTATTTGAAGTTCATTCGGATTGTTGTTACAGTTGGAATTCTTTAAATTTATTCTCTTTTTTGTTACAATTTCTGTTGTTTGTATTATAATTTTGCAGATGAAATAGAATTCTTCTTCTTATATGACAGCCAATGGAGGGATAAATAAGAGCAAAACAAAATTAGGGAGTACCATTGTATAACAATATAAGAATACATGAAAACATAATAATTTAGGTTGCCTTTGCTGGCTACAAATATAACTTTGTTGACATAATTCTTATGTATACCAGAAAAGCGAATTGATTCAATAAAATAACAAGGCAGAATGTAAAATCAAAGATTTTTAAAGTGCAAATTTTCCAAAAGACAATAAAAACAGTATAGGAGATTATGGTTTGAACAAAAATTTTGTAATTTTTTTTTTTTGAATTTGACATCATAAGATTATGAAAAATCAAAAGACAGTCTCTTAAATTTTAAGGAAATCCTGTAATTAAGAAAAACTGTTTAACACATGTGAAAATAATAATGTTAAAGATTTAATTTTTGCATTTAATTTTTAAAAAATTTGCAGCTACAAACAGGTGCCTTTGCCTACACCTCTATAAAAATACAAGATTTTCAATTTTCGACCCTTAATAGCTCTTTATTTAAAATAATTTTAGCCTTTTAATAGGAATTTTAGCCGCTTAATAAGAAGACTCTTTTAGACCCTTAATAGGAAGTCCCTTTTAGATCCTTATTAGGAAGATCCTTACTTTTTCGGTAACTTACACTTCTTACTTTTCTAAAAATTTCCAAGTTCTAACTAAAAGCAAGGTATGAAGGAAGCTAAATTTTGCAAATTTTTGTTTTAATTTTAATTTTGCATCCTACTGAAAATTTTATATTGAGCATTTTATATTAAATGTTAAGCAGAACCTTGAGTATACAAATTTGAAAATAGGGCATTTTCAAACTTTAAGGACTGTAGTTCCGTAATGGATGGTGCTACATAGAAAAATGATTCCACAACATTGATTTTTTTAATCTATCGAAAACGTTACGTAGAAATTTTATCAACAGATCGACGAATAGACGAACGGGCCCAGTGAAATTAATAAGTTAATTTTTGGAAGCTTTTTTTTTCAAAAATATGCTAAAAAGATATGAAATTTGTTTTTAATGCTTTTGTAAAGTTTTATTGTCGTTCCACATACGCTGTGTTGCAACTGTTACAGTAGTTTTCTATAAATAACAAAGAAATCATCAAAGAATATTGTTCTAATTTTAAATTTTCCATTTTTGTGTCTTTTGTTTTTGATTTTACTACAGGGAAAAATTTAATGCATTTGTAAGAAGTTTTGTAAATTATATTATGAAGTTACTTTCTTTTCTTCTGCATACTTTGAAAAAATTAGCAATAAAATCTTGGAAATTTTTGGGTAAAGAAATGACTTTAAAAAAATTATCTTATCAAAGTTTATGTTTCTTAAATAAGGTTCGTTAAAATATAGGTAAAATGAGGCTTTTTTGTAGTGATTGGCCAAAATATGCGGTTCTAAATGGGTTAAAATTGAGTTTAAAGATTTTTAAAATAATTTTTTTTTTAATTAAAAAATACCGTAATTTCTTCAAATTTGATTTTATTACCTAAAACTGTTATTTTTCTTTTTCATAGGAAAATCTATTCTCATACAAATATTGAATTTTGGTGAAAAAATATTTTGACAGCAAAATTCGATTAAATACGCGGAAATATACGCTTCTATGATGAAAATTGAGTTTTTACTAAAAATTAAAAAAAACAAGGTACAATGTAAACCAACGGTTTTTAAAAGTGCACATTTCCAAAACTCAATACAAACTGTTTAGAAGTGTGACTTACACAAAAATTTGAAAATTTCATGTAATAAGAAAAAATGTGAAAATAGGACATTTTTGAAATTTTGAGGGGCCGTAATTCCGGAATCCTATATAACTAAGAAAATCCGTTAACACACGTAAAAATATATTAT
Source organism: Poecilobothrus nobilitatus (assembly GCA_947095535.1). Classification (NCBI taxonomy): domain Eukaryota; kingdom Metazoa; phylum Arthropoda; class Insecta; order Diptera; family Dolichopodidae; genus Poecilobothrus; species Poecilobothrus nobilitatus. Next base: position 181,479,026 of record OX352774.1, read on the forward strand.
TGAACCTTTAATTTTCATGCCTTGCCGAAGAAAAATTTGTACAGGTACCTAAGTTACAGGTGTCTAAAAACACCAAATTTTCAATTTTTGAGACGTAATAACTCTTAGAGAGGGGGTGCTACCAAAAAATTTTCTGAGGAAACTTATACTAATTCTAAAAGTTCTTTCTTGTCTCAATTTTGATATTGTTTTATATAGATAATAAAATTTTCGATCTTCTGGCGGTTTTAGATTGCAAAACTATTACGCAAAGCCTGAGATATATACATCTGAAAATGGGGCTTTTTCGCAATTTTGAAGAGCTGCAACTTTGGAACCCTTTACAACTTAAATAAACCTTTAACACACGTAAAAATATATTACTGTAGCTTTAATTTTTATATCTTGCAGAAGTAAAATGTGTACAGGTTCCTAAGTTACAGGTGTTTAAAAATAGCAAATTTTCAATTTTTAAGCCCTAATAGCTCATAAACGGGGGGTGCTCCAAAAAAATTTTCTGAGCAAACTTATACTAATTCTAAAAGTTCTTTCTTGCCTCAAAATTTCAAGCCTCTATCTAGAAGGATGCCGGAGTTATGAAAGTAGAAAAATCATGCAAAAATTGGTTTTCACATAACGGTAAATTGTAAAAAAATTGTATAATTTTCATATTAATTTACAAAGATAAAAAAAATACCTGTCGAATGACGTTTTCAGATTGAAAAAATCTTAAGTAGAACATAAGATATATGCATTTAAAAATAGGGCTTTTTCAAAGTTTGAAGGGCTGTAGTTCCGTAATGGGAGGGGCTACATGAAAAAGTTGTTCCACAAAATTATTTTTTTTATGAGACCTACCCATGGTTAAAATTTTTTTTCTCTATCTTTAACGGTGTAGAAGTTTTGTAAACAGACGGACGGACGGACAGAGTGAAACTAATAAGCACATTTTTTCAAAATTTTTTGGAAATGTGCTAAAAAGTAGTAGATAACATAGTCAGGTAAATAATATATGAATATACAGGGTGATTCGCAAGTAAGTGCCTTAACATATACCACCCTGTAGGAAATACCGTGAGGACAAAATTTTTGTATGGGGGCTAAGTTATGAGTCCAATAGCTTTAAAGAAGATTTAGGGCTGTTTTCTTTGTTTTGATTAAAATACCCATGACTTATCTTTTCCGAACAAGATTTTGGCATTCTGAAAAAAGATTTTGATAGAATGAGAAAATAGCATTCTTAAATGTATGACAAGATGAGAAGTTGAGTTATAAGTAATTTATTTTTCCTTTTATCTCTTGAAAGGTAAAAGGATACGTTGAATTATCTTCTACCGTTCAGAAGATAAAAGGAAAAATAAACTACTATAACTCAATTTCTCATACTTAAAATATTTAAAATAAAAAATTTTTAACTTTAAAAGGTTTTAGAGCAAAACCTAAAAAAGATAGAGATTTAAGATCAAAATATTTAAGAATGCTATTTTCTCATTCTATCAAATTCTTTTTTCAGAATGCCAAAATCTTATTCCGAACAGAAGTTATGGTTATTTTAATCAAAACAAAGAAAATACCCCTAAATCTTCTTTAATGTCCTATAGTTCTAAAACTATTGGACCGATAACTTATCCCCCATACAAAAATTTTGTCCTCACACTATTTCCTACAGAGTTGTATTTGTCAAGGCATTTACTTGCGAATCACCCTGTATATACATATTATTTTCATACATTAGTTTATATGTGTATATAAAAGGTAAATAGCAAGATTCTTCTAGAAAAATAATAGATTTGAGAGGTAACATATGTTGAACTTTAGTCAATTGTTTACTGGTGGGGCCTCGGTGGCCTTGTGGGTAAGAGCGTATAAAATACGCTGTAAACACCGAGGAAGTGTGGGTTCGAATTATCCAAACATGTCGTTAGAGTTATTCCTCCTTACGACATTTACACCCACGCCTGAACAGGAAAGGCTGTGTAATTTTTTATTGTGGCAGAGAAATGCATTAAAAAAAAATTTTTTTTTATTGGTTCAAAAGTGTTTTAATTATCCATAAGTTTTTAATTATTATGAGTTTTAGGTAATTCCTAAATTTCTGATCATTTTAATTGTTTATTTCATTTTAAAACAAATAATAATTTAATTATATTATGATCTTTGTTTTTTTTATGAAATATGAATACTGCCAAAATACCTTCACTATAGATAAATATATGAAAATTGAAAATACATAGTTCTTTTAACTCTTAAATAATCAAAAATTTCAAAAACGATTTAATTCCATATATTTAAGTCAACAGAGACTTGTTAAGATTTAAGACTATATTTGTTATTTTTAACTTATTATTAAGTTACTTAAATTTTTAATTGAGCTTTTTTTTATAATACAAGATCTCTGCGGGGGTAAAAGAAAAAACATTAAATTTAATAAAAAAAAAAAAACATTGGATATTCACAAAAAATAAATAAAATTTTTTAATGCGCTCACCTTTACTATTTATTGTACACCTGAGATTTGAACAAATATTGAACCCAAAAAAAAAATATAATAAGAAATAACATAAAATGTTCATGGTACCAGCAAAGTGCAACTTTTCCTAAAAGAGTTATTGATTAAAAAAATTTTTATTAACAAACAAAAAAAAAAAACAAAAAAAAAATTAAAAGAAAATAAAATCGATTTCAAATGTAACTATTCGATACTTTTTTGTTTGATTGTTGAGCGAGTCTTATTGATATATTTTGGTTGGAATTAAAATTAAAATTACCTGAAGGTATTTGATTTGATTGAGCGGAAATCAATTCAAGGTTAATTTTGTTATCTATATATGTTGATCATTCCATTCAAAAGTAAATCAGTTTCTGTATGTGTTTTTTAACTTTGGAAATTGTTATATTAATCTTAAGTGGTTCAAAGATTTAAAAATTTCAATTTAAATGAACGAAATGGGGTCAACAGAATATATACAATTATGTTAAAGTTATGGATAAGTGAATTACAGCATATTACAGTTTAATTTTAAAATAATAATATTTATACTCGACTTAGTTCAATCGATACTATTTCTATCCCATAAATTTCTAACTTTAAATAAAATTAATGGAACCGAAAAAAAAATATAAGAATATTAAAATTACAATTAAATAAAAAACTAGTTTTTAAAACCCCAACATTTTAAATTATTCAAGAAATTGTAAATGTTTCTTGATTCGTATAATATGTCTTAATTGCCTCCGGGAATAAAACATGCCGAATTGCAAGATACTGACAACTTCAAACTTTCAAAATATAATATTATTCAGGTTGAATATATACTTATGGCCGAATTGAAAATCCCAAAATATAAAACTTCAAATCAAATTAAAAAAAGAACTTGAGCCAAACAACTGTAAAATCTCTTCTAATTATTTTCTTTACAAGATACATATTTCAACAAAGAAGCACCCAAACACTCGCTAGGAAATTAGTTTTCTTGGACTTAAAATCGCGTCCTACGCATAATTGGCGACCTTATATTTCAGGATTATTTTACTTCTCTTAACACTGGTCGAAATATTGAAGCATAATCTCTCTTTTATAGACATCTTGAAGGTATTGAAACTTGTTCTCTTGAACTAAAATTTATAATACCATAAAACAATTTTATCACAACACTAGGAAGGCATTAAATATTCATTTCTGCCGCTAAAATTGCTAAGTGGTTGATTAGTGGTTATCGAAATTCAGTTATTATTAGAACCGCTAAAATGTTGAATATATCCAATATGTTCCTCTCTAATTGACTTGGGCCATTTTATATCTTTTCAAAAAGAACCTGTACAGGTTTGTCTCTAATTTACCTTCCAATTCTTCTCTCCTATCCTATTCCCCTTCAATTCCTCTCCGAATTACCTAAACCTACAATTTGATGTATAAAGGACTGGTAGAATTTGTTTAGTATGAAATCAAAATAATTAAACAAAAAAAATTATTCTTTTAGTCGAGGCATTAAAATCGCAAACCATTTCTGAAATCCCCATTTTATGGCCCCAATAAACTTTTAAGATTTCTAGCTTTCGGATGGATTTTGTTTTTCAAATTTTGTGATTGAGTTTTTGTAATTTAGGATTATAATTTTTGGATATTGTAATTCCCGATTTTGATATGCTCCCTTATATTCTTATATATCATCATTGTGTTACAATATTTGAATTGCTTTAAAAGAATTATTTTGAGAATCACTTTTTTTTTATTATAACAAAAATATTTGTCTTAGTTCTAATATATACATGTAATCGCGTTTTATATTGGTGTTAAAGACTAACTAAATTTTAATAACATAATTTAACACCTATAGTTATTTTATAAGCGCTGTTTTTAAATTTAATAAAAACAAACTTTCGATTGTTAAACATTTTTAATTATTATCGTAAAAAATGAGGTCAGTATGAGGTAAATTTTAAAAAGATAATTCTAGTTAATCTATAAAATATGCGAATATTGTTATTTGATATCTAATAAAAATCACTTTTTATCATGTTTTATTAAAGGGTATCCGACAACATTGTAAAGCGCTGATTTTTTTCAAATTCAAAATTTATTAAATGTTTAAAAAGCTATAAATATTTATTTAGTTAAAAATGCATACTAAAAGGTACTTTGACAAATACGTTAGATAATATATAAGTTAAAAATTGTTCAAAATTCTGTTAGACAATTAAGTGCTTATAACTAGCTTAAACTGAAACTTAAGAAAATGATATTTCAGTTAAACAAATAATATCTATAAGTTCCTCAAAAAGTGTGTTAGATGAAGCCTAATCGCTTAATTCGATATGAAACGAAGATTAGAAGAACAAAATAGGAAGAATTTGCTCAAATTTTGTGAAGTGAATAAAAAATATGTTAAATCTTTTAGCTTATGGTTTAAGCATAAGTTTCAGCTATATAGTTTTATATTGAGTGGCCTTAAAGATTTTTTTTACGTTTTATTTAATTCTATCTTTAGTAACTAGAGAATTTAGTACACATATGGTCTTTAGATATAATTATCCTAAGAGCATTGTGTATATTCTAACAAACTGCTGTTAAATGTATTTCTTCTTCCTTGCTTATACGGCCGATCTGAAAATTTAGGTAGTTTATTTCTAAGTTCATTTTAGATGACAAAATACCACCTCTTTTTCCGTTGCTACTACCAAGAAAATAAATAGTCAATCATATCACATGACTTTTAGTAAATCTATTTAGCTTACTTCTTAATGTTCTCTACAAAATTTAATCTTTTTCTATATGAGTTCCAAGGATTATAATTAATGGTTATTTTAGAATTGCTCATAAGTATCTTGAAATAATTCAAGCTTTTACTTAATATTTTTAGTCTACACTATTTTGTATTCACTTTTTTTAGTTTTTCCTGCAAATTCAGCTTTTACTATAGTCGAAAAACTGACTCTTTTATCTTTAGCGTTTAAAATAAAAATAATAGTTTTTGCTTTTACTGTTTTATTTATTCAAATCACCCAATATTAAAATTTTTTGGCTTGACAAATTTTAAATAGTTGACAGCTTTTTTTTTTGTTTTAGTTTATTTTCCTGCCACTTAAACGTTACAAATTAAATTACACAGCCTTTCCTTTTCAGGCGTGGCTGTAATGTCGTAAGGAAGAATTATTCTTACGACGTGTGTGAGATTCGAATCCCACACATCGTAAGAATAGGGAGTGTCCACTCAGGAGTGGTTCTCACTAGAGTAAGAATAGTGAGTGCTGTAAAACACCGAGGGACACCCCCTATTCTTGAAGTTATTTTCTTAGAAGTTATTTTATATAAAAAGGAAATTTTTGATCAATTTAAGAAATTTATTAATATTATTATTATGCTTTAAACAAAAAAATTTAATTTTTATTATGTACCAGCTGATTTATTTTTAAAAACCATTAAAAACGTTTGAAGAATTCTTATATAAATTCAAAGTAACATAATATAAAAACATTTTCAAAATTTTCTTCCAAAATTTTTTTTGTTTCCAGTTTCTTTTGTTCACTTCTGAACTAAATTGAAGCTTTTCATATGTAAATGACAACGCCTATAGATTATTTTTAACGATTTTAAATCCACACTTCAAATTATAAAAATAATAGAAAAAAAAAAATAATTTCTTTTATTTAAATAATTTATTAACATTAACACTAATCCAAAATATTTTTAAATTAAAACGAAAAAAAAAAAACTAAACACGACAGAAATTTAAAAAAAAAAAAAATTCTTATATAGAAATTCCGAAATATTTTGTCTGAGTTCAAGCCTTTGATAATAGATACTCTATTGTGGTAATTAAAGAAAACTGAAAATTTTTTATCATTTTATAAAAATCTTCTAAAAAAAAAATAATTTATGCCGTTGCCGCTTCTACATCAAAAAAAAAAAAAAATTCATAATTTACAATGAGAAAGTAACATGTAACGTTTTCCTACGGTACGATTTAAATTAATGATCTGCCGCTGATATTATAAATAATTGAATGAAATCTAAAGTAACAACGGTGTAAATTTGAAAAAAAAAAAACCTTTTATGACACTTTTAACAATGAAATTGAGTGTCATTTTTGCTGATAGGTAAATTAGGTGTAAATAATATGTATACATTCACAAAGTTAATTCTTTAAGAAGCTTTTGTAATATTAGACGAAACGAAAGACAAAGAAATAAAAAAGTTTATAAATATATTCTCATTTTTTATTGAAATTTTGTAAAATTCCGTTAGATATTTTTCGAAAAAATAAACAATAAAAAGAATTTTTTTAAGAGAATTTTTCTAGTGTAATTTAAATTTTCACTGTCAAACGTAAGAAAATAAAGACAATAATTAATAGTAACGGAATTATAAGGTATTATTATTCTAATTACCATTAGTTAATAACGAAAAGAAAACTTTTTAGGTACTTAAACTATAATTTTCTAATTTCTTTCAATGTTCTCCTTCTTTGGTTAAAAATTTTTGGAAATAGAAAATTTTGAGTAGTGTTAGGTATTATATCTCTGCAGGACATATTATTCTCAAATCTACGAAACTCTATTCCGAACAAGGTACGGGCACCTACTTAAGCATTTTATCAGAAATGAACATCCAGCAATAAACTCTCTACAACTTTTCCATTTTTTGGAAGCATTAGAGCTGACAGATATATTATAACTGAAAGTAAAATCCACAACATGTAGTAATAGGAGCAGCATAATAGATCTACATGAAAAAGTCTCAATGTTGCTGATACCACTTAAATAATAACAATCTAATCTAATATTTCAATAGGTGATCACTTATATTTACAATTACCAATTCGTCAATTACATTTCTAAAAGATAAATACTATAAACAAACACAGTGGGGAGCAAATACCGACACAAAAAGAGCTCTTTACTTGGCTGTGTCTTTATAAGGTGCAGTCAAGTAACATAAACATACAAGCAAACTGATTTTGAACCAATTTTCTTATTGTTGCCAATCAAATTTTTTATTGTTCTTTAAGTGATTTAATTTAAAATCATGAAATAGCTTAAAAAAATGACAAGTGTCTATCTTATCGTATTCTATCAAAAGTTTATCGTATTTTTTTTTTAATTCTGCCTCATCAATTTTCAATTTTAAATAAAGTTAACGGAAGATAAAAGAAATTTAGAAAATTTTCCTAGTATTGTTTATGAGGTTGGCAAAATGTAGATTTTAAGATACGTGGTTGAAGTTCAAAGTGATTTGGAAAAATTAAAATTTTGATAATTATGTGATTGTGATATTAAAAAAAATTAAAAAATTATTACTTCTCTTTGGAAACAAAACCTGTCTAATCACAAAATATTAAAACTTAAGATTTCAATGCTTCAGAAAAATAATATAGATATTTTATATTCGAATTGGATTCTTAATCTCAAAATCAAAATCCAAAATCCCAAATTAAAAACTATCAACTGTCAAAAGTGTATCGTAATTTTTTTTTAAATTTACGATATTATTTTTTTTTTTATTATGTATTTTATTTACCAATTAAGCTTTTCGATGGTCTATTTTATTTATTTTTTTTTCATTTAATTGAAAGCTGTAAAATTAAAAAACGATATCACCAAATAATATATATATGTACGAGTGTGTAGTTTTTTTCTATAAGCAATATGTTTGCGAATTGTGTTTTTTTCTGAAACAAAATATTAAAAGATTTCAACTTGGATCATTCAAACCAAGATAATTTTTAAGGTAATTGGCGACCATTGCAAGAAATCTAATAAAAAATTACCAATTTAGTATACATGTATGTATGTATGTATATCAGTACATACATAATATAAAAAAAAAATCAGAGCTGCTGAACAATCATTATTTAATTCGTATATTCATAAAAATTGTATGATTGTTCTATACTCAAACCAATTTATTCTCTCTTTATTTATTTTTATAATAAAAGTGGGTGTGTTGTATTTATAAAATAAAATTTTTATATTTTTTTTTTTTTGGAAAAATTGAAAAATACTCGTATAGACTAAAGTCAAATTACTTTTAAAGAATTTCATATTAAATATTATATTTTCTTTAACTTTTATATAATTTTTTGATTTGTATTAAATGCGGTTTTCACCTTTTTCGATTTCAGTTCACGTAATTAAACTTAAAAGTAAATTCTTATTTCTGTTTTTTTTTTTTTGGCTTTTTTTCTTTTCTTGCTTTTCAAATCAACACAACGAGAAGTTCAGAATCAACGAACCTGAAAATATTACCGTTCTATGAATCTTGTATATTGTATCTTACTTGTTTTTTTTTTGTTTTTGTTTAAGAGTTTATTTTCTAGATAAAAAAATAATTTTTTGGTTCTATTTTTTGCTTTACTTGCATTATTTTAGGTTTTCTTTTTTTATTCTTTAGTTGATTCTTTTTTTTACTCTCTTCAAATGTAATTTGAAATGTTCAAAGGTGAGATTTTTTTGTAATAATCATTTTCTTTTTGTTACTTAATTTCAGTATTCATAGGTTTTTGGGTGTATCTTGAAATTATTAAAATCAAATAAAACAAAAAAAAAAAAATTAACTGTTATTTAAAAGTGAAAAGCTTAGTAAAGCTAAGAAGACAATTAAGTTCTTTGGTTTGTTTTGATATTGTGGGTGATATGATGAAGGTAAAAAAATATTAATTTAATTCTCAAAGTTTTTGAAAACTTTCTAATTATTTTTTTGTCACCACTTATCGAAAAGCAATTTAATTTTTGTCATATTATCTAAATCAATAAAATAAGTCAAGAAATACAATGTTGCGAAGTTTGACCGAATCATTTTTATGTTATCCAATTCGAATAATTTAATATTTCAATCGAAAGTTTTAAATAAAACTTTTGTTCTTAATTAAATAAAAACCAAAAAAAAAAAAAAATGGGGAAGAAAACAATTTTTTTTTTCCTTTTTATCAAAAAAAACCGAAATTATAAAAAATTGTTTAAATCTTGATAAAATTTACACTTTAAAAAGCAAAACTTTAACTAAATTTAATTTTTAGCACATTTCCAAAAACTTTTGATAAAAAGTGTCTATTAGTTTCACTCTGTCCGTCCGTACGTCTGTTTTTAAAACTTCTACACCGATAAAAGTAGAAAAAAACAATTTTAACCATACGTAGGTTGCATAAAAAAAATAATGTTGTAGAACAACTTTTTCATATAGCCCCATCCAATATGAAGCTGCAGCCCCTCCAACTTTGACAAAGCCCTATTTTTAACGACATATATCTCATGTTCTGCCTAACATTCTACCTTCATAACACCGGCACGCTGTTAGATAACGACTTGCAATTTTGAAGTAAGAAAGAATTTCTAGAATTAGTATAAGCTTCCTAAGAAAATTTTTTCTTATCATCCCCTGTTAAGGAGCAATTGGAGCTCAAAAATTGAAAATTTGCTATTTTTAGACTCCTGTAACTTAGGCACCTGCACAAATTTTTCTTCGGCAAGATATAAAAATTAAAGGTTCAGTAATATATTTGTACGTGTGCTAACAGGTTTTCTTAGTTATATATGGTTCCACTTACAGCTCGTCAAAATTGCAAAAAAGTTCTATTTTCACATTTTTTCTTATATGAAATTTTCAAATTTTGGTGCAAGTCACAATTCTAAACAGTTTGTATTATCTTTTGAAAGCGTGTGCTTTTAAAAACCGTTGGCATACATTCGGCCTTGTTTTTATTTATTTTCTTTTTTAGTGTATTGCCCTGCCACATAAATGTGGCAAGAAAATTACACAGCCTTTCCTTTTCGAGCTGTAAATGTCGTAAGGGGAAATTATTCTTCCCAGGCCGTCTTTTGTTATTCAATATTAAATATTAATTTTTTTGAAGAAATTTTTGAAAAAAAGCATAAACATTTTGAAAAATAAAAAAGCTAAATTGAACTAAGGGAGTATTTAATTATTTAAATTCAAAACATTTTACAATAACAATTTGGGTGGATGATATGGTTGAAAAACCAATACTAGCTATATTACATTACCTTAACATTTATTATACTATATGAACCGAATCAATGGAAGAAGGGAATCAATGAATGTGGCAATTTCTAATGAGTTACCAATCTATAATTCTGAGACTCAGGTTGGATTTAAATTAATGATCAAACAGTAATTAACTATGATGTATAATTTATATACATCAAAAATAGAAAAATACAAACCTGTATTAAAACTAATATCAAATATAAACAAATAATTTTAATTAATGCTTTATAACTCATAGACATACAAATAACCAAATATAAATAGAAACAATTTCCTTAAAAATTAAATATAAAATTAAATTACCTTATAAATCAAATAAAAAATTATAACAAAATATAAACAAATCGATTGGAATTTAAGTAACTCTATATTACAGCAAGGTTCTAGCAAAGTCTACGTGAGGCAATTAATTCAGTGCTAATTAATTGAGATCAATCCGAAGAATAAAAATTTATTCTCAGTTTTCTTATCCATTAGGTATTCATAATATCCTCATTTTCATTCAACTTACCTCACTCTTGTTTCAATATGTACCACTAATCCAGATAGGCTTATCCTTCAACAATAATTAAACATTAAACATTAAAATAATGTCAATTAACATTGCATAGTACATTGCTTTGTATTTTAATTTTTAAGTATAAATAATTTTCTAATATAAAATCAACTTTGAAATAAATTTTTTATATTTCGTTATTTTAAAATAATTTAAAATTTTAAAATTTTTATTTTTTATTTTAATTCACTTTTCATGTCATTCTTTTACAAAAACTTTCAATGACAACTGATATAGAACGAGTTTTACATCTCATTCCTATGTTTGTAAAAATTTTATGTCTTATATGAATTTTCCATATTGGATCATTTTCTCTAAATTTTTGAAAATAAAAAAGTTTAATATTATCAGTTTTTTATTAATAAACAGTTTAAATTAAAAAAAAAAGAAATAAATTCCTACTAAATATTATTAAATTTATTTCTGAGGTTTTAAATAATTAATGAAACAAGACAATATGTAAAACCAAAGGTTTTTAATGGCGCACATTTTCGAAAAGATGTGTGAAAAAAAATACGAATACAACTTTTGCGATCTCGGCGCCGTAGTCGTACGCGGGCGCGGTAGTGATGGCAGAAGTTCCAATTCCTTCAAGGGAAGTCTGAAGGGAGTTATGAAGGGATCATCTAAGAGAGAGGCGAAGAGTGGCTCAAAAGGGAGGGCGAGAAGGTCACACGGCGGACCAGAATATCGAAAATTGTATGAAACCTATTAAAAATTTTCAGATTTTACAGTAGGCTACAATTTTGTAATTGGAATAATATAATAATAATATAATATTTCTAAAGTGAAATAAGGCCTTAAGTTAATTATCTTTGAAATGTGAAATAAGGCCTGTTAGATCTTATTGCTCTCAGCTTTATTTCCCTCTGCCGACTTTTCACGTGCACGTATTTAAATAGTGTCCAAATCGTGAATAAGGGAATGATTAATCGTATAGTTTGCTTAGTATCATGTTACGAAAGAAAATCATGTCATTCAATACTGCTGACTATTATTTTAGGATTTTACTTCTTCGTTATAAAATATATAAAACACTTTGTAACTTTTCGAGTTGAACCTTTCTGAGTTGAAAGGCCACAGATATGAAATTTTAAATAATTAAATTATTTATAAAGCAGCTCAAGAATTGCATAGAAAAAAAATTTCCATCTTTGAAATTTCTTTATGGAAAACAAATCTATATTAAGATTTTATACTACCTATATAGTGATTATAGTCTACCCTTTAAAAATTAAAAAATCCTACCCTATAAGTCTACTCTTAATTAAATATAATAATTATAATTAAATATAATTATTTTTATGGAAAAATTATAAAATAAACTTTTTAATGTAAATAGATACTACGTTTAGTTCAACAACTTTAATTTTTGTAAGTGAAAATTTTAAAAAATTCAAAGAAGAATCCGAGAGGGATCCATGAACCCATTTAAAAATAATTATTTTCTATGGGATTTATAAAAACCTTATGAGACATACAAAACATACAAAAAAAAATTGTAAATTTTTAAACTTATATCTTAGTTTTCATATATGAAGTCATGAAAAAAACAAATGGAAGAGATGGATGGACACGCAAACCCTAGAAAATGTAACTGCTAAAACAAAAATTGTATTTCTAACCATAAGAAAAGGATTCCAACAATAATTCCAATAAAAATCAGCACCAACACAACACAAACACAAGAGACAACAAAATATCTGGAGATCGTGTTAGGTACAAAACTCAATTATTAGCAATAAATAAAACAAGTCAAAGAGAAGGCATCGTTAATTAAGGTGGGCAGATTTAGGTAAACATTCGGATGCCGAAATCAAGTGATAGACGTCTAATTGGCAACAATGTAATAAATTTTATTACAAATGAGGCGAAATTTAGGCAGATGTTCTTAACAAAGAATATTAACAAAGTATATATACTCGTAGTTAATAGAAATATTTAATAATAAAAAGGAATTTTCCATTCATTTTAGATGTTGTATATTTATTGTAAAATGTAAATTTTAAAAATTTTATAGATAGGAACAATTATTTTTTTGTCTATGTTATTATTATTCTGAATTTTTTTTTAATTAAATTTTCCAAATAATTAAATTTTATTCGAAATTTTTGTACATTTCTTCTGATTTCATTAAAATGTTTCAGATTCATTTGAATAATCTTCTTTATTGAATATATTTATCACAATTTTTAATTGAAACTGATACTTTCTATATTAACTATAGATGTTAAAAGTTTTCAGTGGAATTAAATAAACATTGAAATTAATTTACAATGAAATGTCAATGAACAATGATTGTTTTACTTGAGTTCTAACGAAAAATAAGAAATAAAAAATCATTTTAGAATTTATTACCAAAAAAAAAAAAAAAAAACAAGTATAAAATAGGGGAAAATGCAAATTCCCAATCTCCTCTCAATAGTTTTAAATTATTCAGTGTACAGAAGGAATCGGGGAAAATTGAGTAAATTTTAATTGATGTCCATATAATTTTCATTTCCATTTCCCTTGAAATTAAAAACTAATGAAAATTGGCAGTGAAAGTTAATTCAACGTAATCAGATATATGGCATGAACTCATATTTTATAATGAACACATATATAAATTTAACGAAATCATTTTAGAAAACCTAGAAAAAAAACTAATTTTATTCTTATGATATTTTAAATTTGAAAGAAAACATAATGATGAAAACCAAAACTCATATCATCCTTATGTGATAAACTGATATCACCAAAAAGTTTTACACAATTAGTACTTTTTTAGGCAAATTTTTAAAAAATACATAATATACTTAGGAAACCTATTGTGCAATTGCACAATTTAGTTAGATGTAAATACATTTACGTTATCGTGCTGGCGAATAAATTTCTTAAAAGTTAAATGTTTTCATCAGCATCAATAAAAAATGGTTTATGATCATCAGAGCAAAAATCATTTGGAAATTTATTTTTTGAAATGGATACCTAATTCACTTACATAATATTACATAAATGAATGGTAGGATTTCATCAAAAATCGGGGAAAATTCAAACAAAAAACCGAAATTCAAATATACTTTAATAACACAATTTGGACTTTAATAAAATTTAAAATGCCACTTATATAATGTCCACTCTCATTTTGAATTTAAATACACAAAATTTTCTTGGAAAGTTTTAATTAAATTTTTTAAAAAATTATTAAAACTCATTCATTTATCACAATTTTTTTTTTCATCTGACACTGAATTAATTTGAATAAAACATTTTTTTAAAGGACAAGATTTAAAAGTTTATTTTTGGAAAAAATCTTAGATTCTTCCCTTTCTCCCTCCAAAATGAAAATAAAAAATAAATAACCTATATCACAATATACCTCTGATACGAATCAATCACTTTCTTCAAATCTAAAATATTATTTTTATATTAATTTCCAAAGTTCATTGTGGATCCTGATCCTACTTTTATATTTAATTTATAGGGTATGGAAAGGATAGGTAAGGGTAGGGTAGGGGTGGAGAAATTTAGAGAACTGTTTTTCTAAAAAAAAAATAAATACATAATTTTTAATTTTACTTTCTTCTTCAGTCACCCATATATTTTTTTTCTATTATATAATATCTATGTATATATAATTTGTATATTATGTAAAATTACTGTATAAGGATTTATTCTGTTTTATGTCCGGCGACTGTCTGTCTCAATTCAATCATTATTACTTTTCTTTATAGTAGTGGTATGGTATTTACAGGAAAATGATAATAAATTTAAGTTATTTAAAAGGACAAAAAAAAATTACAAAACGATAATAAACTTTTTTTATGACTGAATCTTGTCAAAGTTATTTTTAGATCTTATAAGAAAAGAAATTGACGAAAACAATATGGATTTTTAAATGTATGAAAATATTGATTTTTAAAAATAAAACCAACGAATATAAAAATATAATTAAAAATATTCAAAAGTTAAAAGCCGTTTTCGAATCTAACACACTAGCACTTGACACTAGACACTTCACACTCTTTTCTTACACGTCTTTTAGGATGAACATTTAGTGTAGTCGAGAGTTGGTACACTAAAAGATTGTTGTACATCGCAAAGATAATCATGTACGATCAGACTATTTTCGAATGTACTAAAAAATTTTCGGATTTTTTCGGAATTTATTTAGTGCGCTTTACTAGTATTAGTTTCGGACACGGCCTAAATATACACTTAAAAGTATAAAATAATTATTTTTTTTTTCTCTATTGTAGAAGAAAATACAATCCTATAATGCACAAAATTATTTTAATTTGTAAAGACATAAAAGCGTGATTTCCCATATCATTTAAGTCACATGATTGTATCTGGTCGTCAATATATTATGAGAAACTAAATGCAATATTGTGCATCATGCTTTTGTATAGGCGTAGTTGCATGAAAAATTTCATTACTAAAAGATTTCAGACCACAATTTAATTGTTTTTAATCCGAATGTTTTGACTTCATCTGGTATATATCAGTTTCCAAAACCACACCAAACCAAGAAAGTATTTCTACAGTGGAAGCTGGATTTACGAAAAGTTTCATTGAAAATTTCGTTTGCTGTAAAACATTTTTTCATTTATGCGTTTTATTAGATTTCAATAATAAAATCATCAAAAATTAAATGTCAAGTTTCAATTTCTCTTTGGTCCTGGAATCTTCATAACGAGATTGAATAGAAACATTTCCTACATTATAAATGTATTTCAGTGCTGCATCTAGTTGGTTGCCGAACTTTTCCATATAATTGAACATATTTTAAACTTGAAAAGAATAATTACCTATAACCATTTTTGTGTAGTTGTTGAGTATTTCGAGTTTGATTAATCACCTAATCTTCATAAGATCGCATTTTGATCTTCATCTTTTTTGGTGTTGATCTGTATCAACAAAATATTTTTTCTTTCATATTTTGATTTTTTTTTAAATTTTTATGAAATATTTATTTTATACTTTTTGAGTTTCAAAATTCCGTTAGTCCAAGACAAAGCGAGCTTAATTAAAGTATTATAAAAAGAATAAAATATATTTAAACTGGTGCTTTGGAAAGGATTTATTAAGATTTATTCGTGAGATATATAGAAAAAATTTATTTCAAACAATAATTCTTTCTTTTGATTGTCTATCATAAAACTTTGACAATATTGCGCAAGATAGAGTTCGTATTTCCCACCAAAGAAACAATTCCAGATTAGATTCGCATTATGTACGTAATATACAAATTGTGACATTAGAAATTGTGTTGATGAATTTATTAATTTTATTTCAAATAAATTTTAGTTTCAGTACTAAATGTGGTAACACCTTGCCTTTCAGGAACTTTATGTGATGTTTTAATGTTCAATGTAAAATATTATATCTAAGAAAGTCCTTATAGTCTCAAAATTTCTTCATTTTTTGTTAGGAAAGTCTTTATTATAGCAATGCATATTTATATAAAGTATAGAAAAGCTTTTAATCGAACTGTTCCTTACTTATATTCTTATAGAGAAAAAAAATTTTTTTTTTTAAAAACTTTAAGTGAAAAATGCAAATTTAAAATACATAAGGTTTTCAATTTGTTATAAACTTTATAAAAATCTTAAATTTAATTTACCTTAAAAATTATTACATTTAGTTGTTAATAAAAATATTGCCGTCTTTTGCTTGAAAATCTCCATTTCAAAAATTTTTATTGAACCTGAAGACGTTTCTGACGAAACAATATTAATTTTTTTTAAACATCCTTTGAAATCTTTTATTTTCATTTATTTTCATCAAAATTTGTTTATATAATTATTTCCAACATGTTGCTAGCAACAATATTATCTTTTATATTCCAAAAGTTTTTAAAAACAAATTATTTATATTTATTATATTTTTATATATTTATTATTTATGTATTTTCAGATTAAAACTGATTTTACTGTTATACAGGATGGAAAATACTAAAATATAATACTATAAAGATTCATATTCAATAGACTTAAGGATATTTAAAACGCGTTATACTCTCAAGTATAGATAAATCGAAAATAAATTATAAATTAAGGGTGGGTAAGGTAAAAAAATAAATTTCTTTGATGTATTTTCAATTGGCAGAGTGAGATGATGTTGTATTGTATACCTAAATTACTTATAAACGACAACAAGTTATTGAGTGTGATAGGTTTATTGTAAAAACTTAAGAATTTTTTATTTTAGCAACAGTATTTATATTCTATTATTATTCTTAAAACTCTTATACAATTTCTTGTTAAAAAAAACAGATTAGTTAAGGGCATGCGTTCTTGTTTATGAAATTTTAGTTATCTGTTTTATAACAGCTGATTAAATTCCAGGAGTAAAGAAAAGAAATTGAGAAATTTGGTATTTGATTATAATATGAATTTTGGTATTGCGGTAGTAAAAGAAGTTTATTTTGTTACTTTACATTTTAATGATAGATTTTAAAGTATTATTTTAATGTATTAAGTACATATTTAACAAATGGTTTTTGAAAATAAATTATAGAATATTAGCAAATGTAATAAATAATAATAGAATATTATTCAATAAACTGCTTATTATACAAGTTTCATTTTTCGTAACAATTATATAAAAAATTATTTTGAAGGGGTATCGGTGGCCGAGTTGTTTAGCACATGGTGTATTAACCGAAGGAATGTTCAATTCAAATCCTGCACATGTAACAAGTATTTTTAATTGGAAACAAAATTACTGAAAAAATATTAAACCTCCCTTTATCCTAAATATATTTTAAATATTTAGAGGGAATCAGCACGGACCATCTGATACTAAGGGTATATTGAAAGAATAGCCAGAACCGACAAGGGAATGTGTATAGTGATTCAGCATAAGAGGCATTTACTGTATTATACATACTTTGCTAATGCTCAACACTAGAATTCCAAAAGAGAGAAATCTTGAGAGAGGATTACTGAGAAAATATCTCCGATGTGATGGTGGTTCATCAGGTGACCATTGTCCGATTCTTTAGGACCATTAACCGGGTCGACGAACGTCTGTAATAAGCTAGCGTGTGATATATAGTTAGGATGTACAGCGGAGTACAGGGCGTAGGTATAAGAATAATTATATATTCTCCCTTTCAAACAACATATCTCTATTATAAAAATAAAATAAATAACATAAATGAATTAAATATATAACTTAATAATAGTATTCAATCTGTAATAACCTTTAGTAGTCGACAATTTAGTAATATTGCAATATTTTATTTGATTTGTAATATTAATATAAATAAATAAATAGATTAAATCATTTTTTTTTTTTTTTAAATTATAAACACAAATTTAAATTTCAAAATTATAAACTTTTACATTCAAATTAAAATTCATTCCAAAAACAAAAAAAAATTAAAATTTCAATTATTTTAAATTAAACCTAATTTTTTTTTATTATCTACTTGTATTGTTATTATTATTAAGTTTCTGTTTAAATTTTAAAATTTAAATTATAGATATACCATTATTTTAAGTCCACGCCTTCTATATGATAATAATGGCATTATATTTTGTATTAAATGGAAAAAGTTACGAATTATTTTAAATTTTTAAAATTCCTACATAAAAAAACAAATTATTAAAAATATTAACAATGTATTTATTTGCAAAAATATGGTATCTATTAACTTTAAAAAAAAAAAAAAAAAAAAAACTGTTACAATGCATTAAAAATAATTACTTGTTTCAATATTACAAAAATTATATAATTAAAGTCAGTTTTAAATACATAGTTAACAAGATACTTATAAAAAACCATTTAATTTTTTTTTTTTTGTATTTTGTAATATGTAACTATACAGTTTATGATTATTTATAGGGCATTGTTAAACCTTTTTTTGTTTTCAGATTGTTTCCAATGATATTTTTGTATACAATGTATTGTTAATTTAATTATTTGTTAATTATGATTTAATGAACAGAAAATGAAAAAAAAAAATAAAGAATTTTTTGAACAATACAAGTTCAAAAAAAAAAAAACTTTAAATTTTAGCCTACAGCTTTCATAATTAAGATTTTAGAAGAAAATGTCATATAAAATTGTGTTAAGTATAAGTAAAATATTGTTATGTTAAGAGAGGTGTCATAACGCCTAACGAAAGCAATTCCAATAGGTCGAATATGTAATAAAGCCTAATTTACGATATTCCAGAGTAAAGCTGTTATTATCCATGGAATTGGAAATAAAGGTAAATTTATTTATTATTTATACACATTTTTAATATATTTTTATAAATTTGAATATTATTTTAATATTAACATCATCAGTGAGGTATCAAAACATTTCTTGGCGGCTGAACTCTATAATTTTATTTTAACTGTAACCAACTATAAAATTCTTTCTAATTCAGAATCTTTCATATACATTTAATACAAAGATACTATATATGCATATATATAAAATCCCGATTTGCTAACTAGAATTTAAATCCCTTCTAATAATTTTCGTACATAATATGTTTTGTATACATTTAAAATAATTGGGTTTGGGGTTCAACTCCAAAACTAAATAAATTATTGAAACCTTAATTTTATAACTTTAACTCTAAAATCATTTCTAATTATGTTTTTTAACAACAAAGAGTTAAAAATAGAAGAGACTGCGGTTTCCAAATAATTGGAATTAAATAATCTTTCCAAATAATTATGGAAATAAGGACCCCTGTTAAATAAATAATTGTAACCCTGATTTTGTAACCAACTATTAAATGCGATGAAATTTAGAAGCTCACCTTTATTTTAATTTAAATAAATAATAAATTGTTTTCTTTTCTCCATATATTCAATATATTTTGAATGTGATAAGAGTGATAGTGATAAGAGCAAACGCCCCGACTTCGCATATTAGACATTATTTCGTTAGGCCTTATTGCACTGCTCCAGTATGTTTAATATATTCAGATTGAGGTGCTATAATACTATAAATGTTTCTTAAGATACTTTTTGAAATCATTCGATCTGTGTCTAAAATCTGTGTCAATAAACAAAAATTAGTGACGTAATTTGACATCTTTATTTTTCTAAAACATTCTCCTTTAAAGAAAATTAGGAATTTACAAAGTTTTTGTTATTTTTAATTAAAAGATACTTATTTTTTGTTTCGTTCATTGTTAATTTTTTTCTTATAGTCGCATTGATTAGTGTATAATATTATTGTTAAGGATAATGGAACTAAAATTTCCTAGTAAATTTTTTTTTTCTTTTTGCCTACTTATGTATATCTACTACTATTTTGTAAGTATATAAGTTACTCCCCTACCCAAATTTAAAAATATTCCATCTACCATATAAAATTATATAAAATTTGCTAAGTAAAAAATATGCTTCTTTAGAAGACTAAATGTTATTATATACTATATAGTGATTTAACTTAACGGTACATAAATCTAAATTGCAATTTCATATGAATTTCAAACTTTATTATTTCTATATATTTTTGCTAAAATAAAATATTTTTTAAAATTATTATGTAAAAAATAGCAATAACAAATTTTTTACGAAGGAAATAAATACAAAATTTATCCTTATAACTTGATAATTTCTTACTTACAGATTGCTTTTATTACATAAATATTATATAATATGAAATATTTTAAATTAATTCCCCCTTTTAAATAACACTGAAGGACAACATCAAAATAATAATTTTTGTATATACCATAGCATTGAAAAACAAATTATATAAAAAGTTGTTCTTTAAATCTATAAGATTGAAATGGAAATTTTAAAGTCAACTTCTTGTTAGTAACTTCAATTCATCTGAAAAAGGATTAAGAACAATCTATTCTTATGAAAATAAAAAGAGTTTATTTTTTATCATTAATTTATAATTGAGTATATAGCAAATTTTTCATTTATACAACCTTTATTTTAATAATATATACAGATACCATTATTGGCTGCTACAGAAGGTAAGACTTAATTAAATTTATATATGATAAAAAGTTAATTTTCAATCAAGTAATGACTGTTATGTTATGGTTATATGGTTTGAACTTTGAAATTTATTCCAAGCAAACATATTTTTAAAAGATATAAGCTTTCCAGAATAACGTCCTACGAAATATTTTGTCTGTAATAGTGATATTCATACAGAAATTTAGGAATCACCAAAGTTATATAGATCAAATTAACAGATATTGCCATAAAAGCATAAAACTTGTCAATAATGACATATAAATGCAGAAGCTCCTCTACTTCTAGACAATTAGATTACAACAAAAGGGCTTAAAATTAGGAGATCTTTAGATTTGGCGCAATGTATATATTCCCTTAGGGCATAAGAAAAGTACACAAAATATACTAAAAGAACATGATGGTAAAAAATTAATGGTTACTCATAGAATAAATTTAGTTAGTTTTTTTAGTTTTAATAGAATCCCCTTTACGTTATATCTTTTGAAGACTAACCCACCGGAACAATCTGCTACAATAACCTTAAGAATTAATTCCTATAATATGTGCTACAAATATAATGGGTGTTTTGAAAATATTTTTGCTTTTTTATTTACTTAAGGACGTATGTTAAATGAAAAATTCATATAAAATTACCACAGCATTTAACATTATTAAACATATTCTAACATATCTTTACGATACTTTATTTACGTATTCTAAATAGTGTATATAGTAATCTGTACAGTTAATAATAGTAAAGATAGTGTAGTAATCTGTACAGTTTTTTTTCATAAGAATTTAAAGTATTGTATAACTCCTTCATTTTAATGCTAGAAAAATGTGTTTCAAAGACTCTAAACATTATATAGGATAAAAATATGATAAAAACTAAATTTTAAAATCACAATACTACTATTAAAAATTTTAAATTTTATTTAGTCATATACATATATATACATATATGTATGTAAATATAAAAAAAAACACTTTTTTATCCAATAAAACTAAAAACAAGGCTAATATTATACGATAACATAACAATCTAAAGTAAAAAACAAAAAAAAAAAAAAATAATATTTCATTTTGTTTTTAGTAAATTTTACATAAACAAAAACAATATCTATATATATATATAATATTATATATAAGAAAAAAGATAAACATTAATAGGATATGTCCTTGTATCCTTTTAGTAAAATTTTACCTACTTATTTTATAGCTTAAAGATAATTTATGTGAAATAATTTTAATCAAAAGTTGTTAAAATAAAATTTACATTCTTAATAGATACACTATATATGCATTTATTTTTATTTCCTAGAATCTACACACGAAAATAATATTATTAAAACAAAGTAATATATTATTATATAGATATTTGTAAAGTCATATAATATTTTAAGAGAAGGATATTTTATATCTTTAAAATATAAAATTTTATATCTTTTACATTTTTATTATCTATTTTGATATGAATACATAGTTTATATATATATATATATACATAATATGCATTTTAAGCAACATAATGAAATTTAAAACCTCAAAAAGATCATTATTTTGATCGTAATAATGTTCTTATATTGAATGTCCTAAAGTATCCTTTAAAAAAAAAAAAAAACAATAAAAAAGAGAATAAAAAATTAATTGTTATTGTTCATTCAAATATATTAAGTTGTAGCAATTAGTTTTTGTCATGTTCATGTCATTCATATCATATAACATATACATTACATTCTCCTTTTTAATCAATATTAAATTGAACTTAATAAAAGGATTTAAAAGGATATTATAAATATGTACATATAAAAAATATTTAATGAATGAAAATAAAAAATAGTATATAGGTAAAAATATAATTTAATTGCAATATAGATTTTAAACAAGGCTGAATGTTAAAACTAGCGCTTGTAAACTGGTGAAAAGCGAAATCGATTAACCAGTTTTTTGATTCAATTTACTAAAACCGTAAAATCGGTTTTTCTAACCGTTTTTTTTTGTTTGCAAAAAAAAAAGCGATAGCCCATAAATATTTTTATTCCTTCAAGTGATAAATAATTTTATTTTTCCTTTTAGGAAGTCTTAGCGTTTTAAATTTTTCCCATATAAAATTCTTTTAAGCTGGTAGTAAAATTTTATGGATTTGTTTTAATTCCAATTAGTTAACGGCTTTACGGATTTAATTTTGAAAGTTAGTTGTGTCCAGTGTAAAATGTTATGTCTGTGCCTATTATTTCGACAAAACAGTTTTGCGCAATTGTCGTTGAATTGGGGCTATATGAAAACTGTCTTATAAATAAATAATAGTCTCACGATCCCGACACAATTTTAAAATATTATTGTGCATGTTGTCGCATGTCTATATTAATCTGTTCTGTTATCTGTTTGATCATTATACACAATATATTATTTCTAAATGTCATTTCTAAAATTTCATAAAATGAAATGAGCATTAATAAAAAGTGAAGTAGAAAATACATAGAGAGTAGAGACGTGTATACCGTTATTACGGTTTACAGCTCAAGTATATTCATAAGATAGGTTTTTATTGTATATTTAAAGTAATACTCAAGGTAGTTTTTTCTATAATTGAAAAACCGATTAAAAATCGGTTTACCGATTTTTCACTTTATAAAAAACTGAAAATCGATTTTTGAAATTTTTCGCCCTAGTTGAAACCTTTGACTTATAAAAGTTCACATTTTTCAAAAGACAATAAAAACATAGTTTAAATTTGTGACTTGCATTAAAATTTGTAAGTTTCTTTAGAAAATTCTTTATATTAATAATATGTAAGAAAAAATTGTGAAAAACATTTTTTACAATTTTAAGCATAAAATAATCCTGTAAACAGTTTACATATGTAAAATATAATATTGAAGCTTTAATTTTTGACTAGTGATTCGTAAAAATTTTTGCAGTTACCTAAGTTTCAGGTTTCTAAAAATAACTCATTTAAAATGTTTGACTCCTAATAGCTCTTAAGCGGAGACTGCTTTTTATGAGGCAACTTATACTAAAAAATATCTTTCTTCTCTTAAAATTTCCAAGTTCTAAATAACACTGTTCCGTAGATATTAAGGAAGCAAAATGAAAATTTAAAATGTTGTTTTCATAAAACGATAAATTTAAATACTAAATTATTGCAAAAAAAAATTGCAGAACCTTTGACAGACATATTTGAAAATAGGTATTTTTCAAAGTTTAGGGAACAAAGTTTAGGGAAGTTTAGGGAACTCTGTCATGGGTGGTACTGCATAAAAAAGTTGTTCAATAATATTAATTTTTTTTATGAGGCGTACCTTTCCATGATTACAATTAATTGATATATCTTTAACTGGGTAGAAGTTTTGTAAACAGACAGGCGGACAAATAGACAGAGTTGAAACTAATAGGAAAATTTAAAAAATGCATTTTTGAAAAATGTGTTATACAGGAAAAAGAAAGTAAATAAAATATATCATGCTGTGATAATAACATTGGTAAACATAAAATCACCCATTTTTTTTGTTTGAAATATTCAATAGAAATTCAATGAAATGCCGATTGAATTAATGCACCCAATACAATATCAATAAAACAAATGATTTGTTATATATATGTACATAATATATATACATATATATATTTTTTGACATATTTAAAACATTTTTTATACAATTATTTTAACAAAAATGTTATCCTTTATATAGGGATATTAAAAATTTTTATAATTCAATCAAATTTAAATATCATTCGAATTGAAAAATTAATGAATCACCCTCACCATATTTAATGAAATGTACTTTATAAAGTATGTACATCTCGCAATAACAATAACAATAACAATAGAAATAACAATAATTACTATTATAATAATGATATAATTATTCAGGATATTTTAATTTTTTCAATACAATAGCCATTAAAATTAATTCGAAGAAGAATCGGTATATAAATTTTAGGGAAAAATTAGGATTTGAAAAGAACATTTTTATGCCTAAATAATTTTAAAACAAAAATTAATAAATAAATAGGAAAAAAATATTTTGTTAAAATTGCAAAGTTTTTTTTTTTATTTTTGCCAAACAATAATAATTATTTGTTTTTTTTTTGTTTTTTTTTCTTTTTACAAACAAAAGATCAAACAATTTAATCTTTGATCAAACATAACCGCAATTTTTTAATTTAAACAAACGATGGAATAAAATTCAGTTGTATATTGTTGTAAAACTATAAGCATCAGTTTTTGTAGCGGCGAAACGACCATATAAAAACAATAATATTATAATGAAAAATTCACCCCTGATTAATTTTAAAAATTTAGCATAAAGAAGCATAAGGATTATATGATTATTGTTCTATTTCTATGATTGTCCTATAACTAAAATAAATTAATGAAATTGTCAAATAACTGTACATTTATTTAATATATGTAATATATTAATCAAATTATTCGATTAATTTTAAATGGTTTTTTCTTTCAAAATTCAAATCTTGATAACATTAAAAATTTATATATGTAGGTAAGCTATGTTGGTGTTTTTAGTTCATTATTGAATTCTATATAAATTGCAATTACCCATCTACAAATTATTGAATTGTGGTATTTAGATATTCATCTATTGGGCAAAAATATGTTCAAAAGTATTCCAATTTGTTTTTTTCTTGCTCGATTAATCAAAAAAAACAGAAGAAATTCAAGCTTATTTGTCTATTTTTTGCTACTGGCTTTCGGTTGATCTACATGCCCCAAGTAACATTTGTCAAAACCAAGAGCAATACTCTTAAAAATTGGAAAAATATCTCACAAGACTCTTATAACATAATTATATTTATAAGAAATAAATTAATCCTTATATGGCTCTTCTTATGAGATAACAATACTTATAGGGTTAAAAAATCATTAACACTTAATTCTCATAGTAAAACTATTTTTATACACTTTAAAACTTAAACTCTCATTATGATCATTATGATTAACATCTCATAATGAAATTAATCTTATAAGAAGATCAATACTCTTGAACCAAGATCAATATTCTCATATTATCTCTCTACATATTTAATCGGCTTATTTTTCTACATACAAAACTTTCGGTACCAAATTTCAAAAAACTATACTTAACCAATTTTAGTGAAATAACAGCTAAATAAAAACAAAAAAAAGGTTTTCTTATTCTTCACCTGACCATGTTTTTTTTATATTCCCGTGATATTTCAGGTGAAAAACAAGTATGCATTTTTCGTTGCGGCTCAATTTTGTTTTTTTTACCAGAAATGTATATAAACGCAATTCATTTGCGATTGCGGTTATTAGCCGACTCACATAAAACCAAATTGAATTGAAAAGCAAAAAATCTTTTTTATTGTTTTTTTTTATATCCATATTACTGAGTCGACTAAAAAAATTGTGAAAAATCAAGACATACTTCTCCAATTTTAAGAAAACCCTACATAATTAAGAAAAGCTGTTAACATATGGTGAATATAATGTTAAAAATCTTTTACTTTGATAAATTTTCTACAGTTGTCTAATAGATATGTTATACTTATACTTATATTTATAAGTTAATTATGCTCTTCTCTCAAAATTTTTAGGTTTTTAACTAAAAGCGTATCGGAGCAATATATTGCAAAAATTTTCTTTTTACATAATGGAAAATTTAAATACTAAATTAAAAAAAATTAAAATTAATATTGTATTTATAAAAAGGTATAGAAAAATACGCTGTCGATTGGCATTTTTAGATTGAAAAAATATTAAGCTGAATCTAAGATATATATACACATTTGAAAATAGACTTTCCAAATTTTGAGAGGCTGAAGCTTCCTCCATAAATTTTTTTCACAGCATTAATTTTTTTAAGCAACTTATCAAAGATTCAATTTTATTAGCAAGATTACCAAAGATTCAATTTTTTTTTTTTAATGCATTTCTCTGCCGCATAAATGTGGACAGGAAATTATACAGCCTTCCTGTTCAGGCGTGGCTGTAAATGTCGTAAGGAGGAATAACTCTTACGACGTGTGTGGGATTCGAACCCACAGTCCCTTAGTGTTTACAGCGTATTTTTTACGCTCTTATCCACTAGGCCATCGGAGCCCCCAAAGATTAAATATCATCTTAAACTGTGTTGAAGTTTTATGAGCAGCGTCCACGGACAAAGTAAAACTAATAAGTAAATTTTTGAAATTTTTTTTTCTTTGAAAAATGTGCTATATATAGGGTAAAGCGTTTGTTTTAAAAAATAAATGTTGCTATAATACATAACCAAACAAAGTTCTTTATCCATAACTAAACTACTTTTAACTAAATATTATATTTAACTATCAGAAATTTGTGAACAAATGCCTAATCTTTATTTTAGTTTTGACGAATTGACTTCTAACATTAACAATATTGTTATTATAATTACTTTTACTTTAACTTTGTCTCTATTTTATAATTTAAATATTATTCTCAAAAAACACTTATAATTATATTTATTTAGATTAATAATCAGAGTTTTAAATGCTTCAAAGTAAACATTATTTTAATGGTTTTAAATCTTTAAAAAATGTAACAGTCAAATACATAACAACCTTTAAAATATTAATTAATTCAATTTACTTTTTAAATTTCATAAAAATAAATAAAGTTTTATTACTTTCTTTATTTATTCATCATTATTGACAGCAAATTAAACTTCTAAAACTCCTTTATATGATAAACATGAACAAATTTCCATACTATCGAATATACAAGTTATTTAATACCTGTTACTCCCAATTTGTTGTAGTCCAAAGTAAATTTGAATTAGAATAAAGATAACCTGTCCTCTTAATAACTGTATACCATATTTTTTATCCAAATAATATTTAATCAACAGTCATTCTGATTATATAAATAAGAAAACAAGAGGGATTCTCAAGCACCATATAATGAATGCTAACACATGAACGGATGCTATTTATTCTTATTATTTGAAATCGTTATTTACGATGGACCACCTATATAACTATATACCTAATATTGTATAGGTGTTGCATCATTTTAAAAAAAATATATATTTGTATTATAAATATTTAAATTGAAAAATGTCAATATTAAAGATATATATAGTAGTTTATTAGATAGTTTGTTTGGCAGCTACGAAAACCCAATAATCGCCAAAATTCTTCAATTTCACTATTAAAATTGGCATTTGATAAAAATGAAATAGTATCCTAACTCTATTATGTTTTGAGTTATTGTGAGGGAGGGTGTATACGTACATAGCTAAATCAACTCAGAATTCAATTTTTTATAGTGCCGCAAACGTATTGGACAAAATTTATTATACTTTTAGTTATACGGATATAGAAATATACCCATAATTTACTTAACAGTCCTTATTCTGCTAGTTTCTGTTAAATAGAAAAAAAAATGTCTTCGTTTCGAATCTATCATATTAATATAGATATGTGTTATGTAATAAAAATGTATGTTCACATTATCTAATAGCAAATTTTTATTACATTTTATTTTTGACCGTTCAAATCATTCAGGTTAGGAGAAATCTCGCGCCAGAATATGTTATTTGAAATATTTTCATTACTTTTTATTATAAAATATAAATGATATTATGATAGAGTTGCTTTTTGACCAAAATAGCCGCCGTTCGAAAACCGAACTGTTAAAAGAATCTAAACAAATTTAAAATAACACAATCGAATAATTTATTAATAGAAAATTATGATTTTATAAATATTAATATTTCCTGAATGTAATAGTAAAAATTTAAATACACATTTTATACAAATATCATTTGAAGGACCTCAAGAATAGCTCTTCTTTCTAAAAAAAAAAAAAAAAAAAAAAACAAATAAACTAACAAAATTTATGTAATAATTGTTTAGTTTATTAATAAAAGAAAAAAATAAAAACACAAAAAAAAAACATACACATATATAAAAACATCATTATGACATCTATTATATTTTTGTCACCAAATCAACGAAGCTTGAGATTTTTTATTTTTTTTTGTAATAAAAAAAAAAAATATTTTCCAAAATTCCGGTTATTTTCATTTCCTTCTATTTTTTTTTTGTTTTTTTTTAAATAAAAACAGGATTATTTTTACTCTTCTTCCATTTAATAATTTTCTATTATTTTATTAAAATAATATGACATCTGCCTCGTGTCCTCCCTTCACTTGTACACTAAAATATTGGTTTGGTTTATTATAGAGCTTGATCTTCATTAAATTTTATTGTCCAGTTCAATTTTATCCAAAATGCAATTATTTGAACATTTTTGAATATAAGGATAATGATACAAAAAAAAAAAAAAAAACAAAATAAAAATAATAAAATACAAAAATAAATCATTGTGGTGTAAATACCACTCCTTTTAAAATAATGCAAATAAAATGTTAAGTGTAATAAAGAAGAACAGTTATGATGATACAAAAAAGAAAAAATAAAAATAAAAAGCGATAATGAAAAAATAATTTTTATAAAATTTGACAATTAATTTTGTTTTTTTTTTTTTATTCTAATTCAGGAAGAATCAATTATTATAACAGGAAGCATATAAAGCACATATTCATTCATATGTTTATAATACTTTATATTATTAAGATTGCATAACCATTCCTATTTTCCATTCAATATAATTTTTTTTTTTTTTTTTTTTTTTACCCCGAAAACAATGTTGATTTTTATTATTTGTTCCATTCATTTGATTTTACAATTTGGGCATTTTTTTTTATTTTTAGTTCCTTTAGGATATTTTCAAGATAATCATTTCAAAAATAACTGTTATATAAAAGACGAAGAATAGTAGAAAGGATGAATAAAAATAATATATGATGATAATATATAGAAAAAGCAGGATAACAGCTTGTGTGATACGGTTCGATAATTTTATTTTTATTTTTTTTTGTTTTTGTTTATTCGGCTTTAGGTGAAATACTTTTAGTTTTTTTATCTCTGGGTGTGTTCAATAATAAACTGCATAGAATACAATTTAAAATTTACAGTTAAATGACTTAGGAATTGTAAACTGGTGAAAGTAAACAGGAAGTTTAGGTGTTTTGAAAATTTGAAAAATTTTGATTCAATATTTTATTGTAATTGAATATGATAATTTTTTTTAATAATTAATCAATTCATCGTATTAATCGACCATTAAAAAAAAAATATATAAAAAAATTTTTTTTTTTTAAAGCCACCCAACGTTTATTTTTACATCAATACTTACACAAATTTTTTTTTATTGTTATTTAAGTACCTCCTATAGTTATTAAATATATATATATTTTTACCGACCGCATACATTAATGTATAAGGTAGGTATTGTTTTCATGCTAAAAATGTGTACCCGAGATTTTGGCAAAAATGCACTACTCCGGTGTGGAGAAGACTGTAAAAAAATTTTCAGCATGATGTCCGTCTGTGTGTGTGCCTGTGGGCACGTGTACAGCTTAGACGACTGAGCTGAATTTTTTGAAATTTCATATTTAAGGTTTTGACATAAATATCTCGGATTGATAAGCTTTTGGAGCAAATCGGACAACCGCAAGTGGTAGTTTACTAGTCTACTTTTTAAGTTTTTTACGAATATTTCGTAACAGAAAAATTTGGTGAGAAAAATTATTAAGAAAAAGTTGTTACACAAGTAAAGAGGAACAACTTTGCCATAGAACATTTTTTGATCCGACTAACTTTAACTTTTTTTTATTTTTTTTTCAAGTCCAAATTTCCATATGAAATTATATGAACAATTTTTTTTTGTTTTTTTTTTATATCTCTAAAAATTTATATACATACATATGTGTGTACTTATATCTATGCCAATGCATATTATTTATTCATTTGTTGATAACATAAAATTAAAACGGTAAAATTTTTGTTAGCAGATTTAATATTAATCTTACGTTTGTTTTGTATTTGTTTACAGTTTTTATTATTTTTTACTTCTAATATTATTTTTTGAATGAAAAAAAAATCATGTATCTACATTACAATAATAATAATAATAAATGGATGTATGAATGAATGTAGGTACATATATTTTTACGATTTTATTGCTTATAATTATTTTTATTGAATAAAACAAAATGTTATTAAATTATTAGAAGTTATTTTGCTTTGATATAAATTATTATGTAAAAAATCCTATAAATTTTGGCATTGTACTTTTTGTGTAGTGACGGTCGGTCCTGTGGTGGAGACAGCTGATTTTTTTTTCGCATTAAATAAAAAATAAATCAATAAAAGCTGAATACAAAAAAAATTACAATAAAAAAAGGCATATCCTAGTTTGAAGATGTCATAACGCAATCACAAATTCATAATAAAAATCCATTATTGACCATCTTCAAATATTATGTTATTCCTTTTTTTTTTTATGTAATTTATGTTTTTTTTACTGCCTTTCTATTTTTAAAAAGTCCATTTATTTTATTTTTAGTGTTTTTTTTTTACGATAAATTTTATTATAGTTGATCTTTTATTAACCAAAATTCAAATTGTATTTTTTCCATTTCAATATTGTTGGAATACATTAAATAAGGCATAATGATAAAAATTGAAATTTTTACGGTATTCAAAATGTAGACAAGGCTGAACAAAATTTTTATATTAAATGATTGATTGATTGAATTATCATTTCCGAAGTTAAATTGCATTAATAAGTTCAAAAAAAAAAAAATTAATTGAAATATTTCTGTTGTATTGTTCTACATAATAATAATTATTTAATGGGTTGGTATATCTGCAAGATCACTTCCATAAATTTTTATTTTCAAAAATAATTTTTTGCTCTCGTCAAATACTATATGATTATTTAAATGCTATATAGATATCTAATAGCATCGTTTTCTAAGCTAAATTTTAGTACATAATGTCTATAATATGTTACTATAATATTAAGTAACTACCACAAATTTTGATGTTTATTTGAGATTTATTTTTATAGTCTGAAACTGGCCAATTTTATATCAAAAAAAAAATTTAAAAATTGTTGGTTTAAGGAAATAGCATTAAATGTAAGAAATGGAATCTGGTTTTGTTAAAAAAAAGGGATTTACCTTTAAAAATTATTCTTGAAAAAAAAAAATGTTAGAAATAGAAGATTTAGGAGACTTAGGAATATTCATATTAAATAAACTTTAGAAGAATTAAGAATATCAATTATGATTTAGCTAGAGGATGGGTCAACTTGAATTGATTGATGTAAAAATACATAGCATTTTTCTAATTATTTTTAATATTTTATTTGATTTTGTTTTTCATATGAAAGCATAATTTTTTAAATTAAAATAAAATAATTAAAGTAAAATTTGGATATAATATATAATATCATTTAAATAACCTCCATTTTCTTGTTCAAAATTCATCTGGAAAACGAGGAGGCCAAGGGAAATCACTGTAAAGTTCTGCAAGATTTTCTATTCGCAGTGGCTCCATTCTCTTGGAAACATATGTCAGGGTTATCCACTACTTCTTCTTCATGATTCCTCTCCGCTATGGAGTTTATGGTCATCATCGCTTGAATTTTGTTTCGTGATATTGCTGCCCTGAAAAGATAGATGCTGGATGTGTTGAACCATGTGGTCAATGCTGAATATGTTGAACCATGGATGTGTTGAACCACTCTGTCAGATTCTTGTTCACTACTGTTGGACATAAAAAATGTTCTATAATGGTTCTGTATACATTCAAAAAATATGATCTGATGACTATATTGGTCATAACTTCACACCAAACAGTACCAATCTAACAGGGTGTAATTGATGTTAATGCATTATTTTCAGATTTGTACGCCAAATTCAGTTGTTCTGCTTATTTACACATCCATTTAAATAAAAATGTTGAAACATTAAAATGCATACGGTATTTTCTTGGCGTTATAACAATAGATCTTCGGGAAACATAATAAACTAGTATAATTTTGACTAGTTTTTGTATTGGGTATGTGCCTTTGATTGAGTGATTATAGAATTTCTTAAAATTGTTTATAATCTGCAAAAAAAAATTTTTTTTTTTAAATTTAAAAACTCAAAACTTATATAAATATTTTAAAATAGTCAGTTTAAGTTGAGTCACCCTGTATTTTATACAACATTTTTATAAATTCGGAGGCTTATAGTATCTAGCCACTTTATTTTTATACCGTACTTTTTTTTACGTATCTTAAACCATATGGTGTATATTATATTGAATGTTGGTATCTACCATTGTCTTATAAAAACATATTATTTTTGGGTTCTGTTATTTAGGATATTTTTCGGAACAGCTTCTCTTCATTGTATATTTAAGCCCTTTCTTATTGCAGCGTACCCCTTACACTTTATTTTTTTCACTTACTTATTATTTGTTCGTCTATTTATTACGAGTGTCTCGAGTTAAGATCATATTAAATTTTGAAGCAACTTCAATTTTAATTAGAATAATTACAACAATTTATAAGATATACTTAAACTATATGATTACAAAATACTCTTTAAACCATATTGACGCAAAATAATATTACTGAAAAAATTTAATACATTTTCATATTTTTTTTAAAATGTAAACATTTAAAATGTATACCGCATTTAACTAAACAACAGTTTGCATGTAGTCAAAAAGTTATATTTATTTAAAATCCAACCCAAGCAACCCAAAAATTTAAATGTTTTCTTTCATTGTATTCTCGACTATAACATAAAATTCTAATAAACCATACTGTTTATTTTCTGAAATTGAAATTAAAAGTTTACTTTCTTTTAAATGTTTCCTTTCATTAGAAAAAAAATCCTTTTTCATTTTTGAATTTTTCTGAATTTTCTTTCCATATCCCTTTTATCATTAATTTTTTATTTTTTTTATTTTTTTTTTTTCGCTCCAGTTTTTATTTTCAATTTTTTTTTTTATTAAACAGAAGAACGAACACAGCCAATAATAATTGAATTGAGACAGACAGTCGTCGGAAAAGTCAATAAATTTTCTTTTCTGTACATAAATTTTGTAAACATACTGTACAAACATATAAAACTTATTTAAGTCGTCAATTTTACTTTCTAACAAACAAAGCAAAGTAAAGAAGATGTGGGTTAAAAAAAAAAAAGAAAATTAAAAGTAATGAAAAGCAAAAAAAAGAAAAAAACAAATTTAAAAATTGTTTAATTTTTTAGAAAAAAATAATTTTCCAAAGAATTGAAATTGCAGAGTTTTTCCAGGAAAATTAAAAATAATAAAAATAAAATTGTTGTTTGTTTTTCTTTTAATATTGATTTTTAAATAAAATGTTAGGATTTTATTTTGATAATAATTGCTATTTTTAATATTAATATAATAAACCTTTAACGAAAATGTATCTTTTAACGTACTAGCCCTTTGAAAAGATTCATTTTTCTTTGAAACATTCAATATGATATGAATTATTGGTTCGGTATTGGTTACTTATTGACTTTAGTACTTTTAGTTCATGTCTACTTTTACGCTTAAGCATCAATATAAAAACAATATGATTGCAAGATCAATTTTAATCTAATAACGAGCCAAAATATTTTAAAAAATTCGTTTCTATATTAGTATTTAGTTAATTATTTAGTATTAAGTTTGTTATTTAGTATTTAGTTAGTAGTCCTACCAATCTCACAGTAATTAAATGATCTCTGTTAGCCTGTCGTCAATATTAAAAATTTCTAGTTCAAACTCCGTTTAGGTCATATTAAAAGAATGATTCAAGAAACTGAAGTCTATACTTTTATGTATACCTTTGATACCTCTTATTGGATTTAGTTTGGAAAAATTTTATGTCTTGAGGTATAAACATTAGAAAATTAGACTTTACCAACTTTTAGAGACTGTTACACCATACAAGTGGTCAGACTATATAAAATAGTTGTTCTATACAACATTTATTTTTTGATGAAAAATTTCTATAGGGTTAAAATTTCACTGCTCCATCTTAAACGTTGTATTGTAGTATTGTAAAAAAAGAAATGGTCGGAAAATTTCTTATTTTTAGTTAATTGTTTATTAAGTAAATAAATTCTTTCGTAGTTTGATTATATGGTTGTTCATCGCTTTTTCAGTTACAATTTAAATTGTCTTTTAAGATTACGATGATTTCGCATTAGCAAATTTATAATTACGCCTATCGCCTATTCAAATATTATGTAAGTCTTTTGCATTTAAATATGAAAGTTTTTGCATTTGCATTGAAATATGAAAAGTTTTGCATACGTTGCAGATAATTGCGAACCGGTAAATTTTTTGAGGTATCATTCAAAGTGCATTTAAATCGCAGATTGTAATTTGTATGAAAATTTTGACATTTTCTATCAACAGTAATTATTTTATTGCGGATTCGTACAATTTAAGAGAGACTTGACATTTATGCCACTTTTTGAATTGATTTTTATTTTCATTTAATTAATATCAAAATACTAAACTGTTTTATACAAAATTGTAATTGTT
This sequence comes from Poecilobothrus nobilitatus, assembly GCA_947095535.1. NCBI lineage: Eukaryota > Metazoa > Arthropoda > Insecta > Diptera > Dolichopodidae > Poecilobothrus > Poecilobothrus nobilitatus. Next base: position 181,514,394 of record OX352774.1, read on the forward strand.
TTGTAAGATAATAATGAAAATAGGTTTTGACATATAGTCAACTATGGCTGTCAAATTCAGTTAATTTTTTTGAACAGCTGAGTTTTAAATTTCCTTAATACAAAAGTAAATAAAATATGTGGTAAAATTTTTAAAAAAATTTAAATATCAAAAAATTTTACCGCTCCGCTTTTATCTTGAGTGTTCAACAACAGTGAAATTATTACGGAGAGAATAAATGTGAATCTGAATTATTCCACGCCGCAATTGCGTTTGCGTTTTAAATGATAGGCATAAATGTTTTAACGTTAAATGTTTGTAATAATTTAATACTGAATTAATGTAGAATGTAATGCAGAACTAGTTTGAATGTTCTTTCAAGAAGAACTTTTTTGATGTAATTGCTCTAAGAATTGAGCAATCTTGTTGTTTTTATTGAAAATATTCTTTTGTATTTTCCAAAAATTAAAAAAAAAACCAAACTGATAATAGAATTTTATTTTTCCAGAATTATTCAAAATAACAATCAATAAAATTTGAGTACTTACTAAAAAATGTCATTTTGCATCAATTGAAAGTAAAAGGACCACTTTAATAATAAAATTAAATTATTTAATTGATAGAAATTAAAATAAAATTTTCAAAAATCATTTTCTAATAATTTTATTTTGACATTTTTAAGGTACATATTATATTTTTAGTGGAAAATTCCACTGAAAAACTCAATAATATTTTAAACAATGAAAAGGAAAATTCCCAATTGATTCGTTAAAATTTTTAATTAACTGATACAACTTTGCATAAAGTTATTTTTAACTTTTAATTTGAACTTTATTTTATTTTATTTTTTTATTGTTTTTGAATGAAATTAATTTTATATTATATTTTTTTACAAAATTAAAAGTTTAAAATAATGTTGTCATGACTTATTAATTTTTAAAATCATGAACCAAGTTATTTTTTAATGTCAAATGTCCAGTTATTTTTAATTTCGTAAAATTTTGAAATTATTAAAAATTTAAAATTTAAAAAAAATATTTGAAAACTTGGAATTTATTTAAAAAAAAAAAAATATATTTAAATATTTGTTGAAAACTTTAAAATTAGAAAATTTTTTGTAAATGGGATGGAAAAAGAAGTAGAAAATGTTGATGCTTTCCATTTTGCTTATTAAATACAACTAGTCACTTTCATTCAATCCAACATAAAGTCAAATTATATTTCTTCAATAATTTTTTATTTTTTCAACATTCAAATAATTTTGTTTAAAACTTTCTTAATTAGAATTATTATTTCAATTAAAAAGTAAGTAAAAGTGACCCTATCTTAATTTTATTAGAATCATTTTCTTTAAAAAAAAAAAAAAAGTATATACTGTTTATCTGATTTTCCCTAAAGAAAAGTCCTTAATTTTCAAAGAAAAAGAAAAAGACAAATTATAATGTTTAATTACTCTTAACTTTTAGAAGATACTAAAATATTAATTAAATCATTTATCTGGTAACTTTTAACTACCTTTGAATATTTTCTAACAAAAAACCGGCAAAGGATCATTTACCTTCGAGTTAAGAAATTCATTTCACAATTTCAATTAAAAATTATAAATAAAATAAAAACCGTGAATAATATATTCAAAAAAAAAAAAAAAAATTGAACTTATTTTCTCAAATAAAAATACAACCATTAAAAATTCTATAAAAATGTTAAATAATTTTTGATAAAAATAAAACAAAAAAAAAAAAAAAAGGACACGTCCCTAAATTAAATTTGAATTTGGGTTGTTTATTTTTTTGTTTAATTTAAAAATACCGATGGGACAGAATTTTAATTACAAAATTGATTAGTAAAATTTTTTTTTTTTTTTTTGTATAATTTCATTTTTGGCTTTTTTTTTTTATCGTATCCTTACTTCCGGGCTTAAAATCTTAAAAAGGAATTCAGAAAAATGAATTTATTGCTTTTTGGTCAATTATTATGCAAATTTCAAAAAATTTACTTTAGATATAAATTAATTCAGTTGGCAATAAAAATCAAAAAAAAAAAATAAAAGAATTTCTTATAAAGTTTTAAATTTACATTGAAATTAAAAATAATGATGTAACCGCGAATAAAAGTGTCATATTTATACATTTTTAATAATTTTTCTCAATTGTTTCAATGCTTTTTCTTCAACTCTCATAAATCACAATTTTTTTTTCAATATAAACCTCATAAAGAATTTTATTTTACTTCATCTTTTGTTACATGTTAAATTAATTAAACATTTATTGTTTTTTACCTTAATTGGATTAAAAACTGTCAGTTAAATTTTTCATTTTGATACAATTTGAGAAAAAAACGATCCAATTTGAAAAAATTATAAAATTATAAAAAACAGACAGTTTTTTTAAATAATGCAAACAGATAGAAAACTTATTGCGTTTAAAAACCATATTTAAAACAAAAAAAAACAAAACGAGGTTTAAAATTTTTAATTATTTATTAACACAACTAATATATAAATTATTAACTAAACTGATAAAATAAAAATGTTTGATTAAAATCTGATAGACCAGATGTTAACTAATTTAATCCTTTTATTTATCTCACTTTATTATGAGTGAAACAAAAAATAATCTTGAATATAAATTAATCTTTTTTTATAAAAAATATAAAATCAAAAATTCAAAAATATGAAATTTTAAAATTCTAAAAACTTAAAATTCCGAAATTGAAAATACTTGGATCCCCATCCTCAAAAAAAAAAAAAATCTGCAATAAAAAAATCCGGGCAAAAAATAATTTTGAACAAAAAAGAGTTTTTTAAATCCCTTTCTTGAATCCATCCTATATTTACGATTTCTCATATACACATTAATACCTATACTATACAATATATTCTGCAAAAAAGCGATTTCCTTCATTTTATAGCCAACTATATAATATCTCTCATAATAATTATTTTTTCATAAATATTTTAACAACAAAACATTTAAAATTTAGCTAATCAAACGCTGATCAAACAAGTTATTGAAACTCTGTTTTGTAAGAAACTCAAAAACACCTTCTAATTATTTTATTTACATACTTATTATTACAATCTATATTTATAATGGCCTTAAAATACTTTTTGAATTTTTGGGATTTTGTAATTTGGAATTTTTAATTTGGTTTTTCATTTTTTAAAATTTTTGTTTTTTTGGGATTTCGTGTTAAAATAATTAATAAGAGTATTCACGAGTAGGTGCAAAAGTGCAAATTTTTTTTGCACCGTAGCACATATTTGCACCAACTTGTGAACAACCCTAGCATGAATTTTTATTGAACTGTCTACAATCGTTGATGTGCTTGTTTTGTTTACATAAAAATTTAATATGCTTATCAAAAATTTCAGATATTTGTATATTTTCATATGCTTCACTTAATAAATAATCAGAAATAATTTTTTTTCCACTTTTTTTAAATTTTTATCTAATATAGCGCTTACAAAAAATATATAAACAAACTTTGCAATGGTCTTGCACAAATATGCAATGGGGTTTTCTGATTATCTTGCAAAATTTTGCACTTTTTTATACATGAAAACAACAACAAATTGTACACTTTAACTGTCAAAAAATTGAAATATGCTACGGTGCAAAATTTTGCACTTGTGCAAGACCACTTTGCCCCAACTCGTGAATACCCTTAATAATTATTAATCAAAGAAAGTTTGCAAAAATCCAAAAATAACTTATATATAAATTTTTTACATATGACAACACTGCTTTAAAGACTCATAATTTTGACAATTTTAAATTCGATCACAAATTAGTAATCTTGTGAATAATGTATACTTATATAAGTCTTTAAGGCATGATTATTCATTTTTCATCGAGTTTGTCAATTGTAAAAATGATGAGTCAATTCAAAGCAGTGTTGTCAAATGTTAAAAATTTTACGAGAAAATGAGAAATTTTGTGGTTAAAGCATATTGAAAATATCGAGTTGTACAAAATATATTTTAAGAGCTATTTAAACTGTAACGCCAAATAAGTACTTAAGTGAATCCGAATGAAATATAGATGAACAGCTCACAAAGAAATAAAAAATGGAAATTTAAATGCAGATTAGAAAATATGGTTGAACATCATGAAAGATAAAGTGATTTTAATGTGCTATACCGGCAATGAAAATAAAAAGAAGTCGCTATTATGAAATTTCATTTCAATTAAAGAAAAATGTATTTAAAATCTTTTAAAAATCAAATTTCCATATGTTCTGCTGCTACTGTTAATTATTACCTCAAGCAGGAAGGTGCTATATATATATACTACTGCATGTTCTAACTATTGATGATATCGTCACTGCCAACAAAATAATCAATCTGTTCACAAAAACAATATTAATAATAAGCGGATTCTTTGTTCCTTCTCAGTTTCACTCCAAATTAAAAGCTTCCACATCCATGTGCTATCCTTAATACTTTCCTATTATTATTGACTAGCCAATATACTGGGTTTGCAGTTAGAGTTTTCACTTCATTATATTGACTTAAGAGTAGTGATTGATTTTATCAGTAGAAATCTGACAATAGCAAGAGGGTATTCTTGATGGGTTTGAAAGATTACCATTTCCCTTGGGGAAATAAAAAAAATAAATAAAATTTTTAAATTTTAAAACAATTTAAAGTGTAAAATAGTAAAAGTAATAAAACGAGGTATTTTTTAAATAAGTACCTATATATAAAAAATATAAAACTAAAACAAAATTAAATTTATCTTACAGCTTATAAATTTGTTTTATTGCATTTTTTGGTTAAAAACACGGATAGACATTAAAATACTTAAAATCTTTTTGCCATGTAAAAAATTTAAGAATGAAAATTTTTCCTTAATCAGCAAAAAAAAAAAAAATTTTTACTAAATTTAAAATTTAATAAAAAAAACAAAAAAAAATTCACAACAAAATAACAACGTTAAAGTTCAACGTTGTATAGTTGTTTCAATGTATCTAACATTTTATTTTAGACAATTACATCCGAATCTCACTATTATATTAAAAAACATATCGAAAGTTTTACTTGTGTTGCTTGTCTTTTATAAAACGCAAAATAACTTTTTGACAAAATAAAAAGTTAATTTTATTTCTGAATAGAAATCAACTTTTCATTTTATAAGTTGATTACAATAATTTTAAGATTTTGGTATTCAATTGAAAATCCAATTCAATTCGAAACAAATTAAAGAATAAAACCAACAGTTAAAATAAAATTCCAAAACCTCATACCTATTTTAAACATATAAAATTACGGTTGAAAGTAAAAGGAATAAAATTTAAATCACACGCAAAAAAAAAAAATAAACATCATATAAAACAAAAATAAAATTTTTTTTTATCTATATACTTATAGATAAATTCTTACATAAAAAATTCAGAAAGAAAATTAAGATACAAGATTCATAGAACGGTAATATTTTCAGGTTCGTTGATTTGAACTCGTTGTTTTGATTTGAAAAGAAGCGGAAAAAAAAAACGTACGAAATAAGAAAAATAAAAGGAAAAAAAAAAAAAAATTATTTACTTTTAAGTTTAATTACGTGAACTGAAATCGAAAAAAGGTAAAAACCGCATTTTATGCGCGAATCAAAAACTTAAGAAATCATTTTTGTTTTTGAAGATCTTTAAATTTTGTTTGACTTTAAAAACAGCATAAAGAAAATTGTTGGAAATCATAAAATAAGAATTTTTTCTTTTTTTCTAACTTAATAAAATAAAACATTTGTGGAAAATTGTTAGCAAATATTTTACCTATTAGAAATACCTAAGCATAACTTTAGTGATACGAAATTACATTTCATACAGGTCCTTCTGTGTAGAATCTAATTTTCATAATATTAGAAAACATTTCTGTTGTGCAAAAAGTGAGTATCTGCGAATATTGTGATAAGGAAGTCAAATTTTTTTTCCTTTCATTCTTTTATACCTAAGGTAAATATTTTTTCATAAGCGTAAAAAGAAACAGTTCGTTTGTTTCATCTATTTTAAAAAATGAAATCTTTAGGTGCCCGAAGTATTTTGAAAGCTTATATTAGCTAAACATGTTAGTTATTAATCACATACTGTAACTAAGTCTATATTATAATAAATATATAGGTATAAGTGAGCTAATTAAGTATTGTTTCTATTTCTGAATAAAAAATTTAGCAAAACATGATTCTATTTAAGCATAAAATATAATTTTGAAATTAATGATCTGGTTTTACTTTTACGTTAATCATTCAACATAAAACAAAAACTAGTTTTTTTTTACTCTATTTTTAATTTAGTCAAAATCACAGATCATCAAGAACTTTAATTAGCAAAAGTGATTAATTAATATCTTGTTACTAAAATTATAAAATGTAATATAAATTTAGAGCTTTTTTATTTTTTTTTTTACAAATTCTTACCAGTTACTTTTTACGATTATACCATTAACAACGTTAAACTAGTGGTTCAAACGCACATTGTATACCATAAGTCCATAACACAGTACCTTTACTTAGTAAATGAATCAAAAACTCAGTCAGTGACAATATAATTCAATAAATTATAAACACTAACTAGCAGCTATTCATATATTAAAATTGAAAAAAAAAAATAAAAACAAAAGAGTATAAAAACAATATGAAGACAATATTAATAAAACTGAGGAAATGATCTAAGTATCTGATGATAGTTAGGGTCGTGAAAGGGACGAAATGGATCTTAAATTAAATCAAATATAGTCATAATATAAGCCTTGTGGTCACGGAACTAATAAAAAAATGGTGCGAATGCGGTACTTGGGGTTTTTGTCACGATTAACGGGATCAGTATCTTATACCAACCAACCAACCAAATAAGGAATTTGATATTTATAGAACTATAATATAAATTGTCACTATTTCTTTAGCTGTTAAACAGAGAATAATATTCAATTTTCTCTTTGAAGTTCTCTTACAAAATTTGCTATTGTTAAATTTTTCGAAACAGTTCAAATAAACTAACAAAACTTTAAATACTTAAATGAGTATTTTTGTATTACTTTGTCGCCCTGTCTGTTTGTTTCATAAGATTGTCGAAGATTTAAACCCGTAAAAATGTATTATTTACACCTAATTTATCTATCACCAAGAATGCCAGTCAATTTCATTGTTAAAATATTTTGTAAAACTTACAAAAGGTGTACTTTAAATACCATTTCATTATTAGACCATTATTAGTTAATATCAGCAGTAGACCATCAATTCTATGATTATAGTGATCTGCGCCATAGGAAAAAGTTACTTGTGCTTTTACAATAAAACATTTAAAAAAGAGTCACATTGAGTTCAAAAATTTTAAAATTTTTTTAAGAATTTTTCTTTAAGATATTTTTTTCGTTTTAATTTTTTTTTTGTATTTTAAAAATATTAAATCAAAGCTTATGCTAATAAATGTTTTTTTTTTAAAGAATAAGTTTCTTCTATTGTTTATATTTGAAGTGTGGATTTAAAATTATTAAAAATAATCTATAGGCGTCATCATTTACATAATATGAAAATCTTCATTTTAGTTCAAATCTAAACGACAGAAACTTAAAGAAGGCAGAATTAAGACTAACAGTGTCTTAAGGTGCACATTTCCCAAAAGACAATCCAAACAGTTTAGAATAAATACTATGACTTGCACCAGAGTTTGTAATTTTTCTTAGTAATTTATATACAAGAAAAATGTGAAAAATGAACAGACACTTTCTTCAATTTTATTCAAATATAGAAAATTATAGTGTTGAAGCTTTAATTTTTGCGTTTTATTTCAAAATATTTGTATAGCTTAAGTTACAGGTGCCTAAAAATAGTTAAATTTCAATTTTTGAACTCTATCAGTTATTAAATAAAAAGAAGGTATAAAAAAAACATTTTCTGAGGTGACTTATGCTAATTCTGAAAGATCATCTTCCAAAAATTCAAGCTCTAACTAAAATATTGTCGGGGTTATGAAAGAAACCAAATCTTGCAAAATTTTGTCTTCGCATATCGATAAATATAAATACTTAATTGCAAAAAATTGTATAATTTTCTAATTGATATATAAAGATGAAAAAATTATCCTGTCGTTAAGTGTTTTTAGATTGAAGAAATATTGAGAAGCTCATGAGTTATACACTTTTAAAATTAGGGGTTTATCAGACTGTGTAAGGCGTAACTCCATAATATGTGAAGCTACATCAAAAAGCTATTCTACCACATTAAAATTTCATTACTCTATCAAAAACGGTGAAGAAGTTTTGTAAACAGATGGACAGACGGACTGATGAACTTACAGGTGAAACTAATAAGCAAATTTTTCACATTTTTTTTTTGAAAAAACAGTAAGTGTATCTTTAAGTAATAACATTATTTAAGAGTTCACTGACCGTTTTTAAGACCATTTGTAAATTAATATGAGAGATAACAATTTAACAATTTTAAATGATTTCTAAGAAATAGATATTCAAGTTTTAAGATCACTATTCTTGAAAGATAATTTAAAAAATAACTATATACTAATTATAGAAATAACATCAATTTATTGTTAGTTTTTGGTTGGTTCAATTTTGAAAAATTATTTTATTAAATATTAATTCCAACATTTTTTTTCTTAAATAACTTATAGTATCTTTAGTTTATTAGACACGTGTACGAAATAATTTATAGATTACCAATAAAAAAAAACGCATTTTTAACAGCGGCGTTTGATACTTTATTTGTTAATAAAATAGTGTCTTCATTATATATTAAATGGCAATATTCGTATATTAATATAGACTGATTAGTATTTTTTAAATTTACCTCATACTGATTTCATTTTTAATATAATTAAAATTTTTAACAATCCAATGTTTGTTTTTGATCTAGAAAATTCCATTCCAAATTCCACTTACAATGGGGTCTTCATGTAAAAGTGCATCGAAAGACAATAAAATCAAAAAGTTCTAGATGATACATTATTACAGAAATAAATTTTGTAAACGAAATGTCAAATTAAAAAAAAAGAAACTTCAAAAATATCCTCGAGTAAATAAAATATACAGTAGGATCCACGTAGAGGATATTTTAGTCTAGGGTCGGAGAATTAATGCATAATTTATAAAATAATAACAATATCGGTCAAAAATTTCCTCAGACCGTCCGATCCTCTGATGTTAACTATAGTTTTCACTTTTATGTGAAGACCCCTAATGTATTAGTAAATTAGAGCGAGTATTTTTTTCGATTATGGAAGAAAAGTTAAACTTTAGCCAAATATTTTTGTATAATTAAAAAGTAATTTAAACGAGGAAAGATATAGAGTTAAACGTGTCAATTCTAGAATACCCCAATACGAATCTAATAATATAAGATGTTGTTTTTATAAAATTTAATAATATTTTAGAAAATTTAATGTATCTCACTTAATTAAGTATCGAAATATATTTATACCAGAATTTTGGAGTTGAATTAAAACTACTTGACTGCGTTGCGCCAAACCAACATAATTTTACAAAACTTCTTACCATAAAACTTGATCATCTTTTACTAAATTTGAAATGTGTAATTTTGTTAAGTACCAAGATATGTACATATAAATTTCGAAACTACCCAAGCCTGTTACCTTGGACTAACGTAATTTTCAATTTTAATATCCAAAATGGCAATAACCTTAACAATGAAATCTATGAAATGAAATTTCAGAATTATAACTCCATTAGTTTTTGAGTTAACGAGCGGAGGACTGAATGGCGTACATAGCTAAATGAACTCAAATTTTATTCTGACCAAAATATACATAGGTACATAATTTATATATACTTTTCATATCTATCTCATATCACCTTTCGAAAGCATTAAACTTGTAATATTGAAGACTAAAGATTTTAAAGTTTTAATATAAAAACAATTAAAACAATTTATAGGGACCTCGGTGGCCTAGTGGGTAAGAGCGTATAATATATGCTGTAAACATCGAGGGATTGTGGGTTCGAATTCCAAACACGTCGTAAGAGTAATTCCCCCTTACGACATGTACAGCCACCCTTAAAATGAAAGGCTGTGTAATTTCCTTGTTACATTTTTGTGGCAGGAAAATGCATTAAAAAAATAAAACAATTTATGGAGAAAGAACGTAAAGGATCTTTAACATTTAATTAGTATTCTAAGAGAATACAATATTATAAACAGAAATTGATGGTAGAGACAACAATTTCTTTCCAGTTTTCATATAATTTTTAAATTATTTTACTTTAATATCAATTTTTATTCACCTAGTTTTTAAAATTCAATTGTCATTATCTAAAGGGTAATCAAAATATACCATGATAAATTTTTGGTATTAAAATGAATCTGTAAGAAGTTCATTCAAATATATACAATCTAAAACATTATAATAGTGAGTATTCTGACAAAATCATTTTTTAGATTTAAATTCAATTAAATTTTTAAATCTTTAAATTACTTTAGGCTAATATAAAATATAACAACCACCAAAATTGAAAGACTTTGTAATATGTTTGATCAACATAAATAACATACAGATAGATAATATAATAAGTAACCTTGAATTCGCATTTCCGCACAATCAAACGAAATTTACCTCAGGTTATTTTCATTTCAAATCGAATGTAAATAAATTAGACCCACTCAACAATCAAATAATAAATATTGAATGATTACTGTTAAAATCGATTTTTTTTTGTTTTTTAATTGTTTGGTTGTAACTTGTAAGCAATAACTTTTGATTTAATCACACTTTTAAGAAAAGGTACCACCTTGCTGCTACCATGAAAATTTTGAACACGTTGTCTTGTTATTTGATATAATTTTTTTTTTTTTTTTCTCGATTTTTTATCAAGCTTAAGGTTTACAAATTTGTACCAAAGGTGATTAAATTGGACCAAAAAAAAAAATAAAAAATTTTTTTTTTACAAGTTTTGTCTAATTAATTTTTTATTTTTTTTCGTTTTTATCGCCCTAGAGCTCTTAATTTTATTTTTGTTTTTTTGTCAAAAGAAAACTTAATTAAATTTTGAAATGACTTCATATTGAATTTAAAATAATTTAAAAATATTTGTTTGAAAACTTAACAAGGCTATTTTGATTGAAATTGAAAATAAGTAGATTTAAATGTTTAACTTAAAAAATCAATTTTATGGTTAATTTTCATAAATGGAATATAAGATTCTTTGTTTTTTGAAGGATCATGTTACTAAATTAAATTGTTTTTTATACCAACATAATATGGAAGAACTCTAGTTGTCTTAAACCTATTTCTCAAAAAGACATATTTGGCATAAATCCAGTTAGCATAAAACATTTAGCAAAATTCTCTTTATACTTATTCGACACTTCGAATAAAATCTGATTGGCAAATGAGAAATTTGACAACAAGATTTTATACGAACATGGGCCATGGCAATATATTATGTATTTGCATTTCATAATCTCTGTAATATTGCTACAGTTGAGTAATTAACGGGTTAGTGAAAAGAGTGATTAAAACAATGAAGCTGAAACTTAATATTATTCATATAGTCCGTTCAGGCACATTAGCTAATAAAAGCATATTACTTTATTCATGAAGATTTATTGTGCTGTGTACTGGAACTTCCTAAATGGTACTTTACTAGTTATAGCAATTCGTTTGTTGTCAGAACTGCAAAAATGTGGAACCTATTACTATCCTTCTATGTTTCCAAAAGTTGACGATTTTTTGATTTACAATTTGCACTTAACAGATTTGTGACGCAATTACCCTTTGTCTCATTCACATTTATCCGCATTTTTCCCGTCCGCATCCCATCCAATTTAGTCTCAACTACTTTTTAGTACAAGGGAACATATTCCTATATAGATTGAGATTATTGAATAAAAAAAAAAAAAAAAAAATAGTGCAGTCAATGATTGTGTTCATTATATTATAGTTATAGTTAGATATTTGCAATGTCATGAAAATGTATAACATCATATGATGATATCAAATGATAGGCTAATGACTATTACGGGTGCGGGTTATTAAACCAAGTGTACTTTGCGCTATACTATTTGGAAATTTTGTAAGTGATAGCATGCAATAAAACTGGTAAAAATATTATTTTGATTAGGATCAGTTTATTCGGCTGATATAGAGTATAAAGATTAACTGTAGATAATGTTACTAGATTTTTGAAAAAAATTTAATATTTTAAACATGAACATTAATTATGAGTTTATATTTCATTTTTATCCAACGAATGGTATAGTGGTTAAGACACCGACATTTCATTTGAAAAACCTCGAATTCAGCCCCAGCTGGATGATATAGATTAATAAAAAGAATATATCTAAACTACATTTTTCTTAGAATATAAATTATATATAAAGTGTATATCTACATATATATATTTATCCTAAAATTAATATCATAACATGATATTGAATAAAATAAAAATAAAATAATCTTTGTACAAGATAATAGATGGCGTTTTATAAAATTTTAAATTTTCACAACTTTTCACTTTTTTAAGAATATTCTGAAATATTTTTTGATACATACATACATACATATTATGAAAATGCCATTCCATTTTAAAATATTGAAATGTTAAGCCTGTAAGTGTAACTGTTGTACTTTAAATCAAAAAAAAAAATTTACTTCACATAATATTGTAGTAGAGAATATATTTCCTAAAAATATTTTATTAAATTTTTCTAGGGAATAAATAGCTGAGCTTTTTATTTTTCATTTGGTTTTTTTTTTTGTGCCAGATAACGGCTAACTTTTTCTGTCGTCTTTGTGTGAGTGTATAAGATAGAAAAAAAAAAACTTTAAATAAAAAGCATCTACAATATTTATTTTGTTTTTTATTTGATAAATTTTACAATAGATCTTAAAATAATTTTATAAGAAAACTGAATTACATCATTATACAATTTACTCCATATAAAAATGTTTTCTTATTTTTCTTATAGTAAAAAAAAACTTAAAATTAGAACAATTTCTCTAATGATTTCTTTGTTCTTCAGAGAAAAAAAACTGTTACAGTTGCAATTTTGTGTATGTGGGATGATAATAAAACGTCATAACAGTAACAACAATTTATACAGTGAATCAAAACTTTTTTTTTTTTTTTTGAAAATTTTATATCCTTTCTTTTGTTATCTCGAATCGATCCATTTACTTCTGCACTAAAGTTATAAATAAAACATAATGTATACAACAACGGCATTAAATTTTCAACTTTTATTTTTATGATACAACGGTTAAAGGATTTTTTTGAAATTCTTATTTTTAGATGAAAAATGAAATTGAAAGACAGCAATCTAGAATTTTTGTTTTTTTTGTTTTTAAGAAAATGCAAAAGTAACAATAATACAATAGAAACGTTTTATAAAAAGTAAGATTACAAATGAAAAAAATTATTATGAATATATGTTTTCCGTCGTATTGGTGCCCTTCTTTTTTGTTTTTGTTTTTTTTTTGTATTTTCAAAATGAATCTTTATATTATATCTTTATAGAGTTTTTAGTTTATTATTTTCTTTAGACTTCCATCAATTTCCTTATCATTTCTTATTTTGTTTTTCTTTGTTTTTGTTTTATAAAAGAAAATTTTTATTCTTCAAAAAAAAAACTGGGTTAATGGTATTTTAGTTATTAAAGATGAAGGATTCCTTAAAAGTCATCATACTTTTTCATTGTAGAATTGAAAAATTGGTACATTTTAAAGTTAAATTTTTTGTGAATTAAATTAGTTTATTTTTTAGATTTTTTTTTTTTTATAACAACAAAAATAATTAAAAAATATTAAAATCTTAGTATTTGAATGGTCATCTCTGGATATTCAAAGTATATTTTGTTATACTCGTTGTTAAATTCAAGGAACAATGCAATGGAATTTTTTCTCTACTTCTACTTCAAATGCTTTTAAGTTAAACTTGTGTATACTATTATTGTGCCATATTTGAATAACGATTTCTAAAATAAATCTAAAGATGATTTTTGATTAATAATCCTAACTATTATATACCTATACGTAAATAAAATATGTGCAATTACAAGATATTTACTGACCGTAACAAATTTCCCCACAATAAAAATTTTCAATACGTTTTAAGCTTTACATTTAGTTTCTATATAAGATCATTTATATACTAACCTGTACAGTACCGTTCAGTACCCGTACAGTACCTGTACAGTACAGTACGTTAAATTAAAAACTAATTTACTTTAAATTCTATTTTTGTGTTGAATCTAATCCGTTTTGGTGCACTGACGTTATGTGATATTATTTAGATGCATATTCCATATACATTTAATGCGTATCGATTGAAAGCGGTACAGTTTTATATATGAAACTGAAATGTTCTCAACATATTTAAAGATTCTTATAACATTAGGTATTACTTTAATTAAAAAAAGAAAATATTTCTGAATAAATGTATTTTGAACCGGTACGCTGAAGAATTTCTGTAATTCTTCTTTGAAGTAAATATTTAGATATTAAGAATTTTTCTTGGATTCTCTACATTTAATTTAAAAATTAACATTGATGTCGATAATAAATGTTTAGATAGGTACACACTCTCAAGTTTAATTACCATTTTCATTTCAAATAAAGTAATGAAATTTTAACAATAATTTATAAACCTCATTAAAAACTTTTATAAAAGAATTATACCTTTAAAACTTTTATAAAATCTACACCGAATTATTTCATATTTCTTCGAAATTTTATTTTTCAAAATTTTATTTTATCAAAATATTTTCATTCAATTTTGAAATTTGTTCTAAAGTACACCTATACAGACATTATATATTCATGTAATATAATATATTTAACGTAAAAAGCTTAAGTTCTGATTTTCTAAGCTCTTACTTATAAAATTCATTCTAATTCAACATTTTGTATACACATATTATATTATTTGGAAAAAGCGTATTACTTTGACTTTGTAACCAGCTATAAAATATTTCCTAGTATTTGCACTGTTAACATATATTAACACATTCAAGCATTTAAGTTGGGGCGACCGTCATTGGAACTGTAGTATTGTCAAAATTGTCAAATTATTGGAACCTTCATTTTTTTACAGACTATAAAATCCCTCCTAATTATGTTTTTACATATACATTATTTCAATATTCAAACATTTAAAATATCGAGAAGACTGCCATATACCATCGCTAAACAATTAAAATAATAATATTTTAACAAATCTGTAGTATAAAAAAATTAAGATTCGGTACGCTACCAACAAAAAGGTATGGATATTATTTGCGGATTAAACGAGGAAGAATACAGTTGCCTTTGTCAACTCTTAGATACCCGTACGAACCGTTAGTATGTTCACAGCCTGTCACTTTGCTTACAATATTATTTTTTTAATATTTTAGTATTTTAAAATAATTTGGGTGAATTTTATAATTTCTAGAATTATGGGTTGTACATATATTCAAACTATATGTTTATACATTCTTCAAAAGCAGATTTTAACCTTCCACATAACGATTATCAATCCAAAACTTTTTCAAATATTCTATAGTACCATTTAATACTAAGCGGTAAATGTATATTAAATTTACTTAGTACAAAATAGTAAATATAATTTTAAATATTATATTATATTATATTTAAATATTCCATTGACAGAATAATTTCATATAAGTACAATAAAATACATACAAGTATATGTATGTAAATACCGTGCTATATAATATACATATATACTCTTATCATTCATTCACTAGTGACCTATACGATATGTAAATAAACATGATATTATATAAGTATGTATATATATCAATATCATATAAATAAAAATTCTTCAAGCAACCGTTATGTTGTTTATTTATTTACATTTTTTTGTACTACGCATTATATCCTCAACAATTTCAAATTATCGAGTAAAACAAAATGGAAAAAATTCGTTAAAGAAATTTGTTAGAAAATTTGTTAGAAAATGACCCCATACAGCTCCTAAACGGGGAGTGATACAAAAAAAATTTCTGAAATGACTCATACTTATTTTCAAAGATCTAACTTCTGTCAAAATTTCAAGTTTCCAACTTTAACCGTTTAGAAGATAGAAGGGTTAAAGGATTTTGCAAAATTTGAGTTTCGCATAACGATAAATTAAGACACCGTATGCCACAAATATATATTTATTGTATATACACTTTTAAAGCTAATAAAAGTAGTAATCGTTTGCCGTTTTCAAAATGAAGATATACCTTATACAACTTGTGCTATAACAATTTAAATATAGAGCTTTTTTGAACCTTTGGGGAGCTGTAGCTCCGTAACAGGTGGGGCTACAAAAAAAAGTTAATAAAAATAAAATTAATATTTTTGTGAGATCTATCAGCAGCATTTCATAGCTCTATTTCAAAAAAAATGTGGGGATCTAAAAGTTAGGTGTTTGAGAACTACCCTAAGTTTTGGTCCAAACTCAACCAAAAAAAATAGGGAACCTACAAATTTCCAGAATATTTTGTGTAAATTTCAAGATTCTAGCTTTCTTAGTTTTTGAGTTAGCGTGCTGACGGACGGACGGACGGGCATGGCTCAAAAGTCTTAGAATTTTTTTCTGATCCGATCCATACCTTTGAAGGTATATCTAGCTCGCTTATTTCGAGGTGTTACAAACAGAGGAGTAATTTTATTATACCCAATCCTATCGTAAGGGTATAAAAACGTATAAAATGTTCATAAGGGACACAAGTAGAGATGGACATTAGTTTTATATTCTGTTAATACATTTTTTCGAGATTAAAATTTTTGTTTGATCACCTCAATCTAATGTACTTAAAGGATTTGATCTTAACTTAAATATAGTCATGAAAATTTTACTATATTTTGGGTATTTTACCATTTTATATTTAAATCAAAAGTTGAAGAATTTAAATTAGCTAAGCATTTTAAATAATTTAAATTAAAAAAAAAATTCTTATTACAAGAATTGGGTTTTATTTCCTTACAATATTTAAATTATTTTATTGAACTCAAGGATTAGCAAGAAAATAAACGCGAATGCTCGAAAAGGTATAATATATATGTATTTAAGCGCTTTATAATATTTTAAAAATAATAGCAATGAAATATTTTATAATAATCTGTTATTTACTACAAAATTGTCATAAAAATGTATATAATTAATATTTCTGAATTTTTTAATATAGAGGTTAATGAAATAAAGTTAAAGTTCAATAATTATTTGCAACCAAACTCTTAATTAATCCTTAACACTTAAGGACATATTGTAACCTATTGTTTAGTCATAAAAGGTAGGTGGGGTTAAATCGGTTAAAGTCTGTTACATTCATAAAGTATTCGTGCTCGTTTCAGTTCTTTATAATATTTTCCGATGATTCTTACCTAATAAAAAAAATATATATATTACCTTTTTAATATACCTACATATCCTGATGTGTCAATTAAAAATTGCTTATTGCTTATTAAGAGATATTATCAGCTAAATGTAAATTTTATTCATAAGGATACAATTTTATACTTTTAAACGTATTATTGTTAATTGCCTAACATAGAAAATGAATTAAATTTTCTTTTTTAATTTTGTTTTTCATGTACTTTAAATTTCCTACCTATTTAATTATCCATTTATCATCAATGTCATGTCATCCACAATCACACGGAATTAGAACACTGTACTTGACATTTTATTTTATACGTAAGTTCCAACGCAATATCTTTATATTTGTTATTTTTACAATATGTATGCTATGGATTATATTAAGGTAAAAATTCTGTTTTTGTACTTTATAAATAGATTCTGAGAATATTAAATAAAATGTCAAATGTATTGTTTTGTCTTTAGTTTGTACAAATTTTTTACTCTGAGGAATTTTCCAAATGAATTAAAAATATAGTGTTTGTAGTTTACAAATTTTTTATTTTAGGTCAAGTAAAATTTTTTGCAGAAACTTAACAATAACATAAAAGATTTTCAAAGAAAGAATAAAAAAAGTACAATAATATCTAAATTGCTGTGCTTCAAGAATCTGAAAATACTAATTGTTTTTTTTTTTTTTAATTCTTCTAGGTTAAGTATTTTTGTTTTTTGAATTTTGTAGAATTTTTAAAAAAAATATGACAATACCTTTTGACAAATCCTATATATTTATAGGAAAAAAATTTACATAATTATTTAGAATACAGTTTATAAAGCTTTAGAAGAGACTTTTGATTTAAAAATATTTTACTATCATGTTTAAAAAGATAACTTTCCAAGGAAAATTTATTTAAGTACTAGAATAAATAAGAAGTTTAAAGAGGAGTTGTATATATGCAATTTCATCAATCAATATTTTAATACCTAAAACTGTTGAGTTTAGTAATTTAAGTATCAAACAATTATTACTTAGTACAAGCATCAGTTATTGCATCCTTTTAAGAATTAGATATCACTAACTGGTTTAATCTTCATTTACTTGGACTAGTTTGTTAGTAAATAAAGACTTAGCTGCTTATTAAACTTACTTAATTACTGTTAGTGATATGAATCTAATAGATAGAAACAATCTCCTGTTGGCTAAGCATTGCAAAGCATTGCAATGTCAAACTAATTATTTAGACTGACGGGTGATAATCATGTAAGCGTAAAATCTGTCTTTTGGTGTTACTTTGTTAACACTATAGTATCAAAGAGTTCAGATTTTGAGTCGGTATCTCTTAATATACGCAAAATAGTGTCAAATTAATTGTAGTCTGTAGAGTGTTGTGATATATTGAAAACCTTTAAAGTAATGTAAAAAAATTCAAATACTCCTAATACATAGCAAAATCCATAGTTTTTAATAGTAACTTTCAAGATTCAATTGTTGATATATCAATCATATCTATGCAATTTATTTCATTCAAATAAGTAATCTTATTTATAAATAAGTAAAACCATAATTATAATAGGTGGTAAACTCTGCTACTATATTAGATAATACTAGCAAGATAGGGCACAAAACAAATATACATACACTACATTTTCGTCAATACAATTACATTTTTTTAACTATCTTCTCTACTAGCTTGATATTTTCCTATAGATTGTAATTGAGCAGTAATTGGACATTTTATTTATTTCAAAATGGCGAAAAATAAAAATGGTAATTCTCAATATTGATGTTGTAAGTTTTTTTTGACATATTATGTTGTTTACTGTTTTTTTCAATTTATAAAATAATTTTTGAATTTCAATGTAAAATAAAATAAAAAATTAAAAATAAATTAAACAAAAATAATTTTTTAAAATTAAAAAATGAAATATCTTGAAAATAAAAATCCCATCTACGCCACACAGATAGTAATTTAACATTTTGTATTACAGAGTCCCAAGATAGTTATACTCTGGTTATACTCTCTCATTTGGCTGTTGGGTCAATCAAATGTTCTTTTAATCAATTGTCTTCCAAAGAAGGTTCAAGATTTCTTTTAATCTTGTCTTTATTATATAAACAAGTAATGGAAAAAAACAACGGTTTTCAAAAAGCACATTCTCAAAATTAAAAATAATTCCTTAATAAGCCTATATGTACATATATCGAAAAATTTATTTGCTTGATTTTTTTTTTTGGTAAGAAAAAATTGAGAAAAATCAAATCAAACTTTTGTCAATTATAAAGTAGCCCTGTATTATTAAGAAAAATTATTAACACAAACAAAACATAATGTTGGAGCTTTAAGTTTTGTATATTACTTCCAAAAAATTTGGACAGGTGCTCAAGTTATAGGTATTTAAAAATAGAGAATTTTCAGTTTTTGACCCCTTACAGCTTCTAAACGGGATGTGACACAAAAATATTGTCTGAAGTGACTTTACAAAGATCTAACTCTTCTCAAAATTTCAAATTTCTAAGTTAAACCGTTTGAAAAATTGAAGGGATCCAAATTTTTTTGCAAAAATTGAGTTTCACATAACGGTATACTAAAATACCGCATGACAAAGCTACATATTTACTTTGTATATATTTATAAAGTTCATGAAACGAGCTATGTATGGTTTTAGAACCTTGCCTTATAGAACCTCTGTTATAACAATTTAAAAATATAGCTTCTTCGAACTTTGTAGGGCTGTAGCTTCGAACTAGGTAGCCAGAAATAGCTTTTTGGCGATACCTATCTATCCGTAGTTAAAATTTCATTGCTGTATTTCAAACGGTGCAGAAGTTTTGTAAACACCCAGATGGGCGGAAGAACAGACGGATGGAGTGAAACTAATAAGCACTTTTTTTCAAATTTGCTCAAAAATATAGTTTTACAATATCGAAAATATTTATAGAAAATTTAATAAAGTTTTCTTATTTGTAAATCAATGTGCAATCTTCAAATCTGTACAACAAAAACAATATCTATGCATTTAATATCTGGCTTAATTTAGAGATTTAAAGAAATTTTCTTACCAAAAAAAATAATTAAAAATTATCTCTTTAATAATATAGATATTCATTAGTTAATATTTTAAAATTCTTATATTATTCCTGCTAACCTGCATTAAATTCTATAGTACTAAAAAATTTTGTTTTATCCTATACAATTATCATAAAACGCCTATGGTAAAAATTTGCAAATGCTTTAAAATACATATATTTTACAAATTAATTGGCCCTTCTATAATTATATTCCATTTGATAAATTACTTCTTTTAATATTTAAATTTTAAAATGATAAATTGCTGCCTAAAGTAATTGGCCACATGCATTTTTCCATATAAAGGGTGTTCAAAATTGATGTATCATTTTAATTTTAATAAAAAAAGACTTTTTTTTTGAAATATTAAATATATTTTTATTTTAATTTATTACAAATAGGTTCCGGTTAATAATGAAAAATTATGTCGGCCAAGTGGCCCCCTCTACTACTTCGACAGGCTTCCAATCTTTTACCAAAATTCTGAATCACGTTGTTCAATAAATTGTTCTCAATGGTTGAAATCTGCTCGATAATGTTGTTTTTAAGCTCTTGAATTGTTGTGGGATTATTGATGTACACTTTCGAATTCACAAAACCCCACAACAAAAAATCCAACGGTGTCAAATCGCACGATCATGGTGGCCACATCACTCCTCCTCTACGAGAAATAATGCGATCTTCGAACTTTTCCTTCAAAAGATCCATTGTTTCTCTTGCTGTGTGGCAAGTCGCACCGTCCGGTTGAAACCACATATTCTCTACGTCCAAATCATCAATTTCCCGTCACAAAAAGCTTCGGATCATCTCCCTGTAGCGATTTCCATTGACCGTAATCGCATTTCCATTTGCGTTTTCAAAAAAATATGGTCCGATGATTCCTCCTGACCACAAACCACACCAAACCGTAACTTTTTGTTGATGTACTGGTTGCTCTAAGACAACTCTTGGATTCTTTTCACCCCAAATGCGGCAATTCTGTTTATTGACGTAGCCATTGAGCTGGAAATGAGCTTCGTCGGTGAAGATTATTTTGTTAAAAAAATTCTCATTTTCTTCTTTTTTTTCGGTTGCCCAAGAAACGAATTGCCGACTTAATACATGGTCAGTTGGTTTTAATTCTTGCGTCAGCTGGATCTTATAAGCCTTTAAATGTAGATCACAATGCAAAATGTTGAATATTGTGGATGGTTTGATGTTTAATTGCTGCGAAGGATGACGAATGGAAGTTTTTGGATCTTCTTCAACACTTCTGCTCACAGCTGCTACATTCTCGGTTGAACGGCCACTACGTTGATAAATGTTGCCTCTGTTATCAAGAACAGATCCAGTTTCTATAAATTTATCAACCATCAGCTTGATGGCACGATTTGTTGGAGCATTTTCTCTACCAAATTTTGTTTGAAATTTCCTAATTACATCTTGAAAACTTTTACCATTTTCAAAAAATATTGTAATAACAAAAACACGTTGTTCCTTCATGTAACATTCCACATTAACTAACCGGAATGTATTTAGAATATACCTAAAGAAACCTCGTATAAAAATTCCAGGTAGAAAAAAAATGGCGGCAAAATCAAAATGATACCTCAATTTTGAACACCCTTTATTTTAACTAATACTTTTTTGGTCCTAAAATACTTTTTAAGTGTTACTGAAGTTGACTAGTTTAAAAAAGAAAAAAAAAGGTGTTTTCTTCTGACCAATGGGCTGATTTTTTGGTAAAAAAAAACAAAACAAATTATTAACTTTGTTATAACCAAATAACGAAAGGTTTCATTACAAATATTTTAACAAGGAAAATATATGAAATATATACGACATAAATGAAATCAGAATATAAAATTTAATTCTTAGAATATTACAGTAGTGTCATAATTCACAGATCATTGTAAAATGTAAATCTGTTTTATGTAGGAGTTCCAAAATCAAATTTTCTATTCATATATTAGTATATAAATTGATTACAATAATTCTTAAACCGAAAATTTTAATAGTATAAATTTTAGTGATCCTGATGTAAAATAAATTCATCATAAAAAATTAAAAAAAACAAAAATTATAATCATAATAATGTGATTTAGTTTAGAATCCCTAATGATCACAGTACGGTACGAGTAATTAACACCTACTGTTTTGGAAACTTATTATTAAAAACAAAAATTGTTACAAAATTGCTGACCACAGGAAATTATTGTACAGAGTTCTATTGGAAAAATGGGTTTGTTATGTGACTTACCCTTAGTGTATTGCCGTTATTCCTTTTCCATTCAAAACATAAGACCAATAATGAACAATAATTTCAATCCATCTGGCTTTTATTTATTTCAATTCAATTCTTTAAACAGACTTTTTTATTTTTATTTTTTTTTTTTTCTGGCTTAAACAAAGGATAATATTAATATCCTGGTTTACATAGTTTTTGCGCTAAATTATATATGAAAAATTTCTATCAATTCTTCGTTGGTTGATTTAGTAAGTTTTTGAGGAAGTTAATAAAAATAAGTTAGGAAGTAATTGTAAATGGATAAAACTAAAAGGATTACACTAATACTTTTTAAAAAATAAAATTGATTATATTTGAAATTAATATTTTAGTTTTAAATTTAAGAGACCATTGATACTATTAATTATTTTATTTTTATTCATTCAAACCCCAAAATTTCCAGTAAAACATTTAAATCATGAAAATTTATTTTTATTTTTTTTTTGTAACTTAAAATAAAATAAAATGAATCTCACTATAAATTATTCAATAAAATATTTCAAACCTCTTTTAGCACATTTTTAAAAAAAAGAATTTGCCAATACACCGCCTGTATATCTGTCGGTCTTCAATTAATCTGTCCCAGATTCTGTTTAACATATTTTCAATCTCAAAAAACCCTGAAGGACAGAACATGTTTTTACATTTATAAATCAATAATAAAATTATACAAATATTTTTAAAATTTTAGCATTTAAATTTACCGTTATGGTAAAATAAAATTCTGCAAGATTAGCTTCCTCCATATTTTCGCAACACTTCAAGATAAAACCTTGAAATTTTGAGGGAGGAAAATTTTATTTTTCTGAAAACATACTTTTACACCATCCCCTTGTTTAACATCTATTAGGAGTCAAAACTGAAAATATGCTATTTTTAGAACCTGTACAATAGAGGCCTTGAAAAATTTTTACAAAGTTAAACGCAAAAAATAATCTAAGAACATTAGATATATTTTTATATGTGGTTTGAAAAATGTGCAATTTTAAAAATCTTCGGTATTCCATTCTGCCCTGTTAACTCATTAATTTTATTTTTAGTCTCATCAATTTTATTTTTATATTCTAAAATTATTTCAAATCAAATATTTTTAATTATTCAAAAGGATTCAAATAGAATTTAATATTTTATAGGCTTTTTGTCTTTTTTTTTTTTTTTGGGGTTTTTTATTTTATTGTAAAACTAGAAAATTCTTTACCGCAAAAAATTTTGAAAATAATGGTGAGTTAATTAGCAACAGGACACATCATTAAACATAAAAATTTATAATACAAAATTAATAATCTAATATTTTAAAATAATATTAATGAAAACGGCCGGGCATCCTATAATATTATATTGTATGTACTTTAATTAACCATCATTTTCATGAAGAGTAGAATGGTACACATTAAGCGTAACTATAGGAAAAATATTTTTTATTTTTAACTTAGAACTTTTGTTTTTATATTAGACTAAAATTAAGTTTGAAAAGGATTTTTAACTTTATTGAATTTATAAGTTTTATAACATATTTGGGTTATCATTATCATTTATGTGTTACACTGCATAAGTTAAATTATCATGAGTTGCCATGAGTTAAATTATCATTTATGAGTTACACTGCAATAGCACAAAATTAACTTTACCGCTTATTTATACGAGTATTTATATACCAAACCCTTTTATTTTCTTTGAGCAACGGCGTCTACTATCTAATTTCAGATAATTTTAAAAAAGATTAAATTTATTCTACAATATTATGATAACGAATTTTTTTTTTAAATAAACACAGTAGGTACGAAATAGTGTGGGCGTTTGACGGCTACTTTAAAGACAAAAACTTAAAACAAAATTTAAGTAAAAATTAAACAAATTTTACTAAAAAACAAAAAGAACAAATACTTTATAAAATACTGTATTAAATAAATTAAAATCAGAAAAAAAAATAAATAAATAACTATTAAAGTACCGCACAGATTTGACAATGTCAACTATTGTTTAAAATACTCCTGTAAACGTAGTTAAATATTTATTAACTCCTGACTCAAACATAATCTAAGATATATTCGGTTAATATTATATGTATATATGATGAATGTGTTTTTTTTTTTACGTTATTCTTAATATTTATCACAGGTAAATATATAAAAAAGAAACAAATTTATTAGATAACTTTTAGTTATGTATAAACGCGGTTGTGTAATATGTTAACAGCGGAATTACAAATATTTACATTTTAGAAGTGCTGAAATATTAAAATTCATTAACGAAAAAAATAATAGTACATATAGCTTAAGTTATGTTTATACCAAAACCAACATCTCTAATATTAAAGGTGTGGTAAGTGTTTGTTTTTTTATTTTTATTATCAAGGTTACGTTTAGTTAAATTCTAATAAAATTTTAGTTAAAACAGTAATTGAAAGTTAAGATTTCAATTTTTAGCGTTTATTTAAGTAATTTAATGCTTTTTTAAAATGAGGAATATATTTCTCTAATATATATATCGAACATTTGCCAACCAGAACTACTTAAAAAATTAAATTTCATTTTAACATTAAAATCATTATTTTAAAATATGACTATTGGCTTGTACGTGATATTGCGTAATAAGTAAATGTTTGGTAATTATCAAAATTAAATGAAAAGAAATTTTCTTCTTTTAAAATTTCAAAATAAATTAAAACTTCGTGGTAAACCATATGTTTTTTATATAACATAGTCATCGGTACATCGGTTTTTACACAAAAATTTAAAAAAGAAATGTAAAAATTGTTAAAATTTAGGCTTAATGGTCTTTGATCGTTTTCTAAGTTGTCCTCTTCAAGCCGATTTAAAAGCTCAAAAAATTCCACTCAAAATAAAAACTCAAGTAGATTTTTAGAATTATACAGGTTTTAAAAACACCAATATTATAGGTATAAGATTATTCTATTACCTATAAAAATCTAGGTAAATCTAAATAGATACCCACGTGATTGTACAAATCGTTTATAATTGTTGTTTTAATACTATAAATAACTGAATATTTACTTGCTAATTGTTATGGTTTTTTACAGATTTTGAAGTACGCCAAAATTTACTAATTTTATGAATACATATTTATTATTTTTATGATTTTATAAATACAAAAAAAACTGCAACTCATATTTTTCAACGAAGTTTTAAATTTGTGGATATTAACATATTTTGGATTTTTATTAACCCTCCTGTACTTGCTTACGGTTGTTTGCGACCCAAATCTAATTTTGAAGCCAATTGATTTTCGCAGTAGCTGAATTTTAATATTTTCTGAAACACTAACTGTTATTTTCTCGTTGATTGTTTAAAAATTTTAAACATTATATGTAGGTATTTGCAATGTGAAAAATAGTCTGGATCACTTAGTTTCCAATTTCCTAAAATCTTTTGTTCTAAATACTATTAGACTTTGTATAAAAGAAATGTGTATCATCAAATTTTACATAAAGCTGTAAAGTTTCATGAATTTTGGTGTACGTTTACAGCAGCTACAACAAAAATTTTCAAAAATGCAAAATATAAGTGAAAAATATTTTACGAATATTTTTATTTTTTTTGGAATTTTTCTTTTTTGTTAAATAAATTTAATTAAAAATAAATAAATGTTTTATTATATGTAAAAAAAAACTTATATTATCTGAAAAAAAAATTTTTCAGATGACATTATCTTAAACTATTAACACACATTTATGTATTTTTCTATTTGGGTCAATATGACCCAGAGTGCGAACTTATGAAAAAAATATTGCTCGAGTACTGTAGATTTAATAGATAATTGAACCGATATTGAGTTCATCTGGTCAAATTAATACTATATACACGTAAGACTTACCAAACGCAAGAATATTATTGTAAAAATGTTAAGAAGTAAATTTAAGTAATAAAATTGAATTATTTTGTTTGTCAATTGGAATGTAAGGAGATGATAATCCTAAAATCATAAAAATCGATATCTCTAAATCTATTGGATTTGTAGATGCAATTATAATTTTCGCCACCCGGAAACACACATCACCAACATCAATAAAAGAACCTTGCAAATCATTTGAAGTGAGGGTAAGATTGCAATCATTGATATAACCTCAAATCTTTTAAGACAGAAAACCCGAATACTGATGAATTAATATTAAAGCATATAATAAAGTATCATTCATTAAAATGAGGTTTATAGTTTTCGCATAATTTCCGGCGCTTACGAAATTTTATATATAATATGTATATAGATTTTTCATAACGAAGAATAACAGTTTATGGTTCAAAAGATTGTTTAAAATGTCTAAAACCTAAAAAACAAACTGAATGAGATATAAAGAAAATGGGTTTATTAAAAGAGAGTTGCGAGTTACCTTCTAGTAAATAAATTCATTTCAAACTTATATATATATCTTAACATCAAGTAATCTTAAATAACATTATTTTTTATTAAGTTTAATTTGAAAATTTATCTTATAGTTTAAAAAAAGAGAAAGAGTTTAAATAAATCTATTTTTCATAACTGACTGAATATTCAAAAGTTAAGGATTACGTTAACATATCTATCAATAATGTTCTAGTTGATAAATATTAGATTTATTTGAAAATTTTCTAACATTTTAAACAATAATTTTAAAAAAATTAATACCTTTATAATTTTTTTCGGATTGTTCAAATACCAAAAGTGATATATGATATAAGATATAACCTCAAAATACAAAAACAAAACCTTAAATTTTAACTATAAATTATAAATTTTTTTTTATTTTCTACTGTGATGATTTTACCCATAATATGTTCAAATTTTCTTTTTTATTTAATCGTATTCTTATCTATTAGATTCCATTAAAGTTTCTGAATTAAAAAAAAAAAAAAAAAAAAATCCATAAATTATAAGTTTTAAAACGAAAATTGATTTATACTGGTAATAAATCCAGTAGAGCAACAGTTTTGAGCATCTTTAATAAAGAATATATTTGTAGGCGTATATCTTTAGTACCATTTTTTTACTAATGAAACCTTTTAAAAGCTTATGTATACACCCTATACATATTTTATCAAAAATTGTCAAGCTATTATAATATATATTGTAATCTACCGCATTTTCTTTAGCCTTATTTTAAGATTTCACTTAATCTTTATTATTAAATTAATTTTTTTATAAACTTTTTTCTAAACAACTTTGTTAAGTACAATTTGAGAGTTGTTTAAAAAGTAGTAAGAGAACATATTAACAATTTTTGAAAAATTTTTCCATGATAGGTACTATATAGGCACCTATTCTTTTAATTTTAATTATATCTGGTTTCTTATTTTACAATCAATTTATTTATACAAGAGTTTTCCAATAGATTCTAGAGTATGTGGTAAATTTTTAGGGAAACCATTAAATATTTTTTGAACATTCTTTAAAATAAAATTAATGTTTCTTTAAACGAAAACTTTATTTTTTTTTTTATAAGAAAATTTTCAAAAAACTTTCCGAGGAATGTTTGTATTAAATTGAATATTAAAATTCAAAGAGTGTTTTAAAATTATTTGAACGTGGATAATTTATAGATAAACAAATAACTAAAGCAGATAATTTAAAGAAATTAAATTAAATCTTTTAACTGTAGATACTTAAAATTATCTTATGACAGAAACATATTTACGAAATATATTTACATCTATAGGTATACTAATATAATAGTCGATTTCCACTTTAACAGCATATGACGTCACATGACGTAATAATGTGATTTTTAAACTTTTAAGTGAAACTCTTGTTTCAAATTCACTGCGGGCAGTATCTATCTTATCTTATCTTAAACTGTTAAACAAATTTTAAGAAGTTGTTATCAAATCATATAACAAATGGCCATTAAAAAGTAATGTATTTTATTAACATCGTGTAAATTAGATACATCAATTTTCCTCAAGATAATTTTACAACTTAAAACAAAAAAAAAGTTTTTTTTTTCTTTTTATTCATTACTTCCAAATTTATTTTTGATGAATTTTCTAAACTTTTAAAACATAACTGAGTAAATAAATTTAAAATTTTTTTTAAGTGTTTTAAAAATGCACACAATTCACTTCTTTCTAGAGTGGATTTCTTATATTGGGCAAGTAAAACTTTTCAATTTGAATCGTTATTGTTGAAGGGTTTATCTCAAATTTTTTATACTTTTGAGTTGCTTAAAGTTGTCATAATTTAAATTTAAGTAAGTATAAGTTGAAAATAATTTGAATGGCTTTAACTTTTTTTTTTTTACTATGAAAATAAATTCTCTATACCTATCTATATAATAAATTCTTCTAACCTATCTATAGAATCGAATCATATACGAAAATTACGTTTAAAATCTAAATTGTAAAATCTTTTTGTTTAAAAAAATAATTTACCTTTGAAAATAATACTAACAATATTGTGAAGAATATTCTAAATTTTCCAAAAATTAGAAAAAGGAATAAAATAAATCATGAAAGAAAATGATTCTTTAACAGGAAATAATTGTTTTTCGTTTTTATCGGTTGCCTGATTTTTGATGCTTTCTTACATTTGATTCGGATGAATTCAATAAAAATTTACCTTGAAAGTAAAAAAGCATATAATAGGTTTGATTTGGTGACTTTTTTTTTTTTTAGGTAACTTTAAATTGAAAAAAATTACAATTAAAAGACAAAAAAAGGAGATTTCCTTGAAAATTCGAATTGTATCCAAGACTCAAACCACAACAAAGAAATCTAATTCAAAGGAACTGTTATTTTTTTCTTAAGAAAAATTGCGTCTTAACGATTTAAATCAAAATAAAAAAAAATTTTTTTTTTATTTTTAAAAACGATCTATAATTTTTTAACCTTCTTAAGATAAAATAGAAATTTTTCGTATATTTGAAACGCAATTGAAAATGTATAGGTGAATGTGGCCCGAATGGAATGAACTTTTCTTTAAATAAAATGTTTAGGTTAAAATGAGCTTTTTCCCTAAATCTAATTCAATTTAAACATCGAAATAACATTAAAGGTTCAATCAATTTCAGCAACAATTGCAATTTACATCCAGCGCAAAAATTTAACAAATGAAGAAGACAGAGAAGAAGTTAAATGGCCTCATGCTTTAATTCATTTATGCATACTCTATAAATTAAGGATTTCCAATTATTTTCTTTATAAAAATTAAAAATTGTACTATGTATGCCGTTATGTAGCAGACAATTACATTCATAATTTCTAAATACTACTAATATTGTAATCAATTAAAAATTCGTCGTCGAAATTTTTATTTTTTCAACATTTCTTTAATTCGTCTGATAGCTCTACTTTTTTTATGTTAGGAAAACTGTTTTAGGTAGTATAAGGTAGGTCCGACATTTCGAAATTAGACTGCTATATACATAATAATATTTCGCAAATATATGTCATATCAGAAATTTGTTGCTCCATGAAAGTTTTGTGTGTATACGGAAGCGTGAAGTAGGAAACAATTTATCGTTTCGATTCCGACTAGTAAAAATTGTAACAAAGAAATGTGAACACACACAGATAATTTTATAATAAAAATATTTGCGATAAAACATATTATTAATTGTCTCCTGATCTTTAGTAAGTACATACTTATCTTTCTTTTACAATGAAAAAGTCAAATGGTTAATATTTTTATAATTTTCAATATGAGACAAAGAAATATAAAAATTTAACCAAAAACTAATGAAATGAAAGCTATGATAAATGATTGTTAATAAAATTCAATTTCAAATCTCATCATTTTTTATGATTTAAATAGAAATAAAATTTTTTTTTAAATTTTTTAAAGCAATCGGTTTTTTTTAATGATACGATTTCATTATGAAAAGAATTGAAAACTTTGAATTTAAGTAAAACATTTTATTTTATGCGTCTCCAAAAATAGCAAACAAACAAAATTTTGACAAGCTGTAAAATAAATGAAATCTTTTTTGTGCGCCATCTATTGTAAATTTTTTTTTTTTAAATTATTAGAGAGATAAGTATGTCATATAAAATATAAATTAGTCGAACCTATTATTAATAACTTGGGGTGTTAGTATTTTTGATCTCCAGGTGGTAGCATTCTAATTTAAATTTTTGGATTACACCCAATTTTTGGGTTTTTTTTATAAAGAAATAATTTAGATGTTTCCAATTAATATTTTCTTTT
The DNA here is from genome assembly GCA_947095535.1 of Poecilobothrus nobilitatus. Lineage (NCBI taxonomy): Eukaryota > Metazoa > Arthropoda > Insecta > Diptera > Dolichopodidae > Poecilobothrus > Poecilobothrus nobilitatus. The sequence goes on from OX352774.1 coordinate 181,545,151, forward strand.
TTAAAGTTTTAAAAGATTGTCTTTTAATTTTTTACTTTAAAAACCAAAATGTTTAAACGATAATGCATAAAAAGTAATTTTTAAATTTGAATAATTTTTGAAGCATGTAAATTCTTTAAAAAGACGAGGAAGAGTGCAGTAGAGTAGACTGTGTCAACTCTGGGATACCCGTCAACGATCAACGTAATATACCCTGTTTCTATAAAACTTGACCATCTTTTAAAAACTTTTAGATGTTTTAGTACCGACGTTAACTACAGCGATATATTTATGGAAATTGTGGAGTTGTGTGACAGCTACCCGAACCTGTCACATCACCGCAATCAAATTTTGCAGAAGTTGTTGTCATAAAACTTGATCATCATTTGCAAGATTTCAGAGGCATAGCTTCATTAAGTTCCAAAAGGTGCCATAAGACTGAACCGCCTGCTCTGGACCAACCAAATTTTACAAATGTTGTTGGCATGTAACTCGACACCTCTTTACTAAATTGCAGATTCCTAGCTTCAGTAGACACTGAGTTATTTTCATTTAAAAAGAGAAGTTGTATGGCAGCTACCCGAACCTGTCATACCATCACAACCAAATTTTATAGAAGTTGTTGTCATAAAACTTCATCATCTTTTGCAAAATTTCAGACACCTAGATTGAACAGATACTAAGTTATTTCCATATAAAGAAAAAAGTTGTATGGCAGCTACTCGAACCTGGCGGCTGAAAATGCTGGATTTAAATAGCAAAACTAAAAATTTTGCAAAAGTGACGTAAAAAAATTTCAGCCTCCTAGCTCCTTTATTTTTTGAGTTATCGTGCGGACGGGCGGACGTACGTGGCTTAATCGACTCAGAATTCGATTCTGAGCCGATCCATACCTTTGACACTATATCTAGCTTGACTCCTTTAAGGTGTCACAAACATAATGGCAAATTTATTATACCCTTGAACATAGTTCATACGGGTATTAAAAAAAATGAAAAAGCTTTAAAACAAATTTTTTTTCTTCTTTTGATTCAAATTTTGTTACTGTATTTTGGGTGATGACACATAATTGATTCAAAACAATTTAAAGATAAAAAGCGTAAAAACTTAAAAATGTTTTGCTAAATTAAAAAAAAAAACTAAAAGATTTTTTCAAATATAAGCTTTACTAAAAGTATACTATAAAACATTTTTGATTGATTCGGGAACAGGACGTCATTTTTTTTATAAATTCAAAGGATTATAAACAGATTATTAAAGCGTGAGAGACACGAGCATATATATATGAATATTTATATAAGCGATAGTTAAGGAGGGAAAACTTTCGACTTAATGGAAAGTTTATTCAAAAACAACTTTTTTTCGCAAAAAGCATTTAAAGAAATTCATAAAAATCACAAAATATATTTACAAGTACTACAACAAATTAAGGAGTTCAAAAAAACTATTCTACAATACATTTATGAAATTCCAAAAAAAAAAAATTGCATCCTTAAAGTTTTTTAATAAGAATAAAATTGTTTTGGTTTTTTTAAGATCAGACTAAAAATTAATTAAAAAACTATAAGTGTTTCTAAAAAAACAAAAAATTCTATATTAAAATTTATGTATAATTATTACATATAGGTACAAACGTTTTTAAGAAGGGCACTTACAACTATGAAATAAAGTTAATATAATGCACTTTTAAAAATAGGAGATGGAATTCTGAAGAATAAAACAGAGAACCTAAATGTTTTAAAAAGAAAAAAATTTGTTATGATAGTTAAAAATAATCATTATACCTACTGTTGTATGGATTCTACTGGTTAATAGAACTCTTTATGACGTACAAATAAATTAGACCAGATTACATGTATTGATTAGATTGAAAACACGCACATTAAAAATAGTCTCTAATAGTCTCTAAGCAACGCGCAAATTTAACAAAAACCGTCAATTTCTAATTTTAACATTTGTCAAAAACATGTCAAACTTCTATATACAACTAAAGGGCAAATATTTAAGTCAAAGCGTAAAAAGGGTTTTGTTGCTCAAAATTAATTGTTAATTAACTTAAGAACTTATGATTAAAGCCTCTTTTTAGTTTTTTTTTTTTTGTTTATTTTTATAAAATAAATAAATTTTGCTTCGATTTATAGATTTTTTGCATCAAATCATAGTTTGAATGAAAAAATTACTATTTATATCCCTATACAATGTTTCTTAGAGTCAAACAGTGGTAAAACTAGAGATATAATAAAATTCCGGAAATATTTTTTTTTATATCAAAAGTTTTAATAAAAACTTTTTTTTTTTGTACAGACAACATTTACTTTTCCTGTTTTCTAACTATAAAAACTTTTTCTACCAACAATATTCACTTCTATTTTAAGACATTCATAAAAACTAATTTTCACATAATATTATATTTCGCTTAGCAAATTTATCTTTGATATCATGTTAAAATTGCATCTAAATAAATGCGAAAATGATAAGAATAAAAAACAAACCAAAAGTTTTTAAAAGAGAACATTTTTAGAATTTCTTATATAGGAAAAAAAATTGAAAAATCAAAAGACATATCTTTTATTTTAAGTAAACCCTATATAGCTGTTTAAAACAAAAATCTGTTAACACATATTTAAAATATAATGTTGGAGCTTTATTTAATTTTAGTATTTTATTTTACACAAATTTACACAGTTAGAGGTGTCCAAGTTATAGCTGGTGTAATAGATATATGAAACATGGAGAAGTACCATTTTTATTGAAAAAATTTATGCATATTCTAAAAAATCTTCTTCTCAAAATGTTATAGTTCTAACAGTGGACTAACAGTGTTCGGGAGATATGGACGAATCGAAAAAATTAAAAAATTCTAGGTTTGCATAACGGTAAATTTAAATACTTCTCATGATTAAAATTTCAATACTCCAACTTAAGAGTTTTGTAAATGAAAAACTAACTGATTGAACCGACGAACAAATGGACGAACAACCGGATGAATGAACATAGTAAAATTAATAAGCAACATTTTTTAAATAATGTGCTGAAGAGTGACGTTTAATTTTAAAATGTGAAGTATTCCTGCGGGAAAAATTCATTGAAAACTTTTCTTAAGTGTTTTAAATTTTAATTAAAACAAATTAAAAAGTTAAGAATTATGACTTAAAAAATTCAATCTATGCGAGATGTGAATTTTTACTTTAAATTAAAGAAATAGAAAAAAAAATACTATTTATTGGAATTTTCTTTCACGATCAAGCGAAAATGTTTAGTCAAATAAACAAAATATGTATTGATAGTTTTATTGCTTAAAAGAATGGATAACTGTCAAAGAGCTATTATACGTCACGAGTGAAAACACCTCTTTCTTTATACAAAATAACTCTATTTCCAAAAAAGTTAGTAATATTTTATTGAAAAAACAGCATTAATTTAGTAAGTGTTCTTATAATGGCTATTTTGAACTATTGGTACGTATAGAAAGTTAAAGTTAAATGATGCATATAGCTTTAACATAACATATAGCTTTATTTCGGAATAATTTACCTTTTTTTTGCGAGGCTAAGTGGGAATTTCGAAAAATACCAATAAGACACGCGATTTCTCTTGGCTAGTATTGGTCTAAGATTAGGTAAAAACATATGATAGAATGTACTGTTTGATTTACCGGTTGGTGAAAATAGGAATAAAGGAAAATCGGAAATATGTGTAGTTATTCGATGTTGGGAGAAGTGTTTACAACATAGATTCTGAAGTTCTTTTTAAATTTATTAATATTGTACACAATATTATGTTTGCCACCTTTTGGGAATACTTATTGCGATATACGCATTTCAACGAATTTTCATTTAAGGAGCAATTGTTATTTTTAATAATTTAAAATAATAAGTTAAGACAATTCGTTTTATCCGTTTCGTTTTTTCTTATATTATTATGAATCCTTAAGATTTTTTTTTAAATATTTTAAATTGAATTTTTAATACTTATTTATTTAATATTCATTTTGTTAGAAACTTAAACTTTAAAAGTTTTACACTAAAAAAGAAAATTGAAAATTAAATGTGCATTTAAAATTTTTTTCACGTAGGTATCAAAGAAAATTCTAGTATAAACGAATTCTGACAAACGAAAAATTGACAAAAATTATTTTTTTAACCTTGAGACATGATTTTGTTGGAATTCACATAACAATGGGAATCATTTGTCATATATCTGTTTTTCAAACCTTAGAAAAAAAAAAAAAAAAACCAATATTTAACCTCACGTCTTTATGTACTAAAAGTTTTCAAAGTTCAAAAGAGAAAATTTATTAAAATGTATTGAAATTATTATTTTTTCCAAAAATAGAAAAGAATTGAACTCATATGGAACTTTCGAAATAAATCGTAGGTATTTTTAAGAAACTTAAACATATCAAATTATTTTAGTATAAAATTTAACATGTACTGCGGATTTTTTTTGTTTTAAGAAATTTAAATAAAAAAAAAATTTTATAATTTTAGACATTTTGAATTTTTTATTGTCCTTTAATTTGTTTTGATTCATTTTTCTTTTATAGAAAATTTTTACAAAATTTCATAAGCCAAACATTTCATTTTAACAGTGTATTAAGTTTTTACGAACTTGGGTCAAAAAATGCATGAAGTTCATAATTAAATCATCTACAGTCAATATTTGATAGCAGTATCATCATATATTTTTGTGGCAAATTTTAAAATTCCATTTTTTCAATACAAGTAATAACCACCTTAAAAATATGAAAAATTTATTACCAGATCTCTTTAATTTGAGTTGAAATATAAACATTTCGTGATTTCAAATTCCATACTTCACACTTTCAAATAGAACAAATCCACTAAATCCACGCCTAAAGTCCTAAAATAAACAAATACTGGACGTAAATGAATTTCTGAACTTTTCGGTCGACCAAAAAATATTGTTAGTCAAAAGACTAAAAGAGACCAATTTATATTTCTGTTTAAAATATATATACCTACATGTTGTCAAACGAGAAACAAGTTACTAGATAATGCGTAACAAAAAAAAACTTTTGCCTTTAATATCATTCTCGGCTCCAGCTCCACTAATCTTAATACTAATCCTATTTAATGTTTAAACTTTAAAATAAAACTAATATATGGCAATACTGTTCGTCTGAAAGATTTACAGAATTCATAAAACATTTTTTTTCCATATACCAGTATATTATACTTGTAACCCTACTATTGCAGATCTCAAAAATAAACTTTCAAAATCAATTAATTTCTATAATTTAATTTCACAATATTTAACAATATTATGACAGATAAAACCCATAATAAAAAATTTAAAATTAATGAGTTCATTAAAATGACACCTTCTTATAATTATTGTTTAAAATGTTTTATTAAGTGGGTGGTGCACACTTTCCAATTTCTACATAATACACAGATTTAACTGCATCATAAATCACACTGTTTTTTCGTCAATTAATATTTATAAACAATTACATATATTATTATTTTATAAGTCTTAAAAAATTTAAACTATTCGTTACAATTAACAATGAATCAAAATAAAAAAATAACATTAAATTTGAAAAAAAATTAATTTTATGGAGCATTATTTTATGGTTAATTGAATAAGAAATCATTAAATTTTTCACGCATTCTCTTAAATTTGAATGATTTAATATTTATATTCGTTATTTTATTTTAGTAATCTATAAAAAAAAATATTTTTATTTATTTTTTAAATACCTAACATTCACCAAACTATAACTATTCGTTTTTGATATTAATGATATTGATTTAAAATTGGTGTTTGTAGCATATTTTTTAAGAAAACTTTGGAAAATTGGTTATTAGTTTAACTCTGTCCATCTATCATTCTTCCTGTTTACATAACTTTTATACGGTTAATCTTAGGGCAATAAGAGTTTACTGTAGATAGGTCTTTTAAAAAAATTGATGTTGTAGAACAATTTTTTAATGTAGTCTCATTAATTACAGAGCTGCAGCCCCTCAATTTTTAAAAGAGCTATATGTCTATTAACTGCATATGCTTATATCTTAGGTGCTGCTTAATATTTTTTATAACCTATTTTGTGCATTTAGGTTATAAAAAATAGGTTATACAAAATATTGCCGGGGTCTTTTTTAGATTTATAAATCCAAATAGAAGTTTTTTTGCAATTTAGTATTTAAATTTACTGTTATGTTGAAATAAAATGTACGCAACGCTTTTAAATAGAACCTTGAAATTTTGAGAGAAGAACAATCTTTCACAATAAGAATTAGTTATTTTAGAAAATGTTTTCAACATACCTTATTACCGTTTTTTTTTGGAACTTACCTTATAATTTTTAAAATTACCTTAGAAATTTGTAGCCTTCTCTCTTTAAGAGCTATTAGCGGTCATAAATGTAAATTAACTATTTTTAAACATCTGTAACTTGTGCACGTGTACAATTTTTTTCAAAGGAAAAGCAAAACTTTAAGTTTAAGCATTGTAATTTTACTTATTTATAATAATTTATTTTATTAATAGAATATAATAGTCAGATTGGGTAGGAAAAAATAAATTTAAAATAAAATGTGCAATATTGAACATAACTAAATAACAGGATGGGCGAGCTTGGACTGACTGATTTGAAATTTTTTTCTTTTTTTTACTAAGGGAGGTGGGAATTTTCCAGAGACACCAACAATTTCTCCTTGGTAGTATCAAATTCTTACTGACTATACCCACCTTCCACTTTAGCCAATATAATGGGATGAAACAATTACTTGCTAACGCAGTATATTGACTAGCGAGTAGGGAGAGGAAATATTGAATTGGGAGTGGAACTATAGGGAAACAATGAGTCCCCCTATTATTATTACTATTTTGCTAACAGTGACTATAGCCTTTACAACAGTTACAGTAGAATAAAACACCTTACTGCATGAGGTAATTATTGAAGGCAACCCCCACTGCTTATAATTTTTTTATTTTTAAAGTCTTTTGTTTTATTTTAATAATCGTGACATATGGTTCCAGCTCATACCGCGAGAGGGACAATGGCGATTCTGCAAGAACTTTTCGATAACTGAATAATTTCAAAAAATATTGATTTCGCGTGGTTACCTCGTTCCCGAAATTGACAGATTCTGATTTCTTTTTGTGAGGTTTCTTGAAGGAAAGGATTTAAGTCAACAAACCACAAAACATTCAAGAACGAAAGCAGAATATTCGTACACAAGCTGCGTAACGTAATGCAAAATGTATTAAAAAGAGCCATTAACTGCCAACAGAAAAATGAAAGCTATTTAACGCATGTAATTTTTCACATTTAGCATAAAAAAAATTTAATAATTTATACTTTCATTTAAAAAAAAAATAAAATAAAAGAATTACAAACAGTCAAAATTCGTCCGGGGTATTACAGGGGTATTACGCCCGGGGTATACAGGGGTATTTATATCTAACTTTTCTCACAGCAATATAATTCAGCTGCAAATTTGATCTAAAATAAATAAATTAATAAGTTTTCTTTGTACAATATCCATTCAATAGAAGTATTTCAATAAATTAAATAGTTTAAAAACTAATTATTTTTTTTTAATAATATTTTCAAAAAACAAATTTTCTTTTTTTTTTTTCGATATTAAAAAATAACGCAAACATTACAATCTTACAAAACTAAACCATTATTCACTACACTATACAGTTATACACTACATAAAAACAGATTGAGTAAAATAACAAAAATACAACAACAACAACAAAAGAAAAGTCTACAAAAAAAAAACATTATATATTGTATTATGTAATAAATGAAATATTGCACAACATCAAATATACTTTTGTCAACTTTTATGTATTCCCGCAAAAGGGAGCTTTAGCATAAAAATAAAGTGCCTGCTGTTACCTACTGTATAAATTAATAAAATTTATGAAACTCTTGAGAACAATTTTATAAGGTTGGGGATGAAGTTATATATGAGGCTTAGTTTGTTTTTTATGACACCTGGTTGATGCTTTATATTTGAAAAAAATTATTCCAGACAGGTAAATAACCTGTATTTCTTTCATTTCGTTTTGAAATTAAAGTTTTTTTTTATCGTCTTTGTAAAAATTACAATAGGAAATGCAAAAAAGTTAAGAATTTTTACCAACACTTAAAAAACTAAAAACGCCTTGCTTTTCGTTAACAAAATAAAAAAATTACGGGGAATGATGGCAAAAGAAGATTTGTCGTTTTAATTAAACTTTAGAATACTTAGGTATTTTTTTTTTATTTTTCTTTGTAATTTTGGAAGAAAAAAAAATCGGAGAAATATTTTCCTTCGTGTCGATTTCTTTCTTTTGTTGTCAAACGTTTTCTTGTATAAATTACATTTTCTTACCAAAACTTTTTTTGTTTTGGAGCAACCACTACAATTTTTTTTTTTGCAAATACGACAAAAATGAATAAAAAACTAAAAGTTTTGTTAACATAATTTTAAATTGAAGAAGAAAAGTACAATATACAAAGTTTAAGGATGTTTAAGGACAAGTTTTTTAGAAATCCTAAAAAAATTTGGTAGAAAATAATATTATCCCACATTTAATCTGAGGGGCCTCGATGGCCTAGTGGGTAAGAGCGTATAAAATACGCTGTAAACACCGAGGGAGTGTGGATTATCCCCCTTACGACATTTACGTCCACGCCTGAACAGGAAGGGCTGTATACTTTCCTGTCCACATTTATGTGGCAGAGAAATGCATTAAAAAAGAAATAAATTTGATCTGAGTTATTTTAAATATGCCTTTATTTGATCAGCTTTTGACAATATTAGCTTCATTATAATACAATCAGCCTCATTATCCAATAGCCTCATTACAATAATATTAATTTCTTGTTTTTAAGTTGAGACAGAAACGCAAAGTGTAGAAATGTTGCATTATTAATATCAGGTGAGAAAGCACTTATTTCGATTCGAAAAAATTTAATTAGTGCTTCCGATACATTTACTTTTTACTCTATATCTTGCAAATCACTCCAAATAAAATTAACTCCTTTTCATAATCGGATTTTCTTCGTTTATAATTGGAATACTTAATTCAATTAAAAAAGTTTAAAAAAAACGAAAATTAAAACAAAGTTGAATATAAAACAAAGTTTTGAAAGAAGCATATTTTCAAAATGATATCAAAATAGTTTAGAATTGTACTTGTTCTAAAATTTGTAATTTTTCTTAGAACTTTTAAGTAAGAAAAAATTGTGAAAAATGAAGAGACACTTTTTTCAATTTTAAGGATCCCTAAATAATCCAGAAAAGTCGTTTACACATGTAAAAATATAATATTGAAGCTCTTATTTTTAAGTTTAACTTGGGTATGGGGCTGACTACATAAAAAAAGTAGTTTTACAACATTCATTTTATTTATGGTTCAAATTTCATTGTTTTATTTCAAACGGTACAGAACTTTTGTAAATTGACGAATAGACGGAAGAAGAGACAAAGTACCTAATACTAATTAGTTAATTTTTCAAAATTTTTTTTACAAATGTACTAAAACTCTGTAAGATATAGAAATTAGGACATTAAATATTAACTCTCAAGAAAGAATAAAAATAATGTTTATTGAAATGAAAATGTAAATAAATAATATGAATGAAATAATGACTGAATTAAGAAAGTCTTTGCAAGTAAAAAACTACAAAGAGAAAAGAAATAGAAAAATACTACCCTTTAAAAATATAGAAACATGATTTCCGTTCTAATTTCTTAAAATTATTTTTAAATTTTTTTTAAATGTATAAGAAAAATAAATTTATATCATCTTACATTATATCGTTATTACATTATAATGTACAGGGTTGTTGAATCATAATGTACACCTTCTTGCACTGAGTATAAAGACATTATAAAATTTTATAAAATGCTTTATTATCTGCCAAACAAATAAAATAAAAAACTTTAAAAATAAAAAAAAATATAAGCACAATTTCATTGTGTGAAATTTTACAAAATTTGTTAGAACGCAATTCGACACCTTTTTACAAAATTTCAGATACCTAGCTTAATAGAATTGGGATTATTTTCATTTAAAAAGAGAAGTTGTATGGCAGCTACCGGAACTTGTTGCACCAGCATCACCAAATTTTACAGAAGTTCTTGCCATAAAACTTGATCATCATTTGTAAGATTGCAGACGCCTTGCTTCATTAAGTTCCAAGAGGTGGAAGAAGCCTGAACCGCCTGCTCTAAACCAGCCAAATTTTACAAACATTTTTTGCATGTCCCTCGACACCACTTCACTAAATTTAGACACCTAGTTTCAATAGACACTGGGTCATTTTAATTTAAAAATAGAAGTTGTATGGTAGCTACCGGTACCTATCGCATCAGCACAACCAAATTTTATACATGTTCTTGTCCTGTAACTCGACACCATTTTGCAAAATTTCAGATACCTAACTTCAATAGATACTGAGTTATTTCTATATGAAGAAAGAAGTTGTATGGTAGTTACTAGAACCCGGCGGCCGAAAATGCTAAAATGCCTCCTAGCTTCTTTATTTTTTGAATTATGATGGGGGCGGACGGACGTATATGGCTTAATCAACTCAGAATTCGATTCTGAACCGATCCATACCTTTGACACTAAATGTAATATACCCAAATTTATTATACCCTTGAACATAAAAAAATTCTAGTTATTTTAAAATCGTAGAATTTATGTTGTTAAATTATGAATTAAATTGAAGTTCGATCATCAAGTTCGCGATTATAACTTTGTCCGTCGCCGTTATAAATTGTATTTTTGTTGAACCTTAAACCTTAAACTCTACAGTCAAGATATTTCTGGCCTCCTTCTTTCTTATTTCTTTATTTTATTTTTTTAACTTCAAGAATGAAACGTAAAAACTATATTTTCTATCTATATCTATATCTATATTTTCTATCTGTACGAAGGTACAGTAGTTTAGATTTCTAAACGAAGGCACAGTTCTTCGTTTTCCATTTTTTTTTGTGTATTTCAATCCTATAAGGAGTACAGGACATCTATTCTATTATTCATATTAACTCATTATTATTCATCTACTCTATTATTCATATTAACCTTAGATTTAGTTTCTAGAATCATTATTTTATTAAGTGATTATTAAGAGTATTTAAAAGAGAAATTAAGAGTATGTAAAATTAAGACACATTTGGACACTATTGAATATGATGTGATCTGCAGTTTGAATCTGAGGTCTTTCTACTGAAAAGCAATTGATTTACCCACTACGTCATAGATCATCTTTGCCTTACTATTTTGACAATTTTCATTAACTTATCAATTTTTCCCATTGTTTTTTCAATAAGAGAAAATTATATCCAAGCTAAAAAATTGGAGTCTATCTAAAAAATTAGAATCCATCACAAATAACCATTTTGCTTTTTGCCGAGTAAAATAATATTTAAAAATATTCTTCTCCTGTAATTCACTATCACATTTCTTATTAAATACCTAACTTTAAAATAATAAGCAGGGGAGAATAACGATTGTTGCTGACTCAATTCTAAGAAAAATCATTGGGAAATCATAAGAAATCGTAATTTTTTTCATGATCAGTCAGTCTACACTTAACATAATCATCCAATATTGTAGATCTGATGAACTTTGTGATACTATAATTTAAATATTTAGTACATATTTATATAAAATTTGCATTTTTAACCCATTTTTTCTCCTTAAACACCTTATTTCAACCTTATTGTACTTTTTACTATTTTCGCTACTTAATTTGACCTAAGAATAAAAAAAAAAATGCTCAAAATAACAGGCAAAAATTATTATTTTATAACTTTTTCTCACTGTAACAATTTTTCATCTCCTTTTTATTCGTGGTTCTTAAAAACATTCGAACTTCAAATAAATTCTAAATGTTGTGCAAAAAATTATTTCTATTGTGAAATGCTAAAAACAGAACTAAAAGTTCCCAGGTATTAGAGATGCATGCAAAAGAATCAACGATAATTATTTTTAATTAGAAAAGTTTTTAATTTCATTTTTCTTTTTTGCTCTGAAGACATTTGTTTTTTTTTTTTTTTTTTGCTCAACGTTCTATTATTTAAATTCTAAAATTACTTTTACATAAACTTTTAACAAGGGATCTTAGCTGTATAGGTATATATGACAAATAAAAGAGCAACAGCAGCAAATTATTAATGTAGTAGTTAAAAAGAGTTCTTAGAGGTGCAAGAGAGTGTTATAATTGAATAATTTAGCTTAGGTATATAAAAAAAAAATGCTACAAATAAAACAATATTTTAATTGCACTCTATAAAGTAATTAATAAAAATTATAAATTAAAGAAAAAAAAATAAGTACTTAATATCGCAATTTGTTAAAAGTGAAATTCTTAGACAACACAAAATGATTGTGACTTACAATTTACAGAACCAACATTTTTTTTAACTCTTTTTATATATTTTGATAATTATATGGTCACTGTTAGACATGAGTCTTCAGTCGCTTTGCGATATATAAATTAAGTTTTCCGAAACTTTTGAGTCCGAAGCAAGTTTAAATTGTTCAACAGAAAAAAATGGAAACCTAAAAAATTGACTAGTCTATATCAAATTTGTATAGATGCATTTAGTAATTTAAGTAGATTTGCCAGTAAATTGAGAGACAGGCGAAACTTGAAATATTGAAGACCTTTCAATTTGAATTATTTAATTTTCGTTCGATTCTAATCTAATCAATAAATTAAGTTTGTGAAAAGGTATGAGATATGTACCACTAAACTAAGTATGTTTTGATTTAATGACTTTTCGTATCATTCAAAAACTATTAGTTCTTTTTTATAAATAAGACTTGACTGCACTTTCCTGTTACTTTTTACAACTCAAGGATTTTCTTTCAATGTCACAATAAAAAATGGAAATTTCAAAAACTTATTTTGAACTTATTATTATTATAACTACTTTTTTTCTTTCAAACTTATTATAACTGTTGAGAATTTCTTATCCATTACAAATCCATCCAATTAAATTTCAAAATACAAATCGAGACAACAATAAAATAATTGATACCCACTATGAAAAATTTCGGATTTTCAAAGGATAGGTACCAAAATATCAAGTATTATTATTCTATCTGTCAATCGATTTCATCGAATCGATTGGGACAAACATTAAAGGTTCACTTAACATTAACTCTGATTCAGATGTAGTTCAAAACCATAATAATTTTTTGATAAAAGGCATCCTTTCAAAATTTTTACAACATTTATTAAGTTCAAAATGCATCATTCAATTTAACTTAGACAATTATGTCTGCCATTATTTTCCAACATTAATTTAATTAATGACCATAAAAAATTATTCTTTTTTTTTAAAAAAAAAAAAAACCAGTCAAATATTTCACTTTAATTTCTTTTTATTTTACTTTTCACTCTCACCTCTTACCATCAGATAATTAAATAAATTGGCTAAAAATATTTGAAACTATGAATTGGAATTCATTATTTAGCTTCTTAAAAGTCTTAGATATATAACGGTTAATGCTAAAAAATTCAACTTGGACAAAAGATTCTGTAAAAATAACAAAGAGAGAAAAAAAAATTTATAGCTGGTACTAAAAATGAAATAGAAAAGTTTAAGAAATGAAATTTGTTCTCTTTAAGAAATTATTGGCCCACTAGCATAAAAATTAATATTAAATGTCTGAGATGATCGCCTTAATTAAAAATAAAATTACAATAATATAAAATAGATCAATTGATGAAAATAAATTTAAAAATTGTAATTAAAAATGGCTGGTATTTTTGTTATTATCTTTTTATCATATTTTCTTTTTATCATTGTTTAGATTTTTCGTAGTTGATGGGGATTTGACTTTGATTGTAAGTCTAGTATAATTTTTTGATCTGGTTTCATGTACTTTCCTTTTTAATGATTTTTAAGTTTTTTGAAAGTAAGAATATTGCCCATTAATTTTAAAAGTGAATCTTCATTAAATGGCCATTTAAAATATTATTTCAATAATCACTTATTCTTTATTATGTATTTATTTTTAGTTTTTAATGCTGATACGAAATTACTTCTAACTGTAAGTTAATTATTCCAAATATAAATTAAATTTGGATAAGTATGTGATAAGTACTTCATTTACCTAAAAAATAATTTACTGTGTTTGATAAATACATGATGAATCAATTGCAGAAGAAATTTTAACAGTACTGAATTCCAGTATAATTATAATAAAAAGAATATGACAGATCTAATAACAGAATATAACAGATCTAGTTCTAAAAAGGAGCGGAAACTTTGAAATTGAAGGTTTATCCATAAAATTAAGATGAAGAAGGCAAATCCCTTATAAAATATCCACTTAACAAACGGAGAAATAAAATAATTTTTAAACGAGATCTAATAAGCTACTACTCGTATAATAGGTATATCTACTCTTATTTTTGTCGGCTGTCAAAATGGCATCTTTTCAGACTGAGTTTTTAATAAAAGTCGGCTCAATTTGTATCTTAATATGTTGGATTCTCAAATTTTGCTTTTTGTTGGTTTCTATATAGTAAACTTTTGCTTATTTTTAGTAACAAATAATTAATTTATTTTAATTTATTTTATTTTATTCTTTTTCTTTTTCTGCCTGTTCACTTTATGTGCTGTGATAATGTCGATTGTTTAAATCAGATCATACTGTATTGTTATTGATCAAATTTCTATCACCTGCTGTCCTTAATTCACAATATTGCTTAAAAATCAGTAAACTTTCAAAAGATAATCGAGTGTACAAAGCATGCATCGGTGAGAAAATATAAAATCAGTCAAATGCATCATAACAACCGCACATGTAGTTTTGTGATTTGCAAAGAATATTTTTGGAGAGTTTTTTCAAAACAAAATTGAAATTTTCTCTCTCATTCTAAAGTTAAATCATAACCTGCTGCTAAAAACAACAAAATTAAATTTTAATAGATTTTTTAATGTATAAAACATAAGTTTCTTATTGAAAAATTTATAACGGTATTAAAATAAATATGGTAATAATTACTCTCTAAAATTATTAAATTAATTAACTATTTTGCATTTTTATGTAAAACACTTTACTTAGTCCAAAACTTTTAAATACGATATCATATTTGATTTAAACATTAGTAAAAAAACAAGTGAGAATATAAATCAACGGTTTTTAAAAACACACATTTCCAAAAAATAATACAAAAGTGTGAAAATATGACTTTTTTGCAATTTTGAGGGGCTGTAAATCCAGAACCCTACATAACTAAGAAAACCCGTTAATACACATAAAAATATATTACTGGAGCTTTAATTTTGATGTATTGCCGAAGAAAAATTTGTACAGGTGCCTAAGTTACAGGTGTCTGAAAATAGCATATTTTCTATTTTTGAGCCCTATAGTAGCTTATAAACAGGTGGTGCTACAAAAAAATGTTCTAAAGAAACTTATACTAAGTGCAAAAGTTCTTTCTTGTCTCAAAATTTCAAGCTCCTAATACAAAACGTTTCGGAGTTATGAAAAAAGAAATATCATGAAAAATTTGGTTTTCACATAACGGTAAATTTAAATAGTTAATTTCATAATATTGCATAATTTTGATATTGCTTTATAGAAGTAAGAAAATTTATGGTCCTTGAGTGTTCTTAGATTGTAAAACTACTACGCAGAGCCTATGATATATGCATCTGAAAATAGCGCTTTTTTGCAATTTTGGGGACCTGTAAATCTGGAACCCTATATAATTAAAAGAAACCATTAACACACTTAAAATATATTACTGGAGCGTTAATTTTTTTGTCTTGGCGAAGAAAAATACAGGTGCCTAAGTTACAGGTGTTTAAAAATATTAAATTTTCTATTTTTGAGCTCTAATAGCTAATAAACAGAGAGTGATCCAAAAAAAAATTTTGAGGAAACTTATACTAATTCTAAAAGTTCTTTCTGGCCTCAAAATATCAAGCTATCTAAAAGCGTGCCGGAGTTATGAAAGTAGAAATGCAAAATTTGGTTTTCACATAACGGTAATATTAAATACTAAATACTTGATGGATGGGACTACATGAAAAAGTTGTTCCTTAAAATTAATTTTTTTATGACACCTACCCATGGTCAAAATTTTTTTTCTCTATCTTTAACGGTGTAGAAGTTTTGTAAACAGACGGACAAACGGACGGACGGACAGAGTGAAACTAATAGGCACATTTTTTTAAAAATTTTTTTGGAAATGTGCTAAAAAACACTTTAAATTACATAAAAGTTTACAATTTAAACAAAAAAAAATCATAAACAAAAACATAATTTTTAATAAAAAATGGAAACAAAAAATAACCTTGACAAGTTCGTCGCCACTAAAACTGAATCTATTTAAAATTAAGGTGTTTATATTGTTCTTTTTTATCAAAATCAATTTTCACCAACAGTCAAAAATTACAAAAGATAGCAGCACTCTTTTTAATTAAAAAACTTTTGGACAGAACACATTATTTAATCGTATTAAAATATATTTTTTATATATTGTTATACAATATATATATTTATATATTGTTATGTACAGAAGGTACAGGTGTTTACAGGTTTTGCACAAATAAATTTATTTTTTTTTTTTATATAATTTAACATTTCTTTGCTTTTGAATTTATCTTGCGGCAAAATTTTAAGGATACTTTTTATATATATGTATGTACATGTAAAAAATTTATATACATATACTAATGTAATTTATTACAATGTATTTTCTTATTTTTGACAATTCGTAAAAATAATTAAATTTAACGTTTAATCCATTTAGACCTTTTAACACTTAAACTAGTCAATTGTTTTTCAATACTTATTATCATAGTATTGAAAAACAATTGCCTAGTTTAAATGTTAAAAGGCATATTTTGGAAAATGAGAATTTTTTTTTTTTTTTTTATATTGAAAATTAATCGTATTTAACTTAAAACGATTAAAAAATTTTCTTTGTTATTAAAAGTTAAAAAGACTAAAAAAAAAGGATTAAAAGTTTTCATTATAATAAATATTAAATAGTTATTATATAAAAGTAAAATTGTTCTCAATAATACATTAAAACAAGTTGTTATTACGTACTTTAGATTAAAGGTATATAAGGTCAAAAAAAAACATCCTTTTAAGCATTTTCTTCTGATAATGAACGCTTAGTTATGGCAAAGATTATATAAGTAGTATATAAGTACTTCTTATATAATCTTTGGTTATAATGATGGAAAATTGTCAATTATTATCAATACCTTATAAGTCTAATATTAAAATAGAACTGTATTATTTGAACAGAAAAACAATAAAACTTTGGTGCATTAACCAAATATTTTGATGACATAAAACTTTAAAAGGTCTACTTAAGGTACATCTATTATATAAGGTGCATTCATAAGGTCTGGTGCGATTATTTTAGTAAAAGAATATTGTGAAACAAGTATGTGTATAAAGTACGAATAGCTATAGATTAAAACATTCTGGAAATAAAAGTATACCTATAAAAAGAAATAAATTTTTATAATTCAAAAATAATTAAAAGGACATTACATTAGATAAAAGAAATAAATTAAATTTTCTTAAATTTTTTTTTTTTATTTTCTTTCTGTCTTAAATTTCCTTCTTTTTTAAAACTCATAAAAATGTCCTAAAGAATATCATGATCCTTTTTTTTTGTTCAAAGATAATTTTAATTTACTATACTATATATAAATATAATATATATATATATATTTTTTTATATTTTAAAAGAAATTCTTTAATATTTAAATTTAATTTAAGTTCCTTAATTAAGTTTTTCTTTTGATTTGTTTCTAAGCAAAAAAAAAAAAATCAAACTTGGGTATTTGTGGTTTTTTTTTTTTATTTTGGTTAAAACTCTTTTTAATTTTGAAATTTTATTGTTTTATCCTTAATTATAACATAAAAAGAATAATATTAAATTTTTTTTTTTTTTTGTTTGCTTTCCTTTTAATTTAATTTATTGCTGTTTTGGAACCATTATGAAGATTACTTGAAAGAACTTCTTTAAAATAAACTATAAAAGAATTTTTAATATTAAAATAAAATTAAAAAGGAAAGAATGTGATTTAGGATTTTAAAAAATACATAATTTAATTTTAAATAAAACAATTCATTTTAAATTGATTCTTGAAACTGTGTTTTATTATTTCATAAAGAAAATTTTTAGTTTTCAGTTTAGTGAAAATTTAAATTTAATTTCTTTTTTTCACTTAAAAGTTGATAGAATATTTCGTTGCTGTTAATTGTCACGTCCACATTTGGCGGCATTGTTGACAGTAACATTTTTGACATTTACGTGTCCACACTATATTAATTATTTTTGCTGACTTTAACCTAAGGCTAATGTGTATCATGCGTAGTACATTCTATACACATAGTCAAGAAGTTTATACACATAGTCTGTAGTCAACAAAACACTTACAGTCTGAAGTCTGAGAAGTCTGTAGTCAACAAAACACTTGCAATATAAAAATCGAAAGAAGTTCAAATCGTTTTCGAAAAGGTGCAAAAACTTTAGTCAAGACTTTCATAATTCTCTTCTTTTCTTCTTTAGTGCCAATCTTCCAAAGATATACTTCATAATACAATGAATGAACGATTTTTAACGACTAAATATTACCCGTTCTCAATTAAGACAAGTCGAGCTGGGTAATCATTAATTTTTTCCTAACATTTTCTTTTAGTGTACTTTACACACTTTCCCTAGGAAATCTGCAGTTTGAGCTTTATCTATAGAAATCTCATTCTTTTGACAGTAACATTTTGACATTTACGTGTCCACACTATATTAATTATTTTGGCTGACAGTTTATTTTGGAAAATATGATTGTGTGTGTGTACATAAAATTGATTTTCAAATTTATAATTAAATAAGCTTGTATGTATAGCAAAATAAAAAATTATATAATCCAAATAGTATATTCAGAATAAGTTTTGGAGACTCTGGACTAAATTATTTAATTTGTATGCCAGAGGGATTAAACGCATGAAAAAGGAATTGAATTGTTGATATAATGTGGGCAGAACCAATGGCGTCATATATTAGTCAAGTTTTTAAATATCGAATTACAAAATAATAACATTTTATTCTTTTCCTTATAACTTTTTCATAAAAAACAGTTATTATATCTACAAAAAAGAAATTGCAGTTATGATCCTACCAAAAGAACTATACTATAGATTTACCAAAATAAATTTGAATTATGTTATGAAGATTATTGTGTCATTAGATATTAAGATATTTTCCGAAATCGGAAACTTTATTATAATTTTTCGCACGAAATTCTAATCCCAGCTTCTTCCTATAAGGAATGACCTTGCACTTACAAAATATTTAATATAAATAAAAATTGTTTCCTACCCTTACAAAATTCACCATAATATAAGTGAAAATACCGCGTAATAGTAAAGGTAACAATACCTTGTCAAACAAACAGTCAACAGTTGTTTTTTGCCTTTTTTTTTTTTTTAAACATGTACATATCCCTTGCTTTGGTAATTAAAATAAAATAAAAATAAAATAAAATGGTGTAGGTTAATAATTTTTTGTCTATGGTAAAAGTATAACAAAATAGATAAAATACATATTATCTATAAGTCTTTTTTAATACGAAAAAAAAATTATTCTTTTCACTCCGATTAAATGAATAAAAAACACTCATATATAAGAGTTAAAAAAAAACCAAATATGGGCCCGCTTTGAATGTATTTCGCATATTATACAAAAAAGAACCTAGATAAGAACTACTTAATAGAAATAATAAGATTTCATAAGTTTGTGGCTGTTTGTAACAGTAAGGCATAAGCTTCCATTTTTAAAAATATTTTATTTGTGTTTTGCTTTTTTGACCTTTCACAACCAACACCCTGTATAAATTTAATTTTATTTATTTATTTAGATTTATTCTACTAATCAGTAACGTAAATTGAGAACGGTTTTTTCATAGTCAACATGAATCGGTTAAAGCAGCATAAGTTAAGGAATTATTCACCATCAATTAATTAGGATTACGAAAAAAAAAAAAACCGTTAATATTGGATATATCAAGCATCATAACATTTGAATTGGACCCTAAACATTAACTAAATTTTAAACAAAATATCAACAATATAAATTCAAGGGGAGGAAAAATCATTTTTTTTTTAAATTCTTTTAATGCAATCATTGAAATTGTGCATTGAACTGCAAATTTTGAAATTTAATAAATACCAACCCCAAAAAAACAAATTTACAAAAAAAGTCATAAAAAAATTTTTTTTAATTTAATTTTTTTCATCCCTTGTTTTTTTTTTTTGTATTCGGTTAGCAACAATCAATTTTAACCAAAAAAAAAATATTTGTAGTTAAACTTTTTCTATTGTCCTGTACAATTCAATCATTTTATCCCTTTTAAATCCTTCAAACTGTAAATCAATAAAACAGGACACAATATACATTACACATTTTGGGATTGTATGAATGGATTGAACTTTATTTGTTTGTTGTTGTTTTCTTTTTTATACACAGGTTTATTTGAAATCTCTGTCCTTCGTTTAAACACAAATTTAAAATGTCAGTTAAAACAATTTTTCGTAATACAGTCATAATATCCATAAATTTTTAATTTAAAATTTAATAATTTAAAGTTACACGTCATTGAGTTTAACTTAAAATAAAAAAAATAAAAAAAAAAAAAATCGGATCGGACCGGACCGGAAATTACAATAAAATTTTTTTTAATACAAATCGATCTTTAAATGATTTGTGAACCTTTTTTGGCTCGTGCTAAAAACTTAAATTTAAAAGTAAATTTTTTAAAGAAAATAACAACTCTGTTATAATAGACGAGAACTCTTTTAGCATTCCTTCCCGAAAATATAACTAGTAATGAGAAACGAAGGCAAGAAGGAAGGCAAGTAATGAAAGAAGGCAAGATCTTTGTTACATTAAGATATTATCTTATCAAAATTATAGATTCCTTACAAAAATTCTTAACTGTATGTTCAAGAGAAAGATTGATGCCAAAAGCGTTAGCAGTTGTCAATTTTTTCTTTTACACGCTACGGCTACCAAAACTCTAGAAAAAGATTCCTTTATACAAAGTCATTGTAGGTTTAGGTAATAGAGAGAGGAATTGGGGGGAAATTGGATAATAAGTGAGAGTTTTAAGGTAAATAGAAGCAAACTTGTACAGGTTCTTTTGGATGTGCACATATTGGATAGAAGCATGTTCAACATTTTAGCAGTTACTACAATAAATGAGTTGCCTTAACCAGTTTTAAACCACCTATAGAAATTTCCACGGTGTATAGAAATTAGTATTGGGTTGGAATTGTGTAAAGATGAGATTATTGATTTCAGTTCAATAGAAAAATGTCATATAAGATAATCTATAAAAGAGAGATAATACTACCATATTTCAACGTATGTTAGGTGGAGTAAAAATTAACTGAATAATTCAATCACCAATTAAGCGTAGGTCGTGACTTTGTATTTTATCCAGATAATCTAATAAATATTGCGAAAGTTGTACTCCATTTTAAGTCAAATATATGTATTTAGCCAGATGCCTATTCGAAAAAAAAGCGTTACAACAAAAGAGAAACTCAAAAATTTACTAGATCTTTTAGCTATATCAAAAATATGATCTTTGCACAGCCTACTGGACACAGAATAATGAAATTTAAATAAACCTGCTGGACGTCTACAGTACGAAAAAGCTGTGAACTGTGAAAATAAAGTAATATTAAAAACACAGCCATGAAAAACTGTTTTTAGTAATAATTTTCAAGAATGTTATCCATTAACTTTGTAAGCAATATAACAAAGTTATCATTAAGACATATTTTGTGAAGGGGAAGATGTTGAAATAAATCTAATAAATTTTAAAAAGTTCTCAAATGGGTTCTGAAACCTTAAAATTTATATGAAAGCCCAATGATATAATTCTAACAAAACCTTTCAAGTCCTTCTTGGAAATTCTTCTCCATAAAAAATTATTGAAATATTTTGTTGAAACAATTAAATTGTAACAAAACATCAGTTTCTATTTTGTAAAATTCAAAATAATTTTTAATAACTCTTAGTGAAATAAAAAACATTTTTTATTTTGGTTTTTAATAACACCACTACAAAATTTCAACAATTTAATGGTAATAAAAACTAATACCAGCTAATACTTATAATTGAAAAATCATTAATTTTCATGCATAAACATTTTAAAAAATTTAAAATATTAAAATAATAAAATACTTTTTAGTAATACTAATTACATGAATTCATTAGCATTTATTATTAAAATCAGAATTATAATACAAATATTAATGTTCATTACATTATACCCAACAATGAATAAATTACATCAATAAACACTAATATTACAATTACCTTTTGGGTACATTTAATCCATAATTTTTAATATAATATGTTTTTCATATAATTATACCTACATATTTAAAATAACATAATATTTAGATACAGTTTCCAATAATAATGTTACATTACATTATCCGAAAAACACGCATTAAATTGAATAACATAATAATAAATGTATTGCTTTGTAGGTCATTAGTTTCACAATGAAAATGAACGCAGTGTCGCGTAATAACAATACAATTTTTAAAATAATATATTTAGATATACTCCTAGAGCAATCAAAAATTTAATTTGTATATTACCATTTAAAATAATTGTTTAGATAAAAACAACGGGACGATAATAATCTTTTATTTAATATCTTTTTGAAAAGTCATTAAAGTTATTTTTCGGTATTCTATCACAATCCTCTATCTAACACACTTTTCTGTAGAGTGAGACTTAAACTTAGAGTTAAACTTAAATCTCGCTAGAAGTATAGTTAGTTTAAGCTAAAGCTAATATGTATCATGCGTAGTACATTCAATACATATAGTCAAGAAGTATGTAGTCTGTAGTCAACAAATCCTCTATCTAACACACTTCTCTGTAGAGTGAAACTTAAACTTAGAGTCAAACTTAAACCTCGTTAAAAGTATAGTTAGTTTAACCTAAGGCTAATATGTATCATGCGTAGTACATTCTATACACATAGTCAAGAAGTTTATACACATAGTCTGTAGTCAACAAAACACTTACAGTCTGAAGTCTGAGAAGTTTGTAGTCAACAAAACACTTGCAATATAAAAATTGAAAGAAGTTCAAATCGTTTTCGAAAAGGTGCAAAAACTTTAGTCAAGACTTTCATAATTCTCTTCTTTTCTTCTTTAGTGCCAATCTTCCAAAGATATACTTCATAATACAATGAATGAACGATTTTTAACGACTAAATATGACCCGTTCTCAATTAAGACAAGTCGAGCTGGGTAATCATTAATTTTTTCCTAACATTTTCTTTTAGTGTACTTTACGCACTCTTTTAAGACTTCTTGTAATCTTATCATCTAACTTCTACATTTATATGCCTTTCTAGACCTGTTTTAAGTTTTATGGCACACCTTTTTATTTCATCTGAAACTTTTATAATTCCTAAGTTATACGACTTTATTATAATACGTCGTTAATTTAAACTTACGACCTATAGCAGCCAACAATTTTCTTTGTAATATTATTACTTTCATAATTAAGTTAAAAATATAAAATACGAAAATAAATCAGAAGATTTTCTTGGCTATACGATTTAATAACAAATTGGTAAATACTATTTGAGATTCATTTTAATTGTAAACTTTTCCTTCCTAACGTCTAATTTGTTGCGTGCCAAAATTAAAATAACATATTATTCATAAAATCTTTTGAAAATTAATTAAATATACACGTGCGTTTCACTTTAAAATACACCGAAACGAAAAAGTGAAATTTGAGTTTATTCAATATTTTTAAATAATAATTAACAATAGCTTCCATTATAGTAACAACATAATGTAATACATATATTAAATGATTAATGAATGTATTACCGATCTGTACAAAGACCTGAAAAATTACTACAAATTTTTTGTTTTTGAATTTAATTGCAAAATAAAAAAAAAAAATTAATTTAAGCTTTAAAATTACCACCCACACGTTAAACTTTTAAATGAACTTTGCATATGAGGCATCCATCCTCTTAATATAGATTAGTGGAGTTGTATGAAAAAAAAAACTAATGAATTGATGATGATAATAATGAGAGCTAATTATGATGTGAATGGATCACGTTTTTGCAGAAAAAAATTGTTTTTCAAAGTATGTGTTTAAGTAATGATTGAAAACGTTTCTATATTATAATAAAAAAAATATTTATAATCTAAGTATTGATAATTTGAAAATTAATTAATTAAATAAACATATTTGAATATCTTATTTAAAATTTAAAAGGTTAAATGTAAGTATTTACATTATTTTTTAATTTTATAATGGAATATATGTATATCGAATTAAATTGGGAGTAGATTTTGTTAAATAAATAATTGAAAATTTGTAATTGGCAATACAAATATTAGATATATGTACTTTACTTGCTACCATAACTATATATCTATTATAAATTAAAAACGAGGAAGAGTGCAGTAGAGTAGACTGTATCAACTCTGGGATAGCTGTATGAACGTAATATACTCTGTTTCTATAAAATTTGACCATCTCTTAAAAACTTTCAGATGTTTTAAAACAACGTTAACTACAAAGATATATTTATGTAAAATGTGGAGTTGTATGACAGCTACCTGAATCTATTGCACAAGCAAAACCAAATTTTACAGAAGTTGTTGCCATAAAACTTGATCATCATTTATAAGATTTCAGACGCCTGGCTTCATTAAGTTCCAAGAGGTGCAAGAAGCCTGAACCGGCTACTTTAGACCAACCAAATTTTACAAAAATTGTTGGCATGTAACTTGACACCTCTTTACTAAATTTCAGTTTCCTGGCTTCAGAAGACACTGAGTTATTTTTATAGTTATTTTAATAATTTCTTTACAAATGTTATTTTTCCCTATCTATAGAGCTTACTTTGTGCGCATACTATTATCTGTTTTTTACTGTGGTAGGTGTAAGGTGGGAATCACCGAAATACGCTAAAGAGGAGCTATGCAAGCACGATTCATTTTTTAATGTAGGCAACTTTCACCTAATAAAACAGTACCTCCCTTTTTGACCAAACATTAGGTTAGCGGACCTATATATCTTGAACTATTTGGACAAGAGAAGAATTCTGCCATGGAGTAAAAAATTGCTTTACAACAAAGGTATTGACATTCCGCTTAAACCTATGTAAATTAAAAATGTAATCATTCCTAATTTTATGAAACACATGAAGTGGTAGATGTTTCCATTTGCTAAGTCAAAAATGAATTTCCATATGCTGAATTATGCCATTAAATGATTTACTAACCAACTTACTATCAACTTTATAGGGAACTTACTACCAACTCCATATAGGGGTGGGCAGCGAATGCTTTATTTAATCTAAAATAATCGAAAACCTAAGTTTTATCCAAATAAATTCGACTTACCATTTTTAAACTCTTGAATTTTCTTATTTCTTAGAACGTCCGCACCTTTTATATTATTACATATATTTAATATACTGTGTCAGTATTTTGATTCAACTGAGTTAACAGTATTTTGACTCAACTGATAGATTGTGAAAGTTTTTAGCACAGAGACTTTTACGTTTGCATCCAATTCATAGTTATATTAATATATCTGCGGCCATAACTGGCTGAGTGTATAGATAAGTGAAAGTTTTTAGCACAGAGACTTTTACGTCTGCATCCAATTCATAGTTATATTAATAAATCTGCGGCCATAACTGGCTGAGTGTATAGATATTACAATACATAATATATTTTTCAAGCAGAAAAGCCGGAATTCTTTAAATAATAAATTGTTGTACAACAAATTGATGCATTTCCATATTTTAATGATAAGCATGCGTAATAAATTTCCTTGCTTTTTTTTAGCCTAATATTATTCATTTAATCATTTACATTCTAATTTTTTCGACTTAGGCGGACTGAAAAGAAGCAAAAAAAAAACAGTTCTGTTGTAAAAGTGAAAAATATGAGTTAGAAAATCTGGTATAATACAGTTTATAATTAATCCTTAACTTGAAAATTTACTACTGATAGAATAAATAAATGAGTCATTATAGTTTTATAAATCTTGTATCATGTCCTCAAAAATTCACTAACCACTAAATTTATTATGAATTCATTTATAAAATTTATTTTCTTCTACTACACACCTGCTTTACAATAATTTAAATACACAAAACACGCAGAAAACGTCTAATATGGTAAATAATTGGTAAAAAATAACAGAAAATCATCATGTTCGATTAATGTTATAAATATTTAAATAGCATATTATCTTTAAATTAACATTACAATTAAAACCAAACCCATAAATATTTTTTCTTTAAAAGGAGCCTTTAGAAACTAGATTTAGAAGATAATAAAAACTTAAAACTGTAAGTATTAATTTAATTTTAACACCTAATTGCCAGTAATTATCAAACATTTTTATCTCTAATATCCTACCAAAAATGTTTTTTTCAGACCGGATATTCTTATATTCAAAAACAGGACAGAATGTACAATTAAGATCTAATCAGTTCAAGTACAATGTAAAATAGAAAATTACTAAACATTTACATCAAAGTAAATAAATACATTAAAGGGGTACGAAATGTAATCAAAGGCAAACAAATGATCTTGTCCAGATTTCTGTTTATATTTTTAAACCCTTTAATATTTTTAAAAAATCGTTGAATCATATTTTAATGTGTAATGAAACTGCGTTCTAATTTTCACACCTAATGAAGGGTTTTATAATAAAGGACTATAATATATATTTTGACTATAAACAGGACACTGTGTGAGACTTATCAAATTTTTAAAATCTTTTTGAAATGTTTGTTGAACAAGTTAGAATAATTTTTTAATTGCATGTGATATGAAAAGTAACAACTTCAAATTCCTTTTGTCTAACAAAGCAAAAATATTTTTCAAACAATTACAGAAAACCTTAAAACTTATAAAAGTACATAAAAAAATGTTTGCTTATTAGCTGATTCTGTCCACCTGTCTGTTTCTAAAATTTATTAACCGTTTAAGAAAGAATAACGAATTTTCAACCATGAATAAGCCTCTTAAAAAATATTGTTCTAGAACAACTTTTTTATGTAGACCTACCCATTACGAAGCTAGAGTGCCTCAAAGTTTGGGAAAGCCTTTTTTTTAATATTTATGTATGTATATCTCAGAATTAAGCAAAATTCAATCTAAAAACGGCAAAAGACATAACTTTTTGTTGCCTATAAATAAATCAATGTCAATTTTTTTGAAGTTAGATTTAAAATTAAATTTACTGTTATTGAAATTCTGCTATTTTTCTTTATTCTGCTATAATCCCTGTTACATAGGCAACTCTACAGATTTTACATATGTGTTAATGGCTTTTCTTAAATGTATGTATAGATTCTTCTTAAATCTATATAGTTTCCTTAAAATTGAAAAAAAATCTGTCTCTTGAATCCCCACAATTTCTTCTTGTATATAATTCTTGTATAAAATTCTGAGAAAATTTATAGAAATTTAGGTGCAAGTCACATTTTAAACTGTTTTTATTATGTTTCGGAAAATGTACGCCTTTATACCTTGCTCAATAAATATTTTATAATGCATTTTACCGAATTAATATTAAGGAATTAAAATGAAGCATAATTTTTGATTTAAAACTGCAATTATTTTATTATAGTCTTGATTTTATAATTTTTCGTTGGAAGAAGTTTAGTTGCTTCTTTGGGTGAACTTTAACAAGAAAAGCTTCCATTAATTTTTACTCTAGAATTCTATAAAACAATTTCCTGTTAGAGAACAAGAAGATTTTAATTTTAAAAAATCCTGCACAGTATGATTCAAGATACCTTGAATGTTATAATTAATGAATTTTATGTCAAAACGAAACATTGACATTTTGATGGGCGAAAGATAAAGTAAATTGGTTACATGAATTTCATTACCAAATTGCTTGTTACCAATATTCTACCTATAAAATAACACCTAACTTACATTTATTTTTATTAAATCTATTGACAGTGATTATAAATTAATTTTATAATATGTAATTTAAACTAAAAGATTTTCAATAATTAATTCTCCGAATTAAAACAGAAATATAATTATTTAACGTCAACGCCTGTTGTCAAATATAATAATATATACTTCAGAGAAAATTTTTATTTGCCAGTTGATTAAATTCTGTTTTTTTTTTTTTTGATATAAAATAACATCTTACTTGTCATTAACTCATTATCCAAGAAATAGAAAACAGTAATAAAAATTTTAAATGAAGCATCTTCAAAGGAATTATCATTAAGTTAATTCAATAAATATTATACTATTTAAATAATTAAATGTCGTTGGAATGTACAAAAAAAAATAAAGACAATAAAAGATTCCCACAAGAATAAAATATAATAAATCATGCAATTTAAAGTTTTCTTGCATTTTGCATCAGCTCTATTGTAATTATATAATATTATTGTTCCTTGATGATTTTGTCCTTAGAGAATAATAAAATCAGAAAATAATGAATAATTTCTATAAAATGACATCTACAAGTATTTAATAAATCCCTATTCTAAGAAATGAAATTTTTTTTAAAATCATTTTAATATTGTAATTAATGAATGATGATTTTATTCTTAAGAATTTTATTTATTTGACTTTATTGACGTTTTAAGCAGATGCATATTGTAATTGTCAATCAGTTATTAAAATTGTTATGCAATATTATAGTTATTTGTAATTATCATAATGATTAATGAATTTTTTTCCATTTTTTTTTTTTTGCTGTCTGTTTATCCTGAGGTTTTCAAACAAATCTGCTAAGAAATATAACGAACTATAGAAATATTCTTTGGAATTGGAGAAGTTGCTTTATAATTTAAGGAAGAATTATGCTACTTGTTTAAATCTAATTTACTTATTTTTAGTCTTTCAAACTCCAAAAATTTTTAAGTACTTACCTAATTGACTTGGAAAATTTTTTTGAGGTAATCGAATAGTGTAAAGGTGCAAGCGAATAGTTTTTATATAATTTATGCAAATTTTTGTAATTTACTAACTATGTTTCAGATTTATATTATAATTTTAGTGACATAATTGTAATAAATGATGTTATACCTATGCCCTCTATGAACATTATATTTATTGGTAGATGTATTATTTTTTTACCTTTCTTTACATACATACATATCTAAACGGTATATCTTTTTACTTTAACTAGAAACATTTTTACTTAAAGTACCTAAAGACTTTTTACTTAAAGTGAAGAAATTTTTACTTTAATTGAAAACATTTGTTATAAAGTACCTATACATAAATATCAGATCAGATCCAAAATATATAAATTTTTTAATGTAAATTAAACATATGAATATTTAATAATATTTCTTTAGCATAAATCACTAAAATATAAATTCTTAATTTAAAATAAAAATATTCACTTAAAGTAAAAAAATCTTTAGTGAAAGTACAAAAAAAATTAAGGTTATAAAGAAAATAAATTCTTTATGACCTTGAAAACATAATTCATGAACTTTTCTAATAATAAAAACATCATACTTAATAATATCACAGATGTCGCTATAATAAAATTTTTCTAATAAATTTTTGTAGGAAATGAATTTTTATTCTACATAATATTCATAAAATAAAAAAATCACGTTTTAATCTCTACATCCTAGAATCAAAAAAAAAACAAAAAATTAAATAAATTCTGAATAAAAATAATAATTATGACCTTCAAAATAATTTTTTACTTGCCGCGTTAAACATCAAAATGTTATTGAACTGAGTGTTAAAAAAAAAAAAAACACCATCTGGTGTTTAAATTTTTTCCATTAAACTCCTTTGTAAATTCATCATCAAAAGAAGAATTTTCTTAATGAAAAAGAGCAATATTAAATTTAATATTTATGTGTGGGCGTATTTTTGTTATTGTTATTCTATTAATATTGAATATAAAAGAACAACAGGATTCTTTAACTTCCTTGAGAAAAATTTTATATAAATATAAACGTTAAACACAGATATTAAAATAATGAAAAAGAAAGAAAAAATTTCTGTAAGTGTTAGGGGATAAGAAATAAAAGGTAATAAATTTTTATTAAAATTGATTAAGGCTTTAGCATTAATATATATTTCAAGAAGAGAATATTAATATTAAATGAAATAATATGATAGTATAAAACTTTTCATCATAAATTTACATTTTTATTTGAGGGTGTGCGTTAAATTTAATATTATAATATGAGTTTACGATATTATATTTTATTATTTGAGATTAGAAATGAAACTATAAAATCGAAACCCAATTAATTACTTTTAAAATTAATTTATGATTTAATTAAAAGATAAAATAGTTTTGTATTTTAAAATTGCAGTGTTTAGTTTTTATTTTATTTTACATTTTTTTAGAGGGTAGGTGGGGACTCATTAAAAAACGCTGAAGTGGAGCAATATGAGCACGATTCCTCCATCCACGTATGGGACTGTAACCCATTAAATAGCACCTCCCTTTTTAACCAAACAATAGATTACGGGACCTTTAATACTGATGTTTGGGCAACGATTTGTTTAAAAACACTTCTATTTCTCAATTATTAGTTTTATTTAAAACGAGGAAGAATACAGTTGCCTTTGTCAACTCGTAGATACCCGTACGAACCGTTAGTATGTTCACAGCCTGTCACTCTGCTTACAATATTATTTTTTTAATATTTTAGTATTTTAAAATAATTTGGGTGAATTTTATAATTTCTAGAACTATGGGTTGTACATATATTCAAACTATATGTTTATATGTACATTCTTCAAAAGCAGATTCTAACCTTCCACATAACGATTATCAATCCAAAACTTTTTCAAATATTCTATAGTACCATTTAATACTAAGCGGTAAATGTATATTAAATTTACTTAGTACAAAATAGTAAATATAATTTTAAATATTATATTATTATATTAATGCGCACATAGTATATTTATATTGTTATAAGTATATCGCCATACATTGCAATATTTCTTTAAAAATATTTCCATTCATAGAATAATTTCTTATAAGTACAATAAAATACATATATGTATGTAAATACGGCGCTATATAATATACATATATACTCTTATCATTCATTCACAAGTGACATATACGATATGTAAATAAACATGATATTATATAAGTATGTATATATATCAATATCATATAAATAAAAATTCTTCAAGCAACCGTTATGTTGTTTATTTATTTACATTTTTTTGTACTACGCATTATATCCTCAACAATTTCAAATTATCGAGTAAAAAAATTGCAAAAAATTTGTTGAAGAAATTTGTTAGAAAATTTGAAAAAATCAAGTAACACTTTCGTCAATTATAAAGTAACCCTATATTATTAAAAAAAGTTGTTAACAGAAATAAGAGTATAATGTTGAAGCTTTAATTTTTGTGTATTACTTCAAAAAAATTTTAACAGGTGTTCAAGTTACAGGTGTTTAAAAATAGGAAATTTTCAGTTTTTGACCCCTTACAGCTCCTAAACGGCGAGTGATACAAAAAAATGTCTGTAATGACTCATACTTATTTTCAAAGATCTAACTTCTGTCAAAATTTCAAGTTTCCAACTTAAACCGTTTAGAAGATAGAAGGGTTAAAGGAATTTGCAAAATTTGAGTTTCGCATAACGGTAAATTAAGACACCGTATGCCACAACTATATATTTATTATATATATACTTTTAAAGCTAATAAAAGTAGTAATCGTTTGCCGTTTTCAGAATGAAGATATATTTTATACAACTTGTGCTATAACAATTTAAATATAGAGCTTTTTTGAACCTTTGGGGAGCTGTAGCTCCGTAACGGATGGGGCTACAAAAAAAATTTATTAAAAATAAAATTAATATTTTTGTGAAATCTCTCAGCAGTTAAAATTTCATAGCTCTATTTCAAAAAAAATGTGGGGATCTAAAAGTTAGGTGTTCGAGGTGTCCAAAATCAACCAAAAAAAATAGGGAACCTACAAATTACTCCCAGAATATTTTGTGTAAATTTCAAGATTCTAGCTTTCTTAGTTTTTGAGTTAGCATGCTGACGGACGAACGGACGGACGGACGGACATGGCTCAAACGTCTTCGAATTTTTTTCTGATCCGATCCATACCTTTGAAGGTATATCTAGCTCGCTTATTTCGAGGTGTTACAAACGGAGGAGTAATTTTATTATACCCGATCCTATCATACGGGTATAAAAACAAATTATAAGTCTTCACATTCTTCTTTTGCTAAGTGATGACTTTTTATAAGCTTTTTATATTCAATTTTTTGTTTTCTAAGGGGAGGATTAATCGCAAAGAGCTATCAATAAATTTCAAAGCCATCAAAAAAAAATTTTTATCACTGAGTTCTCTAACCAGGGTAATAATGGGATGGGATCTCTGAGTAAATACAAATTATATATACTCGTACATATATATTATCTCAGTTAATGATATATTGATCTTTAAAAAGTTTATATATATATATGTATATATGGTTTTGTTATATTTTATTTAAAATATTTCGTTCAAACATTGAAGAACCTAATTTAAAACCGTACCTGTTATTAAGGTATATTAAGGTATCAAGATTAGAGTTAACACTTCTGCGTAAATAATCTTCACCAATAATAATAATAACCTTGGCCAAAAAAATATTATATTTTATCCAAATTTATGCTGCAACATAGCAGTATATAAGCCTTAGAAAGGAAAAAAATTATAATAATTAAAAATTAATTTCATTTTGAAGAAAATACCATGGCTTCAGAAT
Organism: Poecilobothrus nobilitatus; assembly: GCA_947095535.1. Classification (NCBI taxonomy): domain Eukaryota; kingdom Metazoa; phylum Arthropoda; class Insecta; order Diptera; family Dolichopodidae; genus Poecilobothrus; species Poecilobothrus nobilitatus. The sequence goes on from OX352774.1 coordinate 181,577,930, forward strand.
ACCTCTTGTGCAAATAGGTTTTGATTAATTTTACAATCTTTCACACACTTGTTATTAATCCTACAATGAAAATAATTAATTATTATTTATTTAGATTTGATCTGACTAATGTTACAAGGCTTAAGCCGTACTTAATTTCTGTTTCCAGCCGAATTAAGTTAAGTTTTTCATTCAGTCGATAGTCTTGTGACCGATTTCCGACTGACTGATTTCCAAAAAAATAATACATAAACTATATAAAATTATTAATAAAAGTATTATGAGCTTGTCCTACAAAGAAAATATGCCTCAAGATTTATTTATAACTGATTTGTAGATTTGTACGAAATTCTTTTTAAGTTTTTAATTATTCAAACCTAAATTATTATTTTTAATTAAATTTATTTTATTAAAATATTGAATTGTTTAAGTTTCCTAAAAGAACTTTTGTTTAATGTTTAACAAGAAAAGTAGATAGGTATTTAGTTTTTTTTTTAAAAACAACATTTTCAAAACAAATTTTTAATTAAATTATTTGTCAAAATCAAATAAGAACAGAAGAACTCAAATAAAAAATGTAAAACAGAAAACAAAGAAGAAAAAATAATAATGTACATTATATAAATGTTAAATAAAAAGAAAGAATTGATTAATTAAGAAATTTTTTTTTCTTAATAATTATTTTTTTGTTTAAAACAAAAAGAAAAAGGTTTAAAGTAAGCAAAAAACAAAAATGTTTTAATTTTTCCAATTGAAAACTTTTTTTTCCATGTAACATAACATATGTACATTAATTTATTTAATGTTACTTCTTTTTAGTACATTTTTTTTTAGTACAAAATTTGCTTATTATTTTCACTGTCTCCAATTGTTCATCTTTCTTTTTACAAAACTTCAATATAATTTAAGAGAGAGTAATGTAATTTTTAATATAGCACCACTCGTTACGGTGTTACAACCCGTCAAAGTTGTAAAGAAATGTGTTTGATTTTCAAATATGCATAACTTAGGATCTGTTTTTTTTTTTTTTCCTAAGGGAGGTGGGAATCTTCCAAAGACACCAAGAATGTCCCCCTTGGTAGTGTCAGATTCTTACTGACTAAACCCACCTCCCCCTTTAGCCAATATAATGGAATGAAACTCTTACCTGCGAACGCAGCATATTGGCTAGCAAGTAGGGATAGGAAAGGATAGGAAATGGTTACGGAAACATTGAATTGGGAGTGGGACTGTAAGGAAACAATGAATCCGCCTATTATTATTACTATTTTGCTAACAGTGACTAAAGCCGTCACAACAGTTACAACATGTAGTAGTAGTATATAGTAACTACACGAGGTAATTATTGAAGGCAACCCCCACTGTCACTATAGCGATTACTATTATTTGTATTAGTATTTTTATTAATATTATTATTATTTTACTACAGAGTCAGCGCCATCAGTGGATTACAACGTGCAGCAGTATATAACACCTTACTTGCATGATATAACCAAAGATAGCCCCACTGTAGCAGCTAATATTATTATTACTATTATTATAATTATTGTTATTATTACTATTACTATTGTTATTATTAATAGTATTAATGTTATTATTAACATTTTTTCAATTTAAAAAACATTTTTTTTTCTGTTTTTTTTTTTTAGTTTATTCCTCTGCCACATAAATGTGACAAGAAAGTTACACAACATTAAAAGTAAGAGGTGTAATATAATTTATTAAGTGGGATTCGAACCCATTCTCTCTGGGTGAGTGCGTATCAAATATGCTGTAAACACCGAGGAAATGTGGGTTCGAATCCCACACACGTCGGTGAGCTGGCGAACAAACTAAAAAAAACAAAAAACATTAAAAACGTGTCATACGATAGGAGACTTTTTTTGCTTTACAAATGAATATTAAAATTATTATTACTAGATTTTACTTTCTTCGTAACTTCATCCGGCTTCTAATTAGAATCTTTTGAGAGAAAAGAGATCAATCTTTGAGAGAAAAGAGATCTCTTAAAATTAGTAACTTATACTAAGTAAGTAAGTAAGTAACCTTCTATTTTTTTATGCTTTACGCTGTTTAAAAGCTATTAGTAGATCAAAAATTAAACAATTACTATTTTTACCTGTAAATAAGTCAGGCACCTGTGCACAATTTTGTAAAGTAACATATTACATATGTTAATATTACATATTATGTTAAGAACTTTTTTTTAATTATATAGGGGTTTCCTTTAGCGTCTCTTAATATCTCTCATTTATTTTTTATTCTGTAAAATTCTAAAAAAAATTACAAATTTTAATGCAAGTAACAATATTCTAAACTGTTTTTGAGTATACACAATAGTAATTCGCAAAATGTGCGCCTTTAAAAACCATTGTTTATAGGAACTATCTTGCTTTTTTTTTATGTAAACAATGAGAAAATATTTGATAAATTTTTGTAAGAATTTCTAAACTCATAATTTTAAAATTTACTTCTCTTAAAACCGAAAATAAAAAAATAATGCTCGTAACCTTTGGGTAAAGTTACCACCTTTAAGACTACATTATTTAATAAGTTACTGTAAAAGATAGTAATTTTAATCTAAGGTTGTAAGTTTGATGAACAGCTTATAAACAAGCTTAATATAGGTTCGTTAATTGTTATGACATAAAGTTAAGTTAGGCCAAAAACAAATAAAAATGCGTACGTGGAACGTTTTTGTGCTCCAATGCGTGCGAGGACGGCTTTTGTGCCCCATTTTTCATAGACCAGTATCATAAACTAATTTTCCTTGAAAATATCTTTGCCTCTATTACTTTTGGTACCAGAATTATATATTTGATGAAAAAAAATATCTATACAGATATAAGTTAAATTGACTGTCACATATACAAGGATCCTAAATGACAAAACATTACCCAAGAAAATAATAATAACAAAAAAAGTTTGAAAGACATTAAGTTGATCTAATTACGTTCTAATTTTAACAAGGTAAAATTTTTCCAAACATTTTCCAGTTAAGGTAAACCCAAATTGATGTCAACATTTCACAGCGGTTGTCATCATTTTTTGAATGGGCCATGGCCATGTATTTGAACAGAAATGTTTAAAACGGTGGTACTTTTGCGTTGGCGGTGGCGGAAGATAAATTCTAATTTTTGCGTCAAGAATTTTTTTTTGACACAAATCACATGAGTTTGAAAGTTAATCTTATAGTATTCAAAGAATATACAAAATAGTCACATATAGTGAATTTTATTAAAATTCAAAAATGGATATTGATACTCAAGAATAATTGAAACCATTTTTACGATTTTTAAAATTCTCTTCATTTTTAATTTTGATGGTTTTTATTTTGATTTTCTTAGTTCTCATTTCTTGGTGCAGCTGTTCTTCTTTGCTGCCCAGATTTATTGAAGAAATTACTCAATCATCCAAAAATGTCGAAATGATTCTGATTTCAACTATGGGTTAAATTCATAAAACAGCTTGAACTTAAATCTCTCTTATCCTTTAACTCATAGCTTTTATTTGATAAAGGGAGATTTTGGCAGAAACCCAGTTTTATGCATTCGAGTTAAATGTGTTGGAATTACAACTTTAGAATTTTTTTTCTCTTTTTTCTCTTAAAAAAAAACCGATTAAACAAGTTAACTACATTGTAATATTATACTATACTACATATTTTGAAAACAACATTATAAGTATTCTCAAATTGGTATTCATGTAACATAAAATTTGTGATTCACAATCTAGTTACCTAAACACCATTTCATTTTTTCAAAGTATTTATATGAATTTTTTTAATTATATCACGTTCTACTTTTAATTTAATAGTGTGAAATATCATCGGTTCTTTTATTTTTAGTTGATTTTTATACTTTTTTAATAAAAGTTCATTGTTTTCAGTTTTTTTCTGTTTTTCTTTCTACTGTCGGTATAAAAGATTTATTGTTTAAACATGAATACGATTTGATAAGTATAGATAGAGTTTTTTTTTAGTTCTAATGATTTGGTACCTTATCAGATAAAAAAAATCTTTTATTGATTCTTAAAGTATGGTTTTATTTTTCTTTTTTTATCGTGGGTTGATGGAAATCTTCAAAATATACAATGTACCCTATCACAAGGCATGCCGGATTTTACCGACTAAGCCCCACCCATCCCTAATTAAAACTAGTCAAACTGGGTAACCATTAATTTTTCTTTATTTTTTTCCCCCTTACATATATGTATAGTCTTTGTCCTTAGTGTAGGTTTTATGTACTTTTCCGTAGGAAATCTGTACTTTGCGCTATGTCTAAAGATCCCTTTCTTTTAAGCCTTCCTGTAATAATTCGATTTTCTATAAATAGAGCAGCTTCAACATTTATATGACATTCTAGACAAGCTTTATGTTTTATGGCATTTGTCATTATTTCATCTATAACTTTGGGGATACCTAAATCCCAATGAATGTTACTATTAGAACCCCCAACCTTCCACTAGGGAGTACTTATGATGTTCCGTAGGACTTTATTATGGAAAGTTTGAATTTTTGTAATATGCTTTGGTTTGCCATAACCTCAAAGTTGAATGATATATAACCATGTTGGTTTAATTACTTGATTGTAAATTAACACATTTATCTATTGGTAATTTAGACTTACGATCTTAGACTTACGACCCCAGTAATTTTATCTATAATATTTATTTTCTAGTTCTACTAGAAAATAAATAAATATTATAAATAAGTTCTACTAGAAAAAATCCTAGTTTAAAATTTTGCCGAATATTCGATTGATACATTTAGCCCATTTAAATTTGTTTCTTTGCAGTTTACTATAATTCTGTTAGTAAAATTATTATATTATACAGATTTACTTTTATTTAAGTTTTTTTCCCAGTCATTTCTGCAATGACATATTTCGTCACTTGACATAAATATAATTCGAGTGTTGAAATATGTTATAAATGTATCAATATTAAACCTTTGTACCAAACTTTGTCAAATGCTTGAGCTACGTCTAAAAATATTGCAGAGCATATTTGTTTATCTGCTAACGTTTGTTCTATAATATTTGTTACTCTATCTATGTACTTGGTCAATTGTTGCATGCTTTGTTCTAAATGCAAATAGATGGTTTGGAACTAAATTTTTAAATTCTATAATTGGCTTCAGCTTTTTTAACAACAATTTTTCATAAAGTTTTGACATTATTGGTAGCAGTTGTCTCATGAAATGGGTTCCCTTGTTTAGCTATCGTAATAACTTCTACTGCTTTCCAAGCGTTAGAAACATATTTCAAGTTTATTGTTGCATTTATGATTTGTGTTAAAATTATTAATCAACAAAAATATTAATACAGTAAACATACCACAATCAATTATTGACTGCCATCATTATAATACGAGAACAGCTGATAATATTAAGATCACTTCTACCAAAATAAAATTCAACAATTATGATGCCACCTACAATTTAGCATATAAGTATTACAACAAGTTGCCTAGGGAAATTCAAAATATAAATGAATTTAGAATATTAAAAAAAAAAATTTATGAATTCTATTTCACTAGTTTAAAATTATGTTATTAATAAATTATTTACCAAACTATTTTAAATTATATTAGGTCGTAGGACCAGACGAGACTCTGTCAGATATAATTAAACTGATCAATGACGAAAACCTCATTGTGCTCGAAAAAATTTTCAACAATATTTATAATACCGGAAATTTTCCACAAGATTGGCTAAAGGCAACAATTGTCGCCCTTCCGAAAAAACTTAATGCCAAAATATGCGATGACCACCGATTAATAAATTTAATGAGCCATGCACTCAAAATCTTCCTGAAAGTGATACATAATCGTATATACACAAATTGTGAGTCGCACATGGGCAGATCGCAATTTGGATTCAAACAAGGAACTGGAACTAGAGAACCCCTTTTTAGTATTCAAGTGCTAGTGCAGAATTGTCGCGATGTTCATAAAGATATTTTCTTATGTTTTGTGGATTATGAAAAGTTGTTTGACAAGGTCAACCAAGGTCATCAAAAACTTATGAAGGTATTAAATAGAATTGGCATAGATCAAAATATCATAATGTGAATAAATAGCTTATACTGGCAACAGCCCGTGTAAAAATAAATAGTGTGCTGACACAAAGCGTTGATATTCAAAAACGAGTTCGACAAGGCTAATGGACTGTATTATCTCCCGTGTGCTGTTTAACATCTATGCGGAATCCATTTTTCAGTAAGCAGTGAACGATGTAAAAGTTGGTATAAAAGTGAAAGGCACATATATAAATAACATCAGATATGAAGATGATACAGTCCTTATAACAGACAACCTAAGAGATTTACAACATATAATCGACAAAGTCCAACCATCATAGGGAATTGTTTAAAAAATAAATATCTCAAAAACTAAATTAATGATAGTAAGTAGAAAAAGAACACCTTACACTTACACCTTAACAACAATTAAAATAAATAACCGTTCAATTGAAAGAGGCTCCACATATAAATATCTCGTATGTTGGTTACACAAGAATTGGAGCTGCGAAAAGGAAATTAGATGTCGAACTGAAACAGTAAGAAACAGCATTTCTTATAACACAAAAAGTTTTTTGCTGTCGTGAAATGAACTTGGGCCTTCGCTTACGATTCGTTAAATGCTATTTTTGGTCTATATATACTCCTATATGGAGAATTAATATGGTAATTAACAATAAGAGAACTCAACAAACTTGAAGCTTTCGAAATGGAGATCTACCGAAAAATGCTTAAAATATCGTGGACAGATCACATTACAAACGAAGAAGTTCTACGTAGAGCAAACACAGAAAAAGAACTACTTTTAAGACTAAAGAAACAAAAACCACCCTACTTTGGACATACTATGCGTGGAAGCAAATACGAGCTACTCCGTAGTTAATAGTTCAAGGGAAAATTGAAGGAAAAAGAGGTATAGGAAGAAAACAATTAACATGATTTCGCAACATTAAAAACTGGACAGGGATCAGAAACATTGGCGATTTAATCCATTCAGCAACGGATCGAAACAATTTTCAGGACGTTGTTGTAAATATCATATGTCCGCTAACATCCAATTAGGAATAGGCAGCAAAAGTAGAAGAAGAAGATAATGTATTAATGAATCATTGTTTGTATATAGCATTGGATAATATTGTATTTGAAAAAAAAATTAAATTCAGTTATTTTCTTTTCACAAGTTCACAAAAATCAAATTTAAAATATGTAGTTATTGTTCAAAAAAAAATTAAATTCATTTATATTTACCTTAAGCTAAAAATTATTATAAACTCAAATTTTTAAATCAAACTTCACAAAAATTGTTGTAATAAAATTAATAATAACATACTTCAAAAAATTATATTTAAATGTGTTTAATTACTAATTACTTTTAATAAAAAAATACTTTAAAAAAATAGGTACTACCTATAATGTTTCAATTTTCAACTTTTGATGTTTTTCTTTCTACATCTACGGATCCACTAGTCCTCTTCTACAATTTTTTTTCTTCTTTTATAATAGTAAAAGTAACAGCTTTAGATAAAAAAAAAAAAAATAGTTCATTCACCCTTGAACTTGAATTTTGGTTATAATAGATGATTAATCTGCATTGATTGATTTATTTAATTTCAATAATCCATACTCTGCTCCCCTAGCGACAAATGTTTAACATATACATATTTATAAAATGTTGTTTTTTCGCTCCATAATGTTGTGATGACAACTGTCAGATTATTTATTTTTTGAATAAACAAAAACAAATTTTTAATCTAATTAATAGCAAAAAAAGAAGAAAACAATTTGGATTAATACTGGAGTGGAAAGTGGAAATATACATCTCTGAGCTACTAGTGATGTGGAGCTACAAGAGATAAGTATAAAATACATATTATTATTTTATTAGTTATTCATTAAATAATATCTATTCTTTTTAGTTACATCTTGTATGCGGAAAAAGGAAAAACAACAAAAAAAAAAAAAAAAAAAAACTGATGAAACTGGTGCTGGATATAAGGTTAGTTTATTTTTTTGTTTTTAATTGTTGATATTTTTTTTTAGTTTGTTTAAAAAAAAATATTCAACCCACATATATTATATTCTGTACATATATACATATGTACATATATTCTGTACAATTTTTTTTGCGAAGTTCTTTTAACACCTTAGCGATATAATAAGATCAAAAACTGGAGAGTTATTTAACGTTACTTATACTTTAATATACTTATTCTTCATCTTCATTAATATTTTCTTAAGTAAATTGTGCTATAGAATTATCCTCGATTATAATATCTGATAAACAATCTGAATTTATTTCATTTGGTTCGAAAATAGTTTCTAAATAAAATAAACTAAATAATAAACTGGGCTTTTTCTTTATTATTATTTGTCTAACTGTCGTATGGTTTCATGAGCAGCGAGACGTGCTTTATCGGCTTTTTTACACTCTTTTTTTTACTTTCCACAACGAGTGAAATGATTTTGTATTTGTAATTTAATTCTTAAAGTACATAAAAAAAATATTTTATTGACCTGTGTCCTGTGTACCTAATTACTTTTAGTTTTAAAAATATTCGAAATTGCATTAATGCATTACTTTTCAAAATCATTAACCACATTACCACGTATATAAAATATTTTAAAATTATCAAATGAAAATTTGGCTTAAGTTAAAAGCAAATGTAAATAAATTCTTAATCAAAAATTTTTAAAAAGGAATACTTGTAAAACCAAATAAAAAATGATGCCCCGCAACAAATTTTCCTAAAAAATTTTTAATTAGAGTATATCAAGACAAAAGGCTATATAGTGTTAAACTATCAGATTAGATCAGATCAATGTTAAATTAATGTTATATTTTTAATGATGAACAAAAACACTGATCCCTAATCGAAAGGGTTAAAATATTTTGATATAAACAAAGTTCAAAAAATACAATATTTTCAATTACCAAAAACAACCCTTTAGTTTTATTAAATAAAAATATTTACCCAGTTACATTTTAGAAGAAAATTATTTAAAAGAAAAAACAAAACAGCCAAACATCCTTTGTCAAAATTTGATTGAGCTGAATTGTTACATTTAAAAGCTGCGAGGGATGAAAAATCTATCCTGCAGGCTGCATATAACCATTATTCTTTTCACTAAAACAAAAACAAGAATATCAACTTTAATGTGCCATAAATCTTTAAAAGTTTGTTTTAATTTCGAGTATTTTAAAGCAATGAGTGCAAAAGTAGAAAAAATATTTAATTTCAATTTAAAAAAAAAATTATTTTTTTTATCTTTTATACAGGCATATTTAGTTAACTCTTTTTTTTTTTTTACTTAAATAACATAACTGTTTTTCGTTTTTGTAATTTCTCTGAAAATGTGCTATTTATTAACGACTATATTTATTAAAAAAAAAAGAAAGACTTAAATTTATTTTGTGTCCAAACATATTATGCAAATTAAAAATTGAAGTACTCAAAAGAGTCATCATGAATTCAATTGTGCATCAGTACACTACAGGAAACTTATAGAATACATATATATACTTATTTCAGAAAAGAGGTATAATCTGAAAGATAAAAATTATTTTTATGTAAAAAAAAAAAAGGGACAAGAATTTTGCATAACATATAGAAGTTGGTAACTATATTTGTTGTTGTAAACTGGTGATGTACTCTTTACCAAGCAATGCATAAAACAGCATCATCACGCGAACTCAAAATTAAAAAAATATAATATATACGAATTTGCATTTTATTTTATTCATTATAATATTGTAAAAGTATATATAATATATTGTACGTGTATCTATGAGATACAAGATAAAGTGAAGGGTTATATTTATTTTGTGTGTGTTTTTTTTTTGTTTTTAAATGATATTAAAAGGATAATACGGACAATTTAAGAGGATGTAAATTAAACCGGTTTTAAAAAATTTTAAAAAGAAAACTATTGTCATTGCTTTTTAATTTTTTTTAGATTCGGCATAAGGAAAGGTGGAATGGAAAAAAAATGGTTAAAAACATTTCCATATACTTAATGTATGTATGTGTATTAATCCAATCCAAACAATCATTAAAATAGTACATATTATATTATGTAAATATTTATAATTTTTATGAACTTAAGAGGTATTAAAATTTAGATAATCTAATATTATGGTCGATATGACTAAATTAATGTTGTGGAAATAAAAACAAAAATTCGGACAGTAGGTATTAAAAAAAAAAATATATTATATAAGTTTATCACAATTGTAGCTATTTTTAAAAGTTTACATATTATATTATTATAAGTGATTTTTTGAGTTTTGCTGCTATATTTATTTGGAATGAAATATTTTTATACTCTTGTTATTGATATTATCGAATATTTTCGATTACATTTTATTTCTTTGTTGTGCTTTTTAGCTTTCTATACATTAAAATATAACCTTAAGGTGGTATGAATACAAAATTTAAAACAATACAATTCAGCTCTGCTTATGTTTAGTTCATATTGGTATTTTTTATTAGATATACAAATATATGAGTTTAAACAGGATTCAGAAAATAAGGGTAATAATAGGAAAGCGTCTCTAAATCTCTAATTATAAATTCTTAATAAATCTCAGATAAAATTTAAAATCGAGGTTCCATTAAACGTCTTGGGAGCACTACGAAAACCTAACAAAAAAAAGAATCCCAAATTCAAAACCTCATTTTAAAGCCAATATATAGGTAAATAAATTAATTAGGAGGGATTTTAGAGTTGGTTCAAAAATCAAAGTTTCAATAATTTTCAATAATTTTTTACCGGTTTGGAGTAGTGAATTTTAACAGTTTTTTTTGTTGAAATATGTATGTATGTGTATGTAGAAAAATAATTACTGGGAATTTTATATACTCGTATGTAGTTGGTTACAAAATCATGTACTCGTGTATGTTTTTTTTTTTTTTCACCTTTTCTTGTTCAAAGTTTTTTTTCACGATGCTGATGGCGATTCTAACATCATATTTTGGATTTTGGTTTTTTGAATTTGAAAATTTTGTGTTTGTTGATTTTGATTTGGGAATTTTGTAATTAGCGAGATTTCATGACTATACTTTAACATAGAGCTTTCGAAGGGATTTTACAAAACTATTCATTCCTACCAGTTATCCCATTTTTGTTGGATTTTTTTATCTTAACAATATTCAATATCTATTTATAATAAGCCTCACTAATGTTTTTAATACAATTATTATTTTATAAATGCATGGTAGATTCTTCTATTACTCTGTTCATGATCCAAGAAAATATAATATTTAGTTTATTATAAAAAATGATCGACAATATATTTTTAAAAGAATTATTCTTAATAGAATTAAAAATATAAGAACCTCATCAACAAACTTAGGATCATTCTACCGATTATTTAAAATTTGATTATATTGAGTAAATAGTAATAGAATCTAAAATTCAATTAAATTTCATATATAGTTGCGGAAAAAACCAGATTGAAAAACAATACATATTACAATTTCACTTTAATGACAACTTTCTGATTCAAAATCTTTCAGTTGAAATTATTGTACAGTAAAGTAAATTTTATTTAAAGGAAAGGGAAGAAAAGAAATAAATAAAATTAATTTATTCATTTATTTTACAATTTTGTATATAATATATTGCAGTATCTTTGTACATGGTGCTTGACATTGAACAACAATTCAATTTTAATTTAATTAATTTTATGTTATAAGAATTAATCAAACTGATTTCATTGAAATGCTTTAAATACAAAAAAATTAAAAATTTATTTTCTCAACTTTTTTTGTTACCCATCTTTAATGGAAATCATTAATTTCTTTTGTTCATTATTCTGTCTCTGTATTAATTTAAAATGATTTCCAACCCTATCCAATTTTTGTTTTATTACATACATATTTTATATTAACAAAAAACCAAAATCCCCCAATTCCCCAAAAATTATTTTTATTCAAAATTAAAACTTATAATAATAAAATAGAATGGAAGAACATTAAAAATGGCAATGAAAATTTATTCACTGTTCATTTAATTTAGTGATAGCCAGCCATAATGTTCTGTACCTACCACATACATTTATTATATTTTTATTTTAGATGAAATTTCGTTAACTCTCGGATATGATGGTTTTTTTTTGAGGTTTTTTTTTTTGCGAAATAAAGGAAAACGAATATTGGTCTTTATTATTAAATTCTCTAGAGGAAGTTAAATGTCGGATGAAATCAAAATGAAAAATATTTATCAAATTTTTTATATTTTTTTAATGTTTTTGAATGATTTAGAATGAATTATGAAGTCATATAGGAATATGACTATCTCTTATAATCACTGTTCATTTTAATGGTAATCCAACAATAATAATATGTATATGAGTAGGTTGTTTTTAATACAAAATATATTTTATATATGTTTGTAAAAAATAATTTTACTGTTTTGTCCGAGTCAAATTAAATTTGAAAGTAATTTTAATAAAAGGTCATTTAACTTTAATTTAAATATAAATAAGCCTTTGATAGGAAATGTAATTTTTTCAAGGACAATAGGGAAATTTCCAAAAATGCTTAAATACGTATGTATACGTAATATGTTATTTACAAAATAAATAACGTAAAAATAATGATTGTGACACTGATCACAGTATGTGACTCATGGCGTAGTAGTTAAGTCCCTAGCCTTTAAATCGGAGCAGCTATCTTTAGTTATATCATGCAGGAAGTTGTTATATACTACCGCACGTTGTAATCCACTGATGGCCCTGACTTTATAGTGAAATAATAATAATGTTAATAAATAATACTAATACCAATAATAATAGTTGCTACGGCTATTGTAGGAGTTGCCTTCAATAATTACCTCATGCAGTAAGGATGATATATATTACTGTATCTTGTAACTGTTGTAACGGCTATAGTCAGTGCTAGCAAAAATAGTAATAATAATAGGCAGATGGTTAACCAATATACCTGGTTAGCAGGTTATGGTTTCGTCCTATTATATTGGCTAAAGTGGTAGGTGGGGTTTATCCTATTAAATTTTCTAAAGGGGAAGGTGGGGTTTAGTCAGTAAGAATCTGATACTATCAAGGGGAAATTCTTGGTGTCTTTGGAAAATTCCCACCACCCTTAGGAAAAAAAAAATTTCTATTGAAAAATTCATTGTCTAATGTTTTCTTAATTAATTTATTCAAAATTCTTTTTAAAAAACAGACATAACAGACATAGCCTAAAGAGTCACATAACTGGTAATATAAGTTGAACTATGAGGATCCATTTATCAGAGCTTCCTTTTAATGGATTACTGTTATATCAGGACATAAAAAGACAGATTAAAAGTCTTTGGACATGATAATAGAAATAACATAAAAAAAACTAACAGTTAAATGTCAGAAAAAATAATACTACCATCACAATATATTTTTGACATTTGATTTGTCTTTAAACAAAATAAAAGTTTACACGATCAAATAAATATGAGGAAGGAGCAGTTGTTAAAAATAAACATTAGCAGTTAGTCTACATATAAGATCTGCACTTTATCATTCAAATTTCAAATATACACCCTTATCATTCAACTAAATATTTACAAATATAAAAATTTTAAAGAAATTAACATTAAAAGTCTAAAAATAAAATTAAAAATATAATTAAAATACAAAGCCAATAATAATATTTTTTTTAAAAACTTTTCAAATAACAAATTGATATCTTCAGTTAACGAACTGTCGAAGAAATAATAGCAAAAAATCATTTCAGTATATACTAGATTCTAAATTTTGAAATGTGTTAACAGATGTCATTTTTATTATAAAAGTTTCGTGTAAATAAATCGTGTTGTTGTTCATAATTAATATTTTCTATTAATTAATTTAAAATTTCTTTTATTTTTATATGAAATATTTTATATATATTTTATGATTTCTTGTTGTTGTATTTTAATTTGTATTTCACATAATTATATTACAAATTGCTGTAGACATTGAGTCTTAAAACAATAGAAGGACTTCCTTATTTTATAAATGATGAAGTCATTGACTCGTTGCCGCATAATTTAGAATATAATTCCCAGTATTTTAACTGAAATAACAATATGGGAATTTTTAAAATAAAAATTAAATCAAAAATTTTTTGTATTTTATATAATTTAATAATAAAATAAAAATCTACTCATTTTTTAACCTATAAGACCGAATTTTTTGAGAAGCTATTAAAGATAGATTAGTTTTTTAATATTTGTAATGTCATAATGTCAAAATAAAAATCCTCTTATTAATGCGACTGGACATCAATATAATCCACCTATATAACAGACTACTACAACTAACTTATAAATTAAAAAATATAAACAAGTTCTTGACAAGAACTGGTTCTAAATAAAGATCGGAAGCATAAAAAAATTTATCAGTTACTAAAGTGCAATGTATAATTTTTTAATTAAAATTAAATTTGTGACCAGTGATAAAAACTGACCAGTGGATACTTTTTTTTTGTTTTTGTTTAACCAGTTTTTGATTAAAAATAAAATATTATTGTGATTTGTTATATCTGTTTGTCCAGGATATGTAAGAACTTTACCCGAAAAACAAAATAATCTTCTTTATATAAAAATTTAAACAAAATTAAAGTATAGAACATTTCTTTTTACCCCTTTAAATAATTTAAACAGCATGATGTCAAACGATAATAAACGAATATCACAAAATATATTAAACAAAATTAAACAGTTATTTTCATTTAAAAATTATGCAATAGATAGACATTAAAAATTACATTTGTAATCCTAAAATTTTTATTTTTGATTATCCTGTAATAACAAAACAGGCATCTGTACTTTGTTTTTTTTTTTTGGTTAGTCAAAGCTATAAACAATAAAAGAATGAAACAGAAAACAAAAATTATATTAGGTAATATACCTATATACATATGAAATTTGTTTTATTTTTTTCCAACCAAACAACCTACACCCCAGATTTGAAGAGTGCAATAAAATGTATTAACGTTTTGTTTCATTAAGTGTATAATTATGCATTTAGATTTAATAAAAAGGGGGTAGAGTATATCTATAGGTATAGAAAAAATTTGCATAAAAATCCACTCAATCATATTTGTCTGCAAACATTCGTATAAATTGCCTTCTTTGTTATGAAAATTTTGTAAAGGATCTGTATTTCATTTATGATCTATATTAAAAAAAAAAAAAAAACTGATACTTGAATTAAATTAGACTAAAAAAAATAATACGTTCGCTAAAAAATTTCACAAAAACTTTCAAATGCGTACAAATTTTTAAATAAGTACAGTGAAGAAATTCTCAAATAACCATAATAAGTCTAGAATTTATTATTTCCATCATAATAAATTCCATATAGAAATTCCAATTTTGTGTATTTGTTTAACTTACTTCTATAAGTATTCTACCATTTTCGCCTTCTTCCTTTAACAATAATCTTTAATTTTGAGAATTTTTTAGATTTAATTGTGAAGATAAAACAGATTTTTTTTGTAGAATCGTGGTATTTTATTTTGTATCTGTTATATTTTATTATCGTAGGTTCTGATATTTTTCTATATTCTTCTAGGATCCTGTAAGAATCCATGTTATAAGGTTGTCAATCATAATAACAAAGGTCAAAATATCAAATTGCTTATGGTCCTCAGATATTGTGTTATTAATATTATACTGTTTTTTTTTTTTACTCCTTCATATTAGCAAAAACATTAGCTACATAGATTTGCTACAGATATTAAATTTTCTATTTTTATTTTGCCACTTCAGGTGGAATAAGGTGAGAGATTTAAAGCGGTCTATATATGGATCTATATATACAAAATTCGGTTGTGTTTCCATTAGTTCTTTATATCTTTATGAGCATCTTGCATTTACAGTAATTACTTTGCATAAAACTCCATAATGACTTGAACCCTTAAAATTATCACTTAGGACTTGTAGTCTGTTATTTAAAAGAGTTTCGTTTATATAAAATCTTGCAAAAGGTTTATTTTAAAAGTAACGTAGCCTCACTCCAAGCTGTAAAATTTTATTACCCTAACAATAATTTAGGTTCTGAAGTTAAATAACTCAAAACTTAAAAAGATAACTTAAAGTGTATAATTGACCAAATTTTCTGCTCATTTTCTTAGTAGTTAATTAAAAACTAAAAAAAAAAGAAAATAATTCGCGAAAAATGGCATAATTTTTTTTTTTGTTTAATACGTTTAACAATTCGATTTGCTTCTGATTTAAATTTAAAAAAAAAAACAGCTAACAAACAAAATTTATTTTAAAAAATTTTTTTAATAAATCTAGCATGAAAAATTCCCGTTAGGTACATTCTAAAAAAAGAAATAACAAAAAACAATATTAACACAGACTCGAGATGAAAAGCGTTCATAATTAAAACAAAAAAATCAGTTAACATGGTTTTATGTTCATTAAAGAAATCTTAACATAATTTGATCATAATTTCAGCTTAGGTTTTTATGAAAAAAAAAATTATAAACATATATAATATAAGTAACTTATGTACAAAATTCTTTAGAAGCAAATCATAGAAAGGTACTTATGAAGGTCGATTACAACTAAAACAAAACGTGATGACACCGTGACCATGTATTTATATTATTCATTTCTTATATAAATATATTTATACTCAACGACAACGTACCCACAACCATTTGTCATTTATAATATCGCGGAGTTCGATGCCGGCCAAACGTTGTGCCGTCGTCGTTGTCGGTATAGTATAATATACTCAATACATACAATATACTAAGAATAAGAATACATATACAATATACATATATAATGTATGTAATATTATGAATAGCACCCCTTCATGACAACGTGAATTTAATATTATTTTGTATAAACAATTTGATGAATAAAAAATATCTTTCCATCATATTCAAGTACGTCACGTGCCCTTGTAATAAGAAACGACCTTAATTCATTTTTCCTATTAGAAGTACTGCTAAAAATGTTGACTTAAAAGTAATATTATATGCGTTGGTATGATAAATGTAATATTAAATGCGTTGGTATGAAAAATGCATTAGATCAACTCCAAAAGCGCTTATAAGAAATAAAGCGCCAAATGATAAATGAAATAAAACACTAAAATGTTTTTTTTTATGTTTATTTATTTTTATATATGAAATAAGACCCCAATTCACATATAAAGTTTTGGGGTCTTATTTAATTTTTTTTTTTTAGGCGATAATGTTTGAGGCGTTAATAAGACCCCAATTCATATAATATAAAGTTTTGGAGTTATATTTAATTTTTTTTTTTGGGCGATAATGTTTTGGGCGTTAATTCACGGAGCCGTGTGTATATAGGTTGATTTTGGGGAAAAATGACAGAATTTGATTTATTTTTAAAAACTTATGTTCACTGTTATCAAATACTAAAAATCTGTTTTTCTTTTCAATTTCTTGAAAAAAAAAAAAACTGTAAAAATTATTTAGTATGAACTTTCAGAACAAATTTTTAAAATAAACATTTTTCTCTACTCTAAATGAAAAAAAAAATATAACATAAATCATAAAATAATGATACCAACAAATATAAAAAATATTCCGTTTTTTTTTTTTAATAAAATCCTAAAAGCCATAACTAATTTAAACTGACATAACTGGGTTAAGTAAATAGATATTATGTACTATAACTGAACATTGCTACCTACACACATACATACATACATATATTTTTACATAAATGCTAAGTTTTAAATTTTATATAATTTTAAGGAGGGTTAAAGAACTCAAACTTATACTGCATACAACATTATCATATTTCTATATTATCCTTTTTTTTTCTAAAGTTTAGGATATCCTTCTATTTTTTTATTTTTTATTGTTGTCTGTCTTTGAAATTGTAATAAACAGCCGTTTGACTAAAAACACGTGCCATTTTAGTATTTTAAAATCTAAAATATTGTGTTTTTATTTTTTTTTTTAGATCTGGAATCTTGAAAATTATCCTGAAATTTGAAAAAAGAAAAACATATTTTGTGTTATGAAAATTTAGATTGATTAAGGTTATTTTAAGTGTATAGGTATCTGAAGATATTTCTTTAATAATAATATCTTTTACCTTTTTCTTTGAAAAATATGAATTTCAAATGAATCTGGAGGTGAGAAATATTTCACAAATATTATGTAGTGCGAATTAAGTAAAGGATGAATGATTTTTGTTATCTATACCGAGTAAAAATTATTTTTAGAATTTAAGGAAAGGGAAATTTGGTGATAATGATAACGCAGGGGGTTTAAAGTATATTAAAGTGTTTTCAGTTGTAAATTTAATAATTTATTTTTATGGAATTTATATTCTGTAATTTTAGGATATTTTAAAGGAATTTGTAATTGAAAATTTGACAGGGGCCGATTAAGGAGGGGGTGAGATGCCCGGAGCGGAAATGTTTGAGGCGGCAAAAATATAAAAAGTTAATTTTTCAATATTCTGTGCATTCAGGTAAAATTTCAATTTCTACGGGAACAAATGTATCGTGCATATTATTCAAATTTTTTTTTTTTAAATTATCAGTAATTTAGTTATCTAATTTTTTTCTATATCACATTTACCACATATATTAAATACTACAATTTGTATTTATTAACTAGATTGTTATATGTTAACGACAATAGTAGCTGATTGTACGAATTGTATACGTTTAAGAAATTAATTTGTATTTTTTGACTGGATAGGAAATCACATTAGAAGAAAAGATTTATAATTCCCTTTTTTCTCTATTTTAACTTAAATATTTACTTCAATATTTTCTTTTTTAAATTAAATTGGAAATTGTTTTAAAAATATTGCAAAAAAATAAATATACTGACTAAAAAAATGACTTATTTGATATTAGAATGTGTATTGGAATTGGAAATTGGAAAAAATTTAAACAACTTTCCCGTCTGCGAAACGGGCTGCTTTTATACAATTTCATACAATTTAATACATTTTACGTCTACGTTAATACGTCTACTTTGGCAGCGTCTAGAGAGTGAATTTAAGCTTTAATTGTAGATACAGTATTGTGCCAAAAAAAATTTTTTATACTTTTTTTTATTAA
Source organism: Poecilobothrus nobilitatus (assembly GCA_947095535.1). NCBI lineage: Eukaryota > Metazoa > Arthropoda > Insecta > Diptera > Dolichopodidae > Poecilobothrus > Poecilobothrus nobilitatus. The sequence continues at coordinate 181,596,983 of OX352774.1, forward strand.
TTTTTGGGCGGGGTGGCGATAGAGCTAGATCGGCCCCTGAATCTGGATACTAAAGATTGAAAACATTCTTTTTGTTCTTAACTAAAAATATTGTAGATTAAATTTGGCTACTCAATTTTTTATATCGACTTAAAAGTTAAATTATATATGTATGTCCCAATCTGTCACATTAACCATTAACTAAGTTAAGCTAATAGTTTTTAGGGTAATGTAAACTGTTGATTTATATAAATAAACAAGTAACTAATATTTAATTCTTAACATCGTACGCTTGCTGTAGAAAATGAATATAGGTATACAATAATTAATAATTTAGAATCAAAAATTTCCCATCCAAATTTTATATATTTTTCATCTAAATGTTATTAATTTGTATTTTAATCACTTTTTACTTTTTTTTCCTTTTTGATAAATTTTCTTTACTTCATTAATTTCAATCTGATATCTGATATTTCAAAAATTTAATCTATTATTTTAACACCCCAATTTCATTGTTTATTAATTTTAATTATTTATTAAACTCTTATTTCTTAAAAGTTTGTTTACGTTTAAATGTTGAATATTCCTAATTATAATCCCGAATGTCTATGTTCTCATTTAGAGATTATTCTAAGGAGGGTTAAAGAACTATAATTAAAAAAGGAAATTAATAATTATAAGTTATTTGAAAGAAATTAATCAGCAGATTTCTTTATTATTTAGTTAAACTTCGATGAAAGTAAAAGTAATAAATATTAATGTGCTTTAAGGATACGAATTATTAATAAATAATAAATAGTAAAAATAATCAAACCAAGATTTAATTGAAGTAATGATGTATAATATAAAAATTATTACAAAAAGAAAAATTTAAAGAAAATCAATATATAATTTCCGTACACTGCCGTTTAAAGTCTGTATCCGCTTTTCATTTAATTTTATACACACATGTGTACTTTCGGAAACTGAACTTTTTTTTTTAAGTTTCGTGTGGGCAGTGGGGCAAGCATTAATAAAAGATTCTAACAATAGTTTGAAAAATTTCATAATAAGTTTATGTTTATGTAAATATCTTCTAAATTAAGAGAGGTATTAAAGCTTTTACGACAAATATCAAAATATTCTTTCCGAATTAATGCATATTTGTTACAGGAGGTCTAAGTGGTTTATTTACAGAGGACATAAAAAGAAAAACAATAAAACCTTTTTTAATTAGTAATTTAATTGTCTTTTATTTAGTTATTTCCGAAATTAACCTAACATATTCTCTAGCCTTCAATGGCTTACAAATTATGATGAATGATGCCTCTAACTAAAAAGCTTCAGTTTTCATATTAAAATAAGCATACTTTTTTTTTTTTAAAGTTGATGTAAAGTGAATGTACAGTTTGGTTTTAGAGAAAAGGCTGAGGGGAGGATTACTTGGGAAATTGGGTTTGGGATAATATTAGATTATGGATTATGCGAGATGAAGGAAGAAATTCGGATAGTATTTTTGAAGAAGAGTTAGTGTTCTTTTTAAATTTCGTTATATCGTACACATGAATTACCAACTTTCAAAAACACATGAGCAGGCATAAAACTTCATAAAAGCGATGTGCGCATGACAAACGAATTTCCCAATGCTGTGTCGCACTCCTTGTTTCTATCGGAAAACTTTGTATTAATTGTTTTATTTCTTTAGAATAGGTGTTTACCCCTACAAGGTATCAGTTTTCATATATTTTTCATACTTTTTTTTTTTAAGTTGAAGAGGATAGTAAAACTTAAACAGTTAAATAAATTATGTATTATGAGGTCGTTCAAAATATTTGATATAAATAAATTGAAGGCAACCCCCCCACTTTCACTGTAGCAGCTATTATTATTAGTATTAGTATTCTTATTAATATTATTGTTATTTTTACTACAGAGTCAGGGCCATCAGTGGATTATAACGTGCAGTAGTATATAACACCTTCCTGCATGATATAACGAAAGATATAGCTCCACTGTAGCAGCTATTATTATTATTATTATTATTATTACTATTATTATTACTATTAGTTATACGATATACATTATTACGATATGAAATTACTACATATTTTTTATTTATATAATCTGACTTAACCACTACGCCATGCGTCATGAGTTAATTACATTCTATGATATTTCCAGTTCACTCTTCGTCCCAGAAACATACTGAACTATGAGACCTTGGAACTTTTCCTAAACAATTTTATAACTGTTTTGGTGGTAAATTTCTTTGAACAAAATTATTTATGAAATGTAAACAACAGTAATCTAAAATCGTTTGATTTCTAATACAAAAATCAAAATAATTAAAATGAATTAACAAATTATTAAAATAATATGCTATTGTTTTCATTAATCTAAACCATAATATGTTTTTTCTTTTAGATTTTCATAATTTGGATGCACATCAATAAATCTTGATGATTACTATAGTTTAAATTTGTATCTATCATTTATTATTTTATTTTAAAAGAAAAAATATCTAAAAATATTTTTTTCCCGCCAAAATACATCTATTAGATTATTTCTGTAAATTTACTTGTAATAACAGTTTATTTTCTTACTTGATTATTTATTGCATGATCATAACACTACTGACCCACACGTTTTACAAAAAAAAATCAACATATATAATTTATTTTTGTGTTAATTTGCATTATTGTGGCTTTGCAGTTCTTTTTATACACTGAATTAAATATGCAAATTGTTTTTGATTAGATTTCACTTTTTTTTTTAAATCCTACAATTTTTTTTTTCTGTCAATTTTAATTTAATATTTATTTATTTTTTTGTTATCATTTTTATGGTTTTTGTATTGGTTTAGAAAATTTATTCCGCTTCACATTTTACAATCTTTTGTTGATGACTGTGACATTTAAACACAATTTTTGTTCGGTTTTTATTTTTTGTGCAGTTGATTAAAAAGAAAAAGTTAAGGTTGAAAATATTTTAATATATGTATATATGTACGTATTGTTTATTTTTTATTTTTTATTTTATATGGATATATTTTACACATATTTGTTTATTTAAGCTATGTTTTCTGCCAGTTTTATACCAATTACCATCTAACGCAATAAGTTCGGATAACTGAAACCTAAAATTTTGTAAAAGATGGTCAGTTTTATGACAAGAATTTCTATAAAATTGTGTTGGTTTAGCGCCGTAATTGTCATACAATGGTGTCGAGTAGCTGTCATACTACTCCGTAATTTACATAAATATATTTCAGTATTTAATTAAGTTATATATTTTAAATTTTCTAAAAAAAATCTATGATCTAAAAATAACATATTATATTATGTTGGTATGGAGGTACTTTTAGAATTGACATAGTTAACTGTACACTTTTTCTCGTTTAAATTCTTTTTAACGTAGAAATAAGTTTGAGGATGTTAGAATATAATTTTTGTAACCATTTCCATTAAATATTTTTCACCTCATTTATTTCCTGAAATCGGGGATGTTTACGTTTTCAATTTTCATAGGTTTAAGAAAAGCGGCAATACCTTTATTCATCACATTCCTACAAACATTAATCCAATTTTTACGCCATAGCAGAATCTTCCTTTGCCCAAAGAATACAATAGTACTACGAAAGGTCCCTCAATGTATTGTTTGGTAAAACATGTAAGAGGTGTTTAGTGGCTAAAAGTTCGTTGGTCAAAGAATATGATGGGTTATGATTGTGCTCGTATTTTTTCTCTTTACCGTGTTTCAATAATTCCCACCTACTCCCGTAAAAAAAATGGAGAACAATAAATCGATAATATGTTAATTATGTCATTTAAAAACTATAGAGATGGCTTGAACTATATTACTTTTAATTAGAACGATTATCAAACAAGAGCTTCTTATACAGTTTTAATTAACAATTGATAAGTAGTTTCAGTTCCAGTATAGTCGTATAATCTCTAAAACTTATTTAAAAGTAGTTATAATATACTGAATTTTTATTACCAACACATACATAATGCAACAAATTTTTAACGTCCAGGCAAACAAATAAAATGTTCTTAAAAATTAAACCATTAAAAAAGAATTTAAAGATAAGTTAAACCATTAAAAAATATTTGAATAATTTCCAAATTTACACAATATTAAATTGTAAATAATATCATTTAGATACTCGTACAAGAAAAAATAATTTTTCTCTCATATTTTTTTACTACAAAAAAAAAAATCAAACAAATAAACAAAAGTCAATATAAAAGTCATTTCCATTTGTTTACAAATACAAGGACTATTCTACATTTATGTCTGGCATTTATAGAAAATCCTTTCAAGTAAAAATATATGTATTTTTTTTGCCTTGGAATTTTCCTAAAAGTTTTATTGCAAAATTAGAAAAAAACAAGTAAATGTAACAGTAAGTCGATGCAACCGACTTATTAATACCCTACACCTGAATAATTCGAATTAAATTAACAATCCATAAGTGTTTTTGGCAGCTGCTTGAACTTCTTCCCTTTTCTGTCTTATTCAACTCGAATTTCAAGAACGTAAAAGAGGCATCCGCTTGGGATATGCTTGACACCCTTGTATAAAATTTTAAGTTTCTATCTTAATTATTTTCGGAGATTGGTAGTCCTTGGGATGTTTGTGTCAGCTACCCGAATTGCCACTCCAATTCATCGAATCCATCTCAGGAACATAAAGAAAACTTGCCAGAACACCATTCTATTAAATTTAAAGGTTCTACTTTTGTTGGTTTTGGAGATATGCTCATTGCTCTTGTGCTCGTCCGGAAGTTTCCAAAATACGAACCCATGGTTCAAATTCTTTCAAATGTCAGTTTCCAATGTTACAGAAAAGGAAACATAACAGAACACCTTTGTACTAAAAATAAAAGTTCTATCTTTGTTGATTGTGGAGATATACTCGTTTGCTCTGGGGCTCGTCCGGAAGTTTCCAAAACCCGAACCCATGGACCAAATCCTCTCACATTTCAGAGACTTAAATAAAACATGAAAGAACACCACCCTGCCAAATTTAAAGGTTATATCTTTGTTGGTTTTGGAGATAATCTCATTTGCTCTGGTGCTCGTTCGGAAGCTTCCAAAACCAAACCCATGGACCACATCCTCTTAAATTTTAGAGACATAAATCAAACTGGAAGAAACATCATTATAAAAAATTTAAAGGTTCTATCTTTATTGGTTTTGGAGATAATCTCGTTTGCTCTGGGGCTCGTTCGGAAGTTTCCAAAACCCGAACCCATGGACCAAATCTTCTCACATTTCAGAGACTTAAATAAAACATGAAAGAACACCACCCTGCCAAATTTAAAGGTTATATCTTTGTTGGTTTTGGAGATAATCTCATTTGCTCTGGTGCTCGTTCGGAAGCTTCCAAAACCAAACCCATGGACCAAATCCTCTTAAATTTCAGAGACATAAATCAAACACGAAAGAACACCATTGTACCAAATTCAAAGGTTCTACCTTTGTTCGTATTGGATATAATCTCATTTGCTCTGCGGCTCGTTCGGAAGCTTCCAAAATTCGAATCCACGGTTCAAATTCTTTCAAATTTAAACCCATGGCCAAATCCTCTCAAATTTCAGAGACTTAAATCAAACATGAAAAAACACCATTCGGCCAAATTTAAAGGTTATATATATTTGTTGTTTTTGGAGATAATCTCATTTGCTCTGGGGCTCGTTGGGAAGCTTCCAAAATCCAAACCCATGGACCACATCCTCTTAAATTTTAGAGACATAAATCAAACTGGAAGAAACATCATTATAAAAAATTTAAAGGTTCTATCTTTATTGGTTTTGGAGATAATCTCGTTTGCTCTGGGGCTCGTTCGGAAGTTTCCAAAACCCGAACCCATGGACCAAATCTTCTCACATTTCAGAGACTTAAATAAAACATGAAAGAACACCACCCTGCCAAATTTAAAGGTTATATCTTTGTTGGTTTTGGAGATAATCTCATTTGCTCTGGTGCTCGTTCGGAAGCTTCCAAATCGAAACCCATGGACCAAATTCTCCTAAATTTCAGAGGCCTAAATCATACATGAAAGAACACCATTCTGCCAAAAGTAAAGGTTATATCTTTATTGGTTTTGGAGATAATCTCATTTGCTCTGGGGCTCGTTCGGAAGCTTCCAAATCCAAAACCCATGGACCAAATCCTCTTAAATTTCAGAGACATAAATCGAACGGGAAGGAACATCATTGTACAAAATTTAAAGGTTCTATCTTTGTTGGTTTTGGAAATAATCTCATTTGCTCTGGTGCTCGTTCGGAAGCTTCCAAAACCCAAACCCATGGACCAAATCCTCTTAAATTTCAGAGACATAAATCGAACGGGAAGAAACATCATTGTACAAAATTTGAAGGTTCTATCTTTGTTGCTTTTGGAGATAATCTCGTTTGCGGAGATTATCTCCAAAAGCCGGAATCATTCGGAAGCTTCCAGAATCCGAACCCATGGACGGATTTTGTCCAGATTCGAACTTAGCCTTTCTTTCGTAATTAGTAACCTACTATATAAATTTCATCAAGATAGCATCATTATTTTTTGAGTTATCGTGCGTACGGACGGACGGACGGACGGACGGACATCGCTAAATCGACTCCGGCGGTGATCCTGATTCAGAATATATATACATGTCTATACCTAACTCGCTTCCTTTTGGTGGTTACAAACACCATACCAAAGTTAATATACCCTATACTTTAGGTGTAGGGTATAAAAATCCTTGTAAAATAAATGGAAAATTTGTTGCAACAACAAAAATTATAAAATTTGCTATAAATAGGTTGTACTTTAGTTTTCCTATTTTCATTTTTATTCTCAAGTTTCTCATGTTAATTTCATTGTAAATGAATTGTAAATTATTTCTGTAGAATCCTTTTTAAACATTTAAAATGTAAATGTAAGTAATTGTAATTTTAATTTTAGGAATAGTACCTATAATAAAGTTTAATGATAAAATGGAAATAAAACCTATAAAGTGACATATAACAATGCTTCTAATTTTATAATTAAACAATATTTTGGAAATTTACAATTATTATAGGAATGGAACAAACTTTTTCATTTACTTTCTATATAATATAAGATGCATAAAAAATTTTGTTCTACATTAAGGATATGGTATTTTAAAATGGTAGATATAAAAGATTTAAAATCAAAATTATTTATTTTCTTTATAATATTTTAAAATTGGAGTCAAAAAAAAAAAAAATTGATAAAATTAAAGTATAGGTTCGAATATATTTAAAACCTATTTACAAAAACTTGTTAATCTTTGTAGTAGAGCAAAATTAATGGTTCAGTATAATTTAAGGAATCCAAGTGAAAATACACAGTCAAAAAGTTGCTTCTAAAATGATTCTGACAAAAAAGGAATATTTTCTAAGCAAATATATGTTTTTTTTTTTTTTAGGAGGGACGGTGGAAAACATCGAAAGCCACTCAAAGGAACTGCCCGAAGTTCCTCTGGATAGTGTTCGACTATAACCGACCAAAAACACTCCGTTTAAAATCAAAGTTTAGAATGGATCCTTTAATACATAGCGATAGAATGTACAGTTTGGTTTTAGAGAAAAGGATGAGGGGAGATTACTTGGGTTTGGTATATCTCGCACTCCTTGTTTTCGCCGAAAAACTTTGCATTAATTGTTTTATTTCTTTAGAACAGGTTTTTACCCCTACAAGGTATCTATAAAAAGAGCCAATGACCTGTGACAGTACGGCGATGGCTGTGTAATGAGCATTGAAGTAACATTGGGGTCGCCAATAAAACTAATAGCTCTCTTTTGCATTTTGTCAAGATAACCCAGCACTGTTTGGGGAACTGTTTGGCCCGTCAAAATATGTAAATTATACTCCATTTGTTTGTTATTATCCATTTGTTGCTTATATTCCATTTATGTATTAATAGTTCCTTTTTTCATATTGAACTCTAAAAATCTTATATCCTTTCCTTAACAACTATAACTTTAAATCAAACAGAAAATTCGTACCAAAGACACAGATCAATTGCTTTTAAATACAGGTGACATGTAGTTTTTGATGTTGATCTATTTTTCTCTTGAGTATGGTTTGGTATTTGTATCTACCTTTAAAAAAAAGAAATGGTAGATTTACGTATTGAAAACAAAGTGATCAACGCAATCAGTTCTTGAATCTGTATTTATAAATAGAGTTTAAGGTAGATAAATAGAGAGCCGTAAAGTTAAACTTTGATTATTTACTCACATTTACATAATTGAAAAAAAAAAACCCCATAGGGGAATTCTTTAAAAAAATAGTGAAGAAAATATCAAGAAAACTTAAATTTATAGAAGAAATCTATCTTATTAACTTTAATAAGTTCAAATGAATATTTAAGGGATGTAAGGAATTGACATACATATATACGAAAAGAAATGTGTAGGGACATAAAAATTTTGGAATGGACTTTGGTGAGAAGGAACTTAAAAGAAAATTCAATATGTAAACCTTTTTGTTTCTTTTTTTTTATTTAAACTCATACCGATGACTTTATTCTGATGACCATCAATTAAAGTTCAATAACATTATATTATTTTTTACACTTTAGAATTCAATTTCTTTTATAAAACCTTTTTTTTTTTCTTTTTTCTTGCGTATAATTAAAGAATAATTAAACATTCATTAGAATACAATAATTATAATGAAGAATTGAAAATAAAATATTCTTTCATCAATAAATTCCATGATCAGGCAACCATTTTTATAAAAAATTTTTTTAATATTTTAGAAAGGTTACGGTTACGGTAATTAAATATGAATTAATTATGATTTTTTCCTACGCATAAAAAAATTTTAATTTCTTAAGAAATTAAAAAACAAAAAAAAAACTACAATATTTAATTATTCTTGCAATAATACCTCCATATTTAATTTTTTTTTATTAATGTCTTTTTTTTTACTATAATAAAAAAGAAAAAAAAAAAATTTATTTTGCAAGGATCATTAAGTATTTTTGATGTTTTTAAAGAATTCTTTTAATAAGGACAATTTTTTTTCTAATACTTATATTGATATCCGTTTAGACTTTTTTTTTTGTACAAAATATGAATAACGCCTCTAATAAATCGACGGAATACACTGGCATACAAAAATAGATGCTATCATTATCAAAACCGATTAATGAAATACACTTACAACATTAAAATGTTATAATTTTGTTAAAAATGGAATAAAATAGAGAACATTTTGTCAAAAGTCAAATTCTTAAAGGATCTTTCATGAAAATCCATTGCACAAAAAAATCACTTCCCAAATCATTTCCTGAAACTATAGATCTTTTATGCTATATAACGTTTTATGAAATGGGTTTTTTCTTAAAATAAATTTTGTTCAAAGGTTAATTTTACAAAGTTTAGCATTGCAATTTTTCTTTTCAAAGAAAAATTTTCTGATTAAACTTCTTGTTCTATTTCGAAACTTCTTTGTAAAACGATTTTTGTCATGTGTTAATCTCCCTTAAAAAACGGCTATGCATTTAGATTTCCTTTAGTAAGAAAATCTTATATTATCTCCACCTATATTATGTTTGTGTTATGTTAACTTGTCCCTTAAATGCCTTCTAAGGCTTTAAAATTTTAAAAAAGCCAAAATATTCTATAAGTCAGATACATTTACTGATTCTAACATAATGAAATCAATACTGCTAATAAGTTTTTTTGGATGTCATCAACTTTAAAACTATATTTAATCAAGAGATTATCGAATAAATTATTAAATTCTAAATGTTTTTTCTTCTTTAAGTGTCATATCCATTGAACGTTAGTTATCATGTTGACGATGTTAATTTTGTCCGCTGCTTCTCTGAAGAATGATTTTTGATGAATGAATTGACGCTCTGAAATTCTTCAGCCAAGATATTCTACTTCTTCCTAGTCCCGATTTTGGTTGTATTTTGCGTTAAAAAATGAAATGTGGAAGATTTCATTCAGCTAAATGCCTAATTACCTAAGGAAAGTAAGTTTTTTGTTTTTTATTATTTTTACAAAACAAATTGCCTTTTCCATTCTTCTCAATATCTCTAAGTTAAAACGAATTAAATTTGCATAATATATAAAATATATGTTTAACTGAAACCAGTTTTTTGCATTCATCTGTACTTGCGTTTAAAGATTCTTCTAGGAATTGAATTAATTATTCGTTTTTAATGTTCAAAAGAAATTTATCTAAGTATCCTTTTAAAATTGCTGATCTAACAATATATTTGAATAATAACAGCGTTAAAGATATAATTATCCTTCAAGGAATGAATGAATTTTGTTTAAATATTAACATTAGAAAATATTTTATTCAAAAAAAAAACGAATAATTACATCTTGAAATTTAAATCTATTTTTTTCATTATAAGGATTTTAATTAATCCGAAAAATATAAACTTATACTGTTTTATTCTGAAGTACAATTGTAATTGAAACATTGTATTAAATCTTTTCTAATACAATATAACATTTAACTCTTCAATTATATTTTACATCCGGTTTGTAAAAAAATTTTTTTTGGTTGTGGTGTTATAATGTATAAAGTATTCAAAAATACGCATTAAAATAAGAAATTTGTTTGTAACTTAAAACTTTCTTAAAATTTGTCCTCGAATCCTTTTAAATGAAAATCAGAATTATTTTAAGGTAAGAATATAACATCAAAAATAAAAGAAAGAAAGTTGCAAAATTATATTGTAACATAAAGTAAATTTTATTCTATTGTAATAGAGACCTATTTTTAAAATATAATGGTATTGAAATTTTTAAGGACAAAATAATGATACACATGTCATAATAATATGATGAAAATTTCCTTTACATATTTTAAATTCTTTAAACCTAAAATGAAAACAGCGCAAAGGTTAAAAACCAAAGATTTTTAAAAAACTTCATTTTCCAACTTGGACCAAATGATGATAAAGTTTTGGTGACAAGGTGACTTGGACCAAAGTATGTAACTTTTCTTAAAATTTTATATAATAAAAAATTGTGAAAAATCAAGAGACACTTTTTTCACTTTTAAGAAAGCCCAATATAGTTAAGGAAAGCTTTTAACCCATATAAAATTATAATGTTAAAACTTTAATTACTGCGGTTTACTTTGAAAAACTTTGTACAGGTGCCTAAAGTAGTAGCTCTATAATAGCTTTTAAACACTGAGAGGTTTAAAACATTTTCCCAAGTTATGATAATTTTCAAAAAATCTCCTCTCTCAAAATTTCAAAGTTCAAGGTTTTAACTAAAATCGTGTTGGAGTTATGAAGAAAGGAAAATTTTGTCTTCGCATAACGGTAAATTTTAATACTAAATTGTAAAAACTTTTATAAAATACAAAGAAATTTCTAGGATTTTGACGTTTTTTGATAGGAAAACTTATATTTTGAGCATAATGAACGTAGCTATCACGCAGCCATGAAGTTGCAATAAAATTACAAAAAATGTAGCTATCAAATTTTGCAAGTACAATACAAAATGTTGGAAGCGTTACAATGACATTTAAATGAAGAACAGTAAATAAAAAAAGTAAAATAAAAAATTTTGTAAATAAAGTGGATAAAATAAATAAAGTTCTAAAATAAACTAGTAATAAACTATATTATAAAATATTTGTATCTAACTATAGTTATTTCCAAATTTTAACAATATATTTTGGGCAAATTTATTTACTTTTATTTCATTAATAATCACTTATTGAGATTTAACCAAATAACAATATAACAATGCACAATGGTAACAATTAGCTGTCAAAAATTGAAATTCTGCGTTAGTTGGTTAACTTTTTCGCGGTGACTGCGGCGAATGCGGTGAAAACTTGATGGTTACTTTTATTTCATATATTTTTATTGTTTTCCATATATTTAACTTTTGAAATAGTATTTCTGTGTGATGACTACGCTCATTGTACATAGGAGGTTAACTCAGTTAAGCCAGACCCTATTTAGATTTTGTAAACAGATGAACGAAATAATAGATGGACAGAATGAAACTAATAAACTAAAATGTGAATTTTTTTGAACTAACAAAATATGTAAATTACCACCCCCTTCATTTTAAAAGAAAAATTCTAAAAATAATTAAAAAAAAATTCTGATTTAAAGAACTTATACACTTAAAACATTTAATTTTAAAGATCCCATTAATCTTTTAGAATAAAAATTATGCTATACAGAAATTAATTTTAATTACAATTTTGTTGAACGTTTTAATATGTAAGCGTATAAAAATTCTTACAACTATCATTTTTTAAACCGAAAAACTTAAATTTATTTTTAAATTAATTTTTTAATCAATTTTTTTATTTTGTTTTTTTTTTTAATTAAGAACTTCATGAATTCAAATGTAATTAAAATTGTTTAATAATAATTTCATTCAACTTCTAATTAATTTTTAAAAAGGAAAATGGCGCATAAAGATTTTTTTAAATTAAAATTTTTGAAATTAATCATTTTTAACTATTTTTAACATTAATTTTCAAATTTCAATAATGCATTACTGTATGGAAAATTTTAAATAAATAATACCTACATAATATTTATTTTATAAGTTTTGAATTGTAAGTAAAGTTGCGGGAAAAATTATTACAAACTTACAAAAAAAAAAAGATAAAAATTATTACAAAATTCAAATATTTAAATATGCATAACACTTATTATCATTTTGCTAGATAATTTTTAAATAATACATCTACATATACGTAACTATTTTCGTCAAAAATAATAAAATATAAAGTTTTAATTGAATTTTTTAATTTTAATTTTCCCAACTTTTTTTATTTTGCTTAAACTAAACAACGGAGCAGTCGCCACAATGATGATAATAAAGAAGAAAAAAAAATACTGTTATATTTTAAAACTTTCACAGCACATCACTTACTGTTATATTTTAAAACTTTATCATCATTATCATAAGTATAAATTTTTTTAATTGAAATTTTTAATATAAATAATACGTTTGCTGTTAAATATACAATTATTTAAACAAAATTGTAATGGTTGTAGCAGTTGTAACGGTTCTAGAAGAAGGACAATTTTTCGTCTCTTGAACTGCTAATAAAATTTGATAGAAAACGAAATGAAAATATTTGTGATATATCGTAGTTTTTATCTTCATTTTATGTCGTTCTTAAGTTCTCATTTATAATTGCCAATGGGAGACTTAAAAAAACTAGGCAACAAGATCTAGCGATAAACACAGATCTCCTTCACGGAGATCTCTGCAATTCCAGTAGATCTATTAAGAGTTTAAGAAAAAATTAATGATTGGTCTTTAAGACTAGGTTTAATATTTTAAAATGGAGCTAATGTGTTTAGTGAGTTAAACTATCACATAACTGTGCTGCGTACAGTATATTTTGACGTTTCTCATCGTCCTTACCCACAGAAGAAAAAAGAAATTTACAGTTGTCAAATCGGCGCCAAAAATTTGACCCCAAAACAAATGGGGTGAATGTAATTAACTCTCATTGCATATTTTTGGTTTTTATTTTATATGAAAAATCCTTCTTCCGCATATAGAACTTGATTTAAAATTTGAGATAAATTGATAAGATTGAGATAAATTAAAAGATTTTTGGGGTATTGCGTGTTAGATTTTAAATAATATTATATAAAAGTCTTATTTCCTTTTTAAAGAACATTTTTGAAAGGAAAATGCATTCATTCAAAATAGGTAAATAATACATCTAGGCGCCACATAGTTTGTTGCCAAATTATAATTCATACTAAAACTAAATTATCAAAATATTTCCTGCCATGAAACAATAAAATACAAAAATGATAAATTTTGTTTGATACACATAGGAGATTATAAATTTATTTTATTTATAATCTTTATTTCAAAATTTTCGACAATTTAAAAGTTTATTTTAAGGTTGTATATTCATTTGGTATAGTAGTATTATTAACAGGATCACAGGAATCACTTCGTATCACTACGTGTATACATCAGATAGAGGAACAACAAAAGACTTAGAGCATATATTTTATAAGACAGAAAGTGATTTTGCAAAATTATAAGAAATTACTCAATACATACCTGGTAGTAGAATATGAAAATTCTACGTATGTACCTACTAGATCTGGGTTATTGGACTAAAGAAAACCTAATTTGTAACACAAAGCAATATTATACATAACTTATTTATTGCTTAAGAATAAGCAATAATATATGTCGAATAATCTAGACAAAAAAGATATATCAAAACTTTTATTTCAATCCAAAGGAATCGAAAAAACAAATACCTTGAAAACTAGTCTGCTCATATTCTACAAGTTTTGACATAAAAACTGTTTTAATAACTAAATTGTATCAAGGTATCACTTAATTCCGTAATCTAATAAATTTCATATATTATAATACTAGTATAGTAATGTTTTATTACACACCTTTAATATTGTTTTTAAAAACTCTAAACCTAAATGGGGGCCTCGGTGGCCTAGTGGGTAAGAGCGTATAAAATACGCTGTAAATACCGAGGGAGTGTGGATTCGAATCCCACACATGTCGTAAGAGTTATTCCCCCTTACGACACTTATAGCCACGCCTGTACAGGAAAGGCTGTGCAATTTCCTGTCCACATTTATGTGGCAGAGAAATGCATTAAAAAAAAAAAAAAAACCTAAGTAATTAAAAATGACAATAACATATTTTTTAAATGAAGTCCATAATTTCATAGTTTTACATTATTCTTACTTTATCTGACGCATTAGGTAAAAAAGACCTGCAATGATATTGTTCTTCTGCAATGATAATGATGGCATTTAACAGTTGAACTAAATATTTTTTAAGGATTAAATAGGTATCACATTTATTTTATTAAAATTCTCCGGGATATATATTCTGTAAAAAAAAGTACATAAGGATAAATGCCAAAATATTTCATTCTTCAATTGGAACATCTGCAGAATTGTCTGATAATTTAAACGGTATAGAATAAAATATTTTAAATATTTTGTCGTTTAATAAAATTGTTTTTTGTTTTATCCTTTGGAAAAAAGGGATTTGTACAATATTTATCTTTGTTGTCAGTGGGTTCTGTTTTTTTTCTTTGTTAATTTTTATTAGGACCTTTACAAATATTGTTCTATCTAAAAGATAAGCAATTGCTTTGCTTAAAAAAAAAAGTGATAACAGAAAAATAATATTATATACCTTTTGATTACTTTTGGCACTATCATAGCAGTACCATATGTTGAAATTGATAATATTATGTACTTAATTTAAGTATATATAGTTATATCTTTTATATGGGAAATCTTAATTCGCAATAGAAGTAACATGTGACATGTCTGTATTATAAAACACAGGAATCAATTCTTATTTTCCAAATTACTTAGGATAAACTGAGTCTATAAAACAGTGATTTCGCCAAAGTGAGACATTGATTGTAAAGGTGAAAAAGTTCCCTAAATACTCTTAAACTATTTAATTTTATCCTTTCTATTTTTTACATCAATACGTTACGTAATAAACTGCATTTTCATACAATTAATTTAAATCTGGTAAATCTTATTAAACAGTTAGGACTTCCCAAGAACCTAAGAAAAATAACTAGAAAGAAAATAAAATGTAATTATATGTTCGAATTTTAAACTTTGGAAACTTTATGTATAAAGTATGTATTAACATTTAGTTGTGACTCAATCAATTAGTGCAACAGTGTATTTTGATCAATATTTATGTTTGCTCAAGGCAAAAAATTGTACTTAAAATATTTGCACTTTTTTTTTATGGTTGGAGAAAAGTTCTCTGTATCCTTTTTTTTTATTTTTTTGAAAAATTATTTTTTTTTGAAAATACTTTTATCTCTTTGTTTGTTTGTCTATTTGGAACACTGCTTCATTTTAAAATATTTATTTAGGAATACATTTATAAAAAAATTTCCCATAATCGTTTATTTTGTTAAGTTTTATTTGAACAATTGGTATCTTAACAGATTTTTAGACAGACAGGATTATATTTTTGTTATCTGTACAAATCTTGAAAGAAAGACAATTTGTTTTGATTTCACACAATAAAATCAAACAAAAAACGAATCCTTTCTAATTTGTTCCATACAATACCATTCAATATCCAAAAGTATAAGTTTTTTTGTTTTGCTAAAAACCTTCCATAGATTACAAGAGTACAGTTAAATCACTTCAAAAAGATAAGAACCATTTAATATAGTACTATACTATTCAAAGTTATTGTTAGTATTCGTTTACATCATTTTGTGGAGTTTTTTTTTTTACAGTTGCACTGAAAAGGATTTATAAAATTGAAAACAATCAATTTGCAACGACATATTATTTGTATTTAATTCTGAATTTAAAAATTCGAAGAGAAAATAAAAATGGTTTTTTTGAATGCACAACAGGATATCTATTTTACCATGCTGGTAAACTTTTCCAAAACATTGAAGTGTCATTTACATTCAATATACACTTGTAAAAATTACTGAAGTATTTTGAATATTATTTGAATATTTGCAAGACAATCATTTGCATTATGGTATATTCAAATCTAGTGGTTTTATTTTGTAAATTCTGCAAAAAAGTCATGTGATGATGAATTTTAAAAAACTTCAATATTGTAAGGTCATTTACTTTTGTAACAGTTTTTAAATTTTTATAATTATATTCTCATTGTTTTATAATGTTTTTTTGCTAAAAACTCAATTAGGTAAAAATTATTTTTAGGGTATTTGCAAATGTATGTGTATATAATATGCAAAAATTAAAAAAAGGACTTTTAAGAACTTTCTATAATGTACCCAGATAATAAGGATTTCAATTACTTTAGAAATCCTGGTATTGTTGTACAGATTTGATAATTTTGATTTTTACTTGATTATGACTTTGAAATTTTTATGTGCTAAATTGCACGACGTTTTTTTTTAAATAGGTATATTGAAGAAAAAAATATATTAATTTATTTGTTCTAAAAATTGAAAAGTTTCTTTTTTATAAGTCCACTGAAGTATTTTCTGTTTTGTTAAATATCTAAATCATAAATTATTTCTTAGAAGTTTCGCCCTATCCAACTTATGCGCTTGATATGAATAGATTTCCTATACTCAAGAAAAATTTTGAATTAATCTTAAAATTTCGTTAAAACTTAATATACATATACCTTTGATTGTTATATATGTACTAGATAAACCCGATGCAGCATACGCCAGTCTTAGTAATCTAGAAATAATATTGGTTTTTTGTAACTTAACTTTTTAATGAAATAAAAAGAAATATCTTTCTGTTTTTAAATATCTTTATATAGTTTTTATTTATCTTAAAAACATTTTTTGAGAACTATTTTCCCTTCATTAGTAAAAATACATTACTTTTTACAATAGGAATAAGAATAAATTTAAATAAACGTAAAAACGTATATAAATAAACGTAAACGTATATAACAACACAAAGAAAACTAAAGAAAAATTTTGTAGTGATGGTTTGTTCTTTTTGTTCCTTCAAAAATAATCTTTTTTTCATAAAAATCACTAAATTCGTATAAAATTCACTATTTTTTAAATGAAATGTCAAAATGGAATACTTTTGTATGCGGGGGTTTTCAAAATTAATTATTTTTCATATTGAAATGTGAAAATTTAATTTTTTTTAAATGAAATTGGTATATTATATGTGTGGGCATGCTGTAAGTATTAATAGTTGGATTCAAAATCAGAGTATTCCCATTTTCCGGAATTGTTATATCCATATATGTATGTCTATGCGAGATTTTAAAATTTCGGGATTTTGATTTTCGGAATTTCGTAGTTTCAGGATTTAAATTTTTGGGGTTGTGATTTTTTGGGATTTTGTAATTTCTTGATTTTGTTTTCGGGATTTTGAATTTGAGATATTGATTTTCAGGATTACGTATCTCACTCTATAAATTTTAAATTTTTTTTATTCTTTTTTTCTGTTATGTGCAGTATTAGCTTTTGCTATGAAAAATGTTACTGTTGCAAACATTTACAGCTTTTATATAATAAAAGATATAATATAGTAAAAGGGAAGTAAAATAGCTCTATAATGGGTGAGGCTATATAAATAAGTTGCTGGACAACTTTAATTTTCTTAAGAGAGCTATCGATGGTTATTGCGATTAATATTGAGCCGTGGTGATTAATTTTCTTAAGATATCTATCATTGCTTTGTTAGTGGAGAAGTTTGAAAAGTGAAACTATTAAGCAAATTTTTTCAAAACTTTTTAATTTGATTACCATTACATAAAATTCTTCCTATTCCAATTCCCAGCTATTTCAGTTCTAAACCAAATTTCTAATTTTTTATTGTTAAGTTTTTATTAGGTCTCTTGTGTTTTTTAAGTCAAAATATGACTAATATTATTGTCTCACAAAAACAAATTCAGCGTTAGTTTTACTTGTTTTCTAGTAGTCAAAATTTAGTTGTAGTCTATATACATTTTAACTCGCCAACAACTAATAATAAAGGATAAAGATAAGATTAGATAAAACTTTGTTTTTTTTTTTTTTAATGCATGTCTCTGTCACATAATGTGGGCAGAAAATTACACAGCCTTTCCTGTTCAGACGTGGGTGTAAGTGTCATAAGGGGGAATAACTCTTACGACGTGTGTAGGATTCGAACCCACACTCTCTCGGTATTTACATCGTATTTTATACGCTCTTTCCCACTAGGCCACCGAGGTCCCTGCTAAAACTTTTACGATTTGCAACGGTAATCCAGTACAATTTGAAAAAAAAATATGTAGGAATTTTAAATTACTTTTTTTTAACATTGTGTTATAATAAGCTGCATATTTAAAACAATTTAAACTGACAAGTTATTAAGACAAAAGTAAATATCAAAAAACAGATTCAAACACCAAAGTATAAGATCTAAAAATAGAAGATGAAACTGTCAGAATATTATTACATCACAAAGAAGTTTTAACTCATATAATGGTAGCAAATGCCGTACTGCTTTTAGTCTAAAAATAAATTAAAAATAAATTAAAAATTCCATAAAATTATCGATATTCAGTAAAATTTATTAAATCTGGAACAAAAACAAAGAAAAAGGACATGCCACAAGAACACCTATAATTTTTTTTTACTAATTTAATTTTTTTTTACGCTTGATTATTACATTCTCTTTTTATTTGTACATGAAAAGGGAAGAACATGTGGTATACATTAGGTAACTCACCCCTTTATATAGATATTATATACTTTTTAATTTTAATTCAGAATTTTAAAAATATTTTTATTTTCTGATGGCAGTTTTTTTTTATATTTCAATCCAAGATAGAAGGGACAATCAAAAGGTTTTTAATTTTTTTTATTTTGTTCTGATGAAATGAGTTGTGATGGCTAATGAATGTTCGTTCAATAAATTGTAATTTAAAACAAATATGCATACTTACATTGTTTTGTAGTATATTATATAGAGAACTTAAATAATCTTTGATGGAAAATCTTCTTTGCTAAATCTTATTTTCAAATTTTAGCACAAGTTTTATTTTTATTTCTTTGCTTTTATAAATCAATCAGATCAAGAGAAAATTGTAGTTTTTTTTTTCAATTTTGCATTCACGATTTATGATCCCTCCAGAGGTTTCCGTATTTAAAGTTTTTTTTTTAAATTTTGCATTCACGATTTATGATCCCTCTAGAGGTTTACATAATTCAAGAATGTTTTTAATTGAAAGATCTACTCAAATAATGGTATTTATGAATCTACTGCACGTTTAAGTGAGATTGTCTTATTTACACTAAATTAAACTTTAATAGAGTATGGCTTTTAATTAAATATTTTGTGAGAACAAGGAGTATATGTAACAAAACTTAAGGATGTGAAATTATATTAAAGTTATGATATTTTCACTCCTTTCATTAAATAAAGATGATAAATACAAAAAAAAAAAAAAAAATTAACACAAAAAAAAAACATCCTACAACAATGCACTTCAAATAAATAAAAATCTTTCTGTCATTCTATTATTATGTCATGACAAATAATCATTTAATAATTATACAAATTTAGTGGTCATGGTCATGTGCAGCTTCAAGTAATGATTTTGCAATGAATTTGCAAACAGATTTTTTGAAATTTTTGATTTATCAGTGTCATATTACTTAACAATATAAATGAGATTTAAAAAAAGCAAAAAACTATTAAATAAGGTCAGTATTATACATAAAACTAATTCAAATGATTTTAAATTAAGGAACCACCTAAATAATAGTTATATAAATAGATTTTTTAATGTAGGATATATGATTAATTTGTACGAAAAGTTTGATAGATGATATTTAATGATACAATGACACTTCAAAATGACAGTTGAAATCACTTTTTTTTAAATTGGAATATGCCTTGAATCATTAATCAAATTTTGTTTTTTATTACTGTAAATTGTTGGCAGTTGTTATTTGACATGAAATTCAAAGAGATACAGTTTGGTCAGAATAAATTAATCGAACCAGAAAATAATCAAAAAATTGATAAAAAATAATGTAAAATTTCATTTGACAATGAATCGTTGACTTTGAACAAATATCTTGCGAAATATAAAATTTAGAATTTAATTCATATATCTTTCGATATATTTACATACATATATTTTTTATCAAAGGTAGTTTATTTGAACTTTTTTTTTTTTATTTTTATTTATTTTTTTGTTTTCTCACATTGTGCACATAAAATATTTTTCACTATGCAGACGAGTTTACCTTAATTGGTTCGTTGCATGATTTTACATTTTTTGATGGAATTCTTATATTTTTTTTTTTTTTCGTTTCAAGGTACAATTTTCAAAATCTCATATGTACTTATGATGATTAAGACAAATTTTTCCAAAAATTTTATTTTTTTTTTATTTTTTTGAAATTTCTCGGTTAAAATTTCATGGAAAGTGGATTTTTATTAAGCAATCGATTTTTTTTTAATTTGCTCTATAAATAAAGCGGTAGTGAAATAATTGTTATTGTAGAATTTACATCAATCTAGAATGATAAGCTATGGCCATGAATTGAATCAATAAAGCTTCATATCAACTGAAATAGAATATACAGACTCTATAAAAGCCACTATATATAGAAAAAATATACGCTTAAAAACGTGATAATAGATTTAGAATCCTACGGATTTATATAGTTTAACTGAAAATTAATTTGAAAAGAAAAATGGAGAATAACTAAAGAAACTTCGAAGTTCCTTGAGAAAACTTATGCTTATTGAGGCAATATAACCCAAATGTGCCTTACCTTAACCTTAACAAAACCAAAAACCAAAATCTTAACAAAAACAAAAAAATTCTAGTTACCAACTTCGAATTAAATTTGTCACTCAGATCAAATGAAAAGAAAAAAAACTATTTAAAAATCTGATTACCAGACTTCAAGTCATCTAATAAAAGTTGTAATAAAAATCGTTTATCTTCTTTATAAAAAATTTTTTTTTAAGTGTCAATTAAAAAAGTTAAATCTAAATAATACTTTAAAATTTACTTATACAAGTACTAATGCTTACAATTTATTTTTTTACTATATTAATTATCCCTGCAGTACTTCGCAGAATGATCATTCCTTGCGTTTTTTAATAGTCATCTTAAAAAACAGTTCACTAAAATTGTAAGAAAATAGCTATAGTCATAAAACTGATTTTGTTTTATAAAAAAAATTTGTAAGGACAAATTTTACTTATACCATTCTTTTTTTTTATTTTATTTTAGAGTATTTTTTGAGACGATTGTTGAAGCTTTTTTTTTTCTTCTTAATTCTGTCAAAACAAAATTTAAAGCAATAAATCAGTATAGTTTCTCTTAATTTTATTAAATTTACTAAAGAAAAAATTCTTATATTCCTTAAGGATAAGTCAGAAGGACGATTGTAAAAATCTAACTCAGATTATAAATGCATAAAAACTAAAAAGGAAAACAGTTTTTTTGTTGAAAAAAACTTAATTTTAAGGAAAAAGTTGATTAAAAAATTTTAAAGTTAGTAACAAAATCAGTGATGGAGTGAGATTTAGGCGGGCCCTCCACAATTTAAATACTTTTGTCTTGAAGTATATATTTACGAAAAATAATTTGAAAAAAATTTGAGGTACTAATAAAATAAGGTTTTTAATAACTTGTTAAATGAGATATCAGCAGATAGTCTCCACTATTTTAAATGATTGCTAACAAAATTATAGGGTTTTAATAATTGTTTAATGAAGATACAGTACTTTATTTTAATGTTTCGGTATTGAAGTACATATATATTTACAATCAGACTCTCCATGTATAGTATTAGGTGTATTTTCTAATAAAATCCGGGTTTAGAAAATTTGATTTTAATTAAATTAAAAGACCTTGTATTTACAAGGCAAATGTGAATATAAAAGAAACAACTGCTTTTACGAAAAAAAAAATTTCGAATACTTAACACAATTATTATTGTATTAAAATTATATATATTTAAAATATAAAAGTAAAATACAAAAAAAAAATATATTTTAATTTGATGTTTTTTTTCGACATTTTATTTTTTAACCCTTTTTTTTCATTCAACATTTTTTTGTTCAACATATCGACCGACACCCGAATCAAATCACCTTTTATGTAACAAAAAAAAAAAAAATACTTTCTCTTGTTATGAAACTATGCTTTGCTCCGTGCCGAATTCTACAATAATGAAAAAAATTCAATAGAAAATTCAACGATATTTTATTTATTATTAAGAAATTAACGCATTTGTCACCATTACACACTGTGTACCTTAATTTTTATTTTATGTAAATATTGAGTCCATAGTATATGCACGTTTCAATTCAGAGATTTTGAATTTAGGAGGGGTTTTACAGTTGAATTCTGGAATAAGTTTACAACCCTGATGATTTTGTAACCAATTCTAAAATCCTTCTTAATTATTTTATTTTTACCTGAAACGAACAAATGATTCAAAATATCACATGAAAATAAATTTTATTTTCCCATAATTCTTATACCACTTTCATCTTAAGATTTTTAATATTTTTTTGATATCCAATTTTTTAGTTGGAATAATGAATTTGAAAATGTATCTTTAACATGTATCAGAATCAAGGTATATCTGATAATTTGTTTTTTTTTTCTGTTAATTTTATTATCATTATCAACACAATACCAAAATTTATCACAATACATATACTATCTATTAAAAAAGTATCTACTATTTTCTATCAAAATTTTAAACCAATTTGTAATTTTAAATATTTAAATTAATATTTGATTTAATAATGATCTGATAGAAAATTATAAAATATTGATTATATTATTTCTTTAAATTTTACAACTGGCATACGACCAATTTAAATCGAAATCATTATAAAAAATTTTAATGATATAACATAATTTAATATACACTGAAACGTTATTAGGAGATGATAAGTCATAAATTATATTGGACAAAAAAAAAAATCAGTTTTCAAAATTGACATTTGAACAAAAGAAACCAATAAGTATTTGATTACCAAACGTCAAATTTATGTCTTTAAAAACCAAATTAGCTATTTAAATATTTACTTTTTGTAACATTTCTAAAATAAATCTGCAAAATTGATTTTTTATAATTTATTCAAACAATTTTACCAAGGTAATATTTTTTATAAAATTTAAATATATCTTTTCTAAAAATAAATATTTACTTAATTTGACATTGAATAAAATTAAAGAAAATATGTTGAAAATTTGACAAAAATTTGTCACGAAATTTATCTCTCTAATTATGTATGTATAAATGTATGTGTTTACAAAATTATTATAAATATTTTATATGAAATTTGATATCCAGCATAATCATAATCAAGTGGTTCCTATTATTCCTATTATAGTCATATCTTTAATTATTGTGACATTGACAATTTGCTAGTTTTTATGACAAAAATATATATTTAACGATAATTGATAATTTATGATTTTATTTTAGATTATTTAAATACAATTTTAATCTTTCGACTGTTCAAACGTTCGGTATACATTAAAATTTTATTCCGAAGAAAACTAAGAAGTAACAAACTCTCTTAAAAGTAACCAACAAAGTATACATTACTACTCTGCTTCATTAATTTAAAACTACACTTTTATAATACACAAAAACAAAATACATATTTCTTAAAAAATGATTACAGTTATTTTTTTCTTTTTTTAAATTATTCCATTTTGAATATTTCTTTTATATTTAAGATCCTTTTGGCTTTAAATCTCTGTCTGAAAGCGTTGATAATTTATTCTTTATCTGATTTAAGTATTTTACACCCACATAAAAATTTATATTTTTTTTTTTTACTCATACTTACTCGTATTTTCAAAATTTCCTTTTATTTAATTTTAAATTCATTATTTGACCTAAATTTTCTATGCACATAAATATATTCAAGGACCTTTTCTGGAATAACAAAAAAAAAAAAGATGTTATTTACTGTTATAAATTTAAATTTAAAATTTTGTTTTTATTTTAAATTTATGAGACCACAAAATTTTATTTTAAAAAATAAAAATCACTTAAAAATGTATTATATATGTATATTTATATATACTATTTTTGAAACCAGTTATTACCAAATTCCATTTTAAGGATAATAAATTAAAGAAAAAATAATAATTTTTTCTTTTGTTCGATATCAAATGAAATGAATGAATACGTTATAAATTTGAAATTTCTAAAAATAGGATACTGATATCATATTTTAATTTTAATTATTTAATATATCATTATAGTTTATTTTTGATTTATTAAGGCAATATTTGCAATGTTATGCAATAAATAAATTTTATTTTATTTCAGAAAGGTACAAATAGGCGCAGTAAATCAAATTAAAATTAGATTTTATCGTTGCTTTGAATTTTTTCTATATCCAAAAAAGAAAATAGAAAATGTAGAAAATGGTTCCAGTATATTATCTAATTAACGGAAAAAATATAACGGTTTAATTAAAATAGTATACCAAATGTTAAGAAAATTTTGTAATGCATTTTTTGACCAATAGATGGCGGCATCGGAAATATATATTCGGAAACTTGTAGATATAAAGTACCGTTATATGATGACGTCATCTAAATCAATGATCACCCCTCTGCGGAAGTATATCCTCATTTTGGTTCGATGTAAATTAAATATTTAATTATTTTAATCAAAATTATTTCGGTGAAATATAGGAGACGTTTTAAGAAGTTCGGATTGCTAATTTGTTTTTAATGTGCCTTAGATTTTTTTTTTATTAAAAAAATAACTGGGTGACTCATCTCTTTGAAGGTTTTAATGGGTATGTATCTTAATCAAATCATCAATTTATTTTTACTTCAGTTTTAAAACAATTCCAATCCTGGTTTTAAAAGAAATACAATCATTTATGTATTTAAAGCTTCTAAATCTATATAAACCGATTTGTACTTAATAAACAGATATTTGCTGCTTTCCAAAATTATTGTTTCTAAAAGAATCTGTAATAATACCACGTTCACACTATGAACTAAAACCAGGTTCTTCGAAAAAACCAGATTAATGCGTGGTTTGTAGCTAGGTTTTTCATATTTAAAATTGCTATCAAAATGAACCAGGATTTTAAAAATCCTAGTTAATTTTAAGGACTATAACTATTAAGGACTAAGGACTACAATTGCCACACCGAAAGCTCAAATAATACTAGGTTCATGCATAAAGATAGTCTAACAGTTAATTTTGAAACTAGACTATTTAGTAGGTTTTTTGCGTAGTGTGAACATGGTATAAGAAAGTATTAATTTTTCAATTCCGTTCGTTTAAGTTTGATTCAGTTGATGGATATGATATCTTTAAATAATAAATTAAATTTTCATCTACAGTGAACAATTTCCATCAAGTGTTCTTTCATTTAGTTTATTTTTATTATATACTCTCTTGCATCCGCGAAATTCGTTCAATTGTTTTTATCAAATTGTTTATTTGGAAAAAAATAAAAAAAAAACACTTCATTACTATTTTAAATCCGACAGCATAGCGCTACCCCCAAAATGTATAAATTCCAAAATTCTGTAACCTTGTTTAGCGTCATTTTGTAATTTTCTTTATTAATTTGCCTACCATGGGGCGAACTTTATGGTATTTGCATTAATATTTTCTGAAAAAAAAAAATTGATTTAAAAACTATTGAATGGAATCATCTAATAGCTGACTGTCTCTAGTCATTTATATAGCAATATAAAAGTCTTCTGAAAAATTCTCCAAAGTCTAAAACAATTCTAAAAAACAATTTTAATATTTACTTTTAAACATAACTAACTGACCTAATAAATTAATTTTAAAAATCAAATAAATCATGCTTAATATCCTGTTAGTTTAAAACATTAAAAAGAAAAAGATTTCTATAAATTTCTGCAGGACAAATGTCCTGTCAAATAAAAAACCAAATATTGCCAAGAAAATTTATTTTTCAAAATATGTTTTGTTATTTAGATTTATTTTTAAGTATCGATATCACAACTTTATTTATTTAGTCTCATGTTTTAAAAAGATTTTAATCTAAAACAAAAATAATATCCTGTTCTATATAGTTTCCTAAACAGAGCTATATAGTAAAGGTAAAAGACAAAGGAAAATAATAAATTAAAATACAAAGAATTTTTTAAACTAATCACTTCCGCATATAAATCGTAAGTTTTGAATTTTTTTGGTATAATATTATAATAATAATGGGGTTCTAATGGAACATCTCATACAGTGAATAACAATCTGTAGTTTACAAAAAAACTAAAACCATAAATAAATAGTGACGAAATTTAAATATAAAAATGATAACATTATAAATCACATTGTTGAAATAGTTGGAAAATTAAACAAAAACTAAATTTTTGTTAAGGAAATTGTAGATAAATTTAGTTTTTGTTCAGTTTTTCCTTCTTTAGAGATTCGACATTGTATAAAACACTCACGAACAAGTTTTTGATAGACAATTTTAAATTATATAAACATCTTGGTTCACACCTTTACAGCACCTCATATCATATATTCTTTCAAATATAAAAAGTAGCGATTCTAAGACAATTCAAGTATTAGCCGAAGATTGTAACCGAAATACAATCAAAGACGAGCTGTAAATGTAGTAAAGCCAAGAAACTTGTAAACAGGAACTTTTTTAGACCAACTAAAACCGCTGAATAAACCAAACACCAAAACATAATATAAAAAGTATAAAAACAAAATAATATAAATATATGGATATCCTGTTACATGTTATATGAACTGTTATTTCCTAAAATAAAAGTATCATTAGTCAATAATCTCGTAATCCTTTCATTAGGAAGAATGATTTTTAACAATAAAAGTTCCGAAAGGCTTTACTTTACTCTTCAATTGTCCGAACTAAGAGTTTTAGGATTTCTCTTTTTTTTTCTTGTTTTATTTATTTATTTTAAAGTTTTTGTATAAGTATATTGGGAATTTTTCTGTCCTCTTCAAATGAAATGTTATCCTAGAATTAAAATTAAAAAAAAGAAAAAATAAATAAAAACGAAACGTACAATCAAAAATTAACAAAAGAATCATTGGAACGTGTTATAAGTTTTATTTTGTTATTTTAGGAAGAATATGGTTATTATTTTTGTTTTTTTTTTTTTGTAATGAAAACAAGATATTATTTATAGTTTTTCCGGTATATATTTTTTTTTAAATCCTTCAAAAATCCTTCTTTTGTTCATTTATATATAGGTCATCTTTAAAAATTGTATACGGAGAAAGTTACAAACCTTTAAATAGGGTTGGTATAAATTGTATTTTTTGTAACATTTCCTTATTTTGTAGATTTGTAGTGTTACTTTGTAAATAAGAAAAAAAACGATGATTCATGGAATGTTGTGTTTAATTAAGAAGGATTTTCAGATACTGATGACGTCGTAAACAAAACCCCAAAACTCTTAACTTTTTATACAAGAGGTATAATTACGGCTAAGTGGTATATATATTTTTTTTAATTTCTTTGAATTGGTCAAGGAATGGTAGATTGTAAATACATCTTGCAGGGTAAGCAAAGCCATTCTTTGAATTTAAATAGATCCAACAGTTTACATTCTCTTTCTACATCTGAAGTCAGATAATTGGTTGTTTTTATTACGGGCAATTATTCGATTTGGATGGGCATGTATGTGGAACGTAACTGGAAGACTGGGCGAAATTGACTTTGTACAGAGGGGAACACTGTTTTTCTAAACACTTCTCTTGATCTACCTAAAATAAGATGAAAACATCTCGGCAGTTTATTTTTTCAACTGAACTATCTCATATACATAGAAACGGTCGAAACTTAAGAAGGGTTTAAAAATTATTCGTTAAAACTGTATCGTCGTGACATATTATCTCAATATCAACTACTACGTTTTAGCTATACGTTCTCCTAAGTTTGAAAATGCAATATACGGTCTTAGAGTCTAGTGATCTACTGACGCGTCATCTCATCTAGCGTAGCCTTCATCAATAAACAATAAAAAATGGGATATATATAATAATATAAATTTTCTGCCTGGTGACCCTGATTTAAATTTACAATCAACGGCAGAAGATCTCTATGATTATCCCATAAGAATATAGACAGAAATAAAGAAAGAGAGATATCAAGTTCCTGTTCTTAAATTTCTTGCTCAGCACCAACTATAATCAGTACATATAAAAAAATTTTTTTTTTTTTTCATTTTACTTTTAAACATTCTGCTATTATAGTTTTTTTTTTGTTAAAAAACGTTAAAAATTCTTCGTGAACGTAATCATAAATCTACGGTTAAAAGTAAAACCATGAAAACAATGTTAACTTAAAAATAATGTTAAATGAAATACTCAAATTTCACATGAAACTAAATATGAAAAAAACAACCAAAAAGTGCATCCAAGCATATCATTCCGATCCTTTACATAAATGTAATGGATTCGCTTCTGTTAAACCGACCTAACGAACAAAAATACGAATTGTTGTTTTTTTTTTCCTTTTGGAAAGTTTTCGTCCAAATTAGGACATTAAAAGTAAAATTTTATTAAGTGGAAAATAAGGTGTGTATATGTGGTCTGATTTTCGGTTATGATACATAATTTATTTACATTCTTATATATAAATATATATATAATATAATATATCGAAACACGAATACAAAACAAACTGTTTAAAATTTATATATTTCATTATCCTATTTGGCTCGTGATGTTGTAACCGAAGAAAGTAAAACAAGGAGATTAATTTTAAGCTCATATTTCACTGGTCACACGCATATTATTATCTATAGCCTTTATTATTTTATTTTTCTTTTAAGTACAGTCTCATTTTAAATATTTAATAGAATGTTTATTTCAGAATTAATTACCAAATAAAAGTGATAAATAACTGAAATTTTCTTTTTTTTGAAAAAACAACATACTATGTAGAAATGACTAAAAGACATAAAGACTAAAAAAGTAAATACTTTATAAATTATAGTTCGATATAATTGCAAATTGTGATCCAAGGATAAAAGGGGATATCCTAAGGCTTATTATGGAATAAATTGATAATCTAAACAGCTAGTAGTTATGTTCACTTAAATTTAGTAAGGATCTTACCTTCAAAACCAAATAACCAACGGCAGCTTCTTATGATTAGATAAATTAAAAGATCTAGAAATGTAATAAGTAAGAAGGATACGTCAATCTTAAATTGCAATCCTAAATTTCAAATTAATCTCATAACTTTAAGTTTCAATCAAATAAATATTTGGGAAGTCCTTTTCTGAAGTCCACCATCCAAATTAAAAATATATTTAGAAAAAAATTACTAAACAATGGATAATGGCACAATAGAATTCAGAACAGTGATAAAACGTGAAAAAAAAAAATCAAAAGTATGATTATAAATTAAAGTACATTGACCTTTAGATTAAAAGAAAAACAGAAAAAAATATGTATTAAGGATATAAGATAAAGCACAATCCAATTATCTATTGATGACTTGCCAATTGTCAAGAAGTGATAATTTTTTTAACGATAATTTTACAAATTTAGGGATTTTTCAATAATTTTTCTTTTTGTTTTGTGCTCGTTTTCATTTTTTTCATTGTCAAATAGTTAATGATGAATTGATTTATTATACGTATAGTTTGATTTATTAAAGTACAATGGATAATAAAAACTAGGTAGATATTATTTTTGCTCTGTAGAAAAAAAGGACAATTTTTTTTCCTCATTTTTGTAAAAAAAAAAAAAGAAATTGGAAATCAAATATTAATACGAAATGATTTATTACTTTGAAAATGAGTAAATTACATACTAGGACAAGAAAATTCAAGTTTGCGTATTTCTGTTATCAAATGTATTTAACGGCTTTCTTATATTTTTAGACAATTTAAATCTTAGTTAGCTTCAAATCATTATAGGCTACTGACTTCATATACTTTGAAAAAATACCAGGAGCTTCATCTAGATCACAAAAAATGCATAAAAGTTGAAATTCCATCTAACTTCATAGAAATATTTAGTTTATTTTTCTGAAATATTGTAGTTGATGGTAAGATTTATTTTTAAATACTCAAATATATGACTTAATTAATTTTGTCCAAATTTCCAAACTTATCTTACATAATCATTTTACTTTTTCTCCATATAATTTTATTTTGGTCCTTTTTTGTTAAATATTCCTTTAGTTAAATTATATTCAAATAAATTATCTCTTTGTGTATTTTTTATATTATTTTTAATTTTAAAATATATCCTTGAATCAAAATAAATCAAAGAATAAATTCATATAATATTGACATTTTTATTAAATATCCCTAAAAAAAAAAACAAATATTTAGTGTAACTGGAATCCTTTCAAATTATACTAAAACAATTTTAGTTATCCTTGAGCATGCAATATCCAAGGATTTTTAAAACAAAATACAAAAAGAAAAAGATGCAAAAAAGACAAATATTTACAAAAAGAGAGATATGCTTTAAAGGTGATCCTTATATTAACGAAAAAATAAAATTTTATAGGTACTTTTTATAGCATGCGAAGTTTCTTCACTCTATACATCGTAAATTAGCAGTCAATACGTAAAGTGAAGACAAAATTTAAAAGTCACGTTATACTTATATCTTTTGATAACCTTGTTTTCTATAATGGTTAACTTGAAGAATTGTACTTAAGATATAGGAAATTTTCAGCTAGCGTTACATTAGTCAAGTAATTTTTATATATGTATATGAAGTCTAATTTTCAAGAACTCTTAAGATGCAAAATCTAAAAGTTAAATCATAATGTACTTTATTAACATATCCTTGGTTCTTTAAAAAAAAAAAACAATTACAGAACTTTATTGTTTTAGATAGATTAAAATATTAAACTTTAAATTGATTAAAGTTTAAAGTTGAACTTTCCTGTACTAAAGATCGTTACCTGCTTTGGAGATATCGTACGAATAGAAACCATCGCGAATGGATAGACGTGACGCGATAAATGACGTTTAGTCTGATTAATTGTCATAGATTAATTTTAAGGTGGTGCAGGAGGATTAATTCAGTGTGTTATATTCAGGCTACATTACTCTTAATTAAAAAACGAAGCTATGAAAACTATTTGAGACATCAACAAAACAAAAAATGAAATCAAGATAGATAAAAATCTTACAGCAATAAGCATCCTTCTTATAGATGACTCCTAGAAGAAAATAATTGTAATATTGATTGTCATACCGCTTAAAAAGTATCTATAATTTATTTTTAAAATTAAATTTTATAAAAAGAACAGCTGGATATTGAAATTAAAAATCGATTATCTTAAAACCTAATTCATATATTATAGTTTTTCTAAAAAATCAAATCAAAATCTGACATATAAAAAAAGAATATTGTAAAAAAAATTTCCAAACAAAAAATATGATTATATCAAAAAAAAAAAATTCTAATCACAATTTGATTTTAAACTTAACTAACATGAACATAAACTAACACACATGTATCTCAAATCAAAAATAGCAAACAATAGAAAACAAAAATAAACCGAAAAATTCCTGTAACGACTTTTATAATTCCTTTGATCACTAAAATCGGATATTAGTTTTTGTTTTTTTTTTTTTTGTTCCATCTTTATCAGATCATTATAATATTTTGCTGCCATTTTCATGTAATTTTTATTACTTCATTTCTTCGTATTTAAATTAAAATATCAAATGTTAGGTTTGCATATTATAATCCTAGTTTAACAAATACATATGTACATATCTTATATATACACTATATGATTGATTAGATTCATTCAAATATGTATTTAATAGTTTTTCTGCCAAAATGTCATTAATCAAAATGTTGAAATGTTGAAACAGAATCGCAGAAGTAAAAAACAAAAAAAAAAAAAAAAAAAATTACACATAGGCTTATAAAAAACGACATTGTGCCAATATGTATCTAATAAGATTTGCATATTGGCACGAGCATTTAACTCTCATCAGTACTTATATAGGACATTAAATTTTCTAATAAAAATGTTAGTATATGAAAGGTAATAGATATTTACTTATTTATATAATATATGAAATATAATATTCTTAATTGGACTCAAAATTTTCAAATAAATTTTATTAGTTTGGATTTCTATAGGATACAAATCTAATAACCTTTCTTTTTTTTTTATTAATTTTTTTGAAGAGGGGTGTAATAAATAAAATTCTATTTGAATTCCAAAACATAAATAATTATCCGGACCAATTTTATATTCTCGCAAAGCATTCACATGTAAAGCATTTAATGGTATTTTTTGGCAAAAAAAAAAAAAAATACAAAATCAAAAACAAAAAAGAAAACAAATAAGTAATTTAAAATCAAAGTTCAGTCATCCGATCAATTTTAATTTTTTTTTCTGAATCTGTTATATGTTAATAGATCAATAAGATTTTCTGATGTTATCTATAGTCAATTCCCTGTACATTTTATAAATTTTAACCCTCTTGTTTTTATTGTTAAATTCTAAAACATCACGGTTAGAAAAATTTTGCTTAAAATTTTTTAAACTAATAGAAAACGAGGAAAAATACAGTTGCCTTTGTCAACTCTTAGATACCCGTACGAATCGTTAGTATGTTCATAGCCTGTCACTCTGCTTACAATATTATTTTTTAAATTTTTTATTATTTTAAAATAATTTGGGTGAATTTTATAATTTCTAGAACTATGGGTTGTGCATATATTCAAACTATATGTTTATACATGCTTCAAAAGTAGATTCTAACCTTCCACATAACGATTATCAATTCAAAACTTTTCCAAATATGCTATAGTACCATTTAATACTAAGCGGTAAATGTACAATAATTTATACTATACATAAGTATAATATATCATTCATTCATCAGTGACATATACAATACGTAAATAAATATGAGTTATATAAGTATGTATACTAATATCATATAAATATAAATTCTTCAAGCAACCGTTATATTTTTTATATATTTAATTTTTTTTTGTACTACACAGCATCCGCAACCCTATATTATTAAGAAAAGTTGTTAATAAAAATAAAAATATAATGTTGGGGCTTTAATTTTTGTATATTACTTCAAAAAAATTTGGACAGGTGTTTAAAAATACGGAATTTTTTAGTTTTTGACACCATACAGCTTACGTTACAAAAATATTTTCTGAAATGAGTCATACTTATTCTCAGAGATCTAACTTCTCTCAAAATTTCAACTTAAACCGTTTGAAAGATAGAAGGAGTCAAGAATTTTGCAAAATTTGAGTTTCGCATAACGGTAAATTAAGACAATGTATGTCACAAGTATATATGTATGTATTGTATATAAAATCAGTAATCGTTTGGTGTTTCTAAATTGGGTGGGGCTACAGAAAAAAGTTGTTAATAATAAAATTAATATTTTTATGATATCTATCAGCAGTTCAAAAAAAATGTGGTGATCTAAAAGTTAAGTGTTCGAGAGCTACCCGAAGGTTTGGCCTGATCTCAACCAAAAATTATAGGAAACCTACAAATTGATGTAAGAATATTTTGTGTTAATTTCAAGACTCTAGCTTTCTTAGTTTTTTGAATTATCTTGCTGACGGACGGACAGACGAACAAAGCTTGATCGACTTAGAATTTGATTCTGATTCGATGCATACCTTTGAAGGTATATCTAGCTAGCTTATTTCGAGGTGTTACAAACGGAGGAGCAATTTTAATATACCCGATCCTTATCGTACGAGTATAATGAAGGTATAGAATTTTTTATTGTTTTGAAAGTTAAAAGGATTCTTTGCTTCAAAATAAATTTGAAATATTTGGAAAAAGATATTTAATTTTGTTTTTTTCTGTTTTTGACAATTTATTTCTAAATTATCGCAAAAAAAAAGATATCAGATATTGAACTATTCTTTTTCGATCATAACAAATTTGTTTTTGTTGTATTTAAGTTTTAATACAAAATAGTAAGGATCTATAAAGATGGAATGAAAGTGTTTTTCCAAAGTGTTACTGCAATTTCATCGACATACGAATACATTTTACATAGACAACATTCTGTAAAATTATTATTTCGTGTATTACATTCACATTAAAAGTTAAAAAATTAAGATTAACTATATGTTATCTAAGTATGGTTAGGTGATAAATTAGCGCATGAAAGTTACCCACATCATAATTCTGTACAGAAAATTTCGACAAAAATAAACCCGCACACAAAAAAATCCGCAAACAGAATGCAGAACGAAAAACCCACATACAGGAAATTCCGCACAAGGAAATATCTACATCCAATAAATTCACACATGAAAAAAATAAATTTAAAATAGTAAGAACTGTTGCCCCAAAACGCTACCAAATGAATTATTGAAATCCTGATTTTTAAACCAATTCTAATATATATCCTATTTAATAATATCTGTCCTATTTAGTTTCTTTATTAAATATTTCAATATCAAAGCATTTAAATCTCAAAGAAAAAAAAATTTTAAAAATATCAATTAAATATTTAATTTAGCAAAAATATTTCCCACATGGATGGATATTTCCTTGTACGAAATATTTTGTGCGCGAACTTTACGTGTTCTTATTTATGTTTGTGTGGATATTAATCGTGTGCTGAAATGTTGTGGGTTTATTTATGAAACCACGATTTTAAAACAATGTATTGTTAAAATTATTGAAGAAAACATTCAGTAAAAATTCAGAAGAAAACATCAATAATAAGTTTCTATCGACAAACCTTTTTAAACCATAAAATGGAAAGTTACAAAATTTGGCAAGGCTAATTATCTTACGGTATAATGTAATAAAATTTATTTTTTTTTATTCCTTCCCTTTGGCTTTAAATATTTAAAATTGGTTATTTTAAACTACTCGTTATTAAATTTAGACAAATTGTTGATCAAAAACAAACTCAAAACAAGTAAATGTAACAGTAAATCGATGCAACCGACTTATTAATATTCTACACCTTGCTTTTTAGCTGTTTCCGACATTCGAGCACATAGTCCAAATCATCTCAAATACCAGTTTTCAATTTTACAGAAAAGGAAACATAACAGAACACCCTTATACCAAATATAAAAGGTTCTATCTTTATTGGTTTTGGAGATAAATGTTCGTTTACTCTGGGGCTCGTTCGAAACCTTCTAAAATCTGAAACCATGGCCCAAACCTTCTCAAATTTCAGAGACATAAAGAAAACATGCCAGAACACCATTGTACCAAATTTAAAGGTTCTATCACCTGAACGGACAGGAGGTGATCCTGATTAAGAATATACATACATGTCCATATCTAACTTATTTCCTGTTGGTGGTTACAAACATCATTCCAAAGTTAATATGCACTATACTTTAGGTGTAGGGTATACAAAGAATTTTCAAAATTCCTCTAATAACTCAGAAAAATATATGATCTTGGGCAGAGTTGAAGAAAATAGTTTTGAAAGAAGAATAAAAGAGTTTTAAAATAAATTAACTACTATTGGGCATTAGGAAGCTAACAATATAACAATAGTATGTATTATAAAATAAATAAATAAAATAAAATATTAAATATTTTCTAGAATACTTTTCTGAAAAACATGAATGAAAAGAATGCAAATCTGACGAAAAAATTCAATTGATGCCCTAAATAGATAAGAAACGTCTCAAAAAACAACGTCCCAAATAAATATGTATTGGATCTCCAAATTCAAGATTATAACTTTATTTCATTTCATACATGCATGAGTGTTAGTTTTTTTTTTAGATGAAAATAAGAAAAAAAATATTTCTCATGACTTTAACCACTTCTGTTAATTATCAATCCAGAAATCATTCCATTTTCCCTTGTGTTATATGTGTGGTTTGATTTTATTGAAGATTGGACGCGACCATAATAATTTTTAGCCATTATAAATTCATAATATTTCAAAGCAGCCCATACTACCTAATCATTAGATTATCCCATATTGCACAATTTGTTCATTGTTAATTCTCCTCAAAAAAAAAAAAAAAATTTGCAACTAAATTGAATCGTAGAAAAAAAAAAAATTACAGCATTTCTAACTATAAATACTGAGTGTTAAGGAAACCGATAAAACAAAAATAACAAAATAAAAACAAAACAATAAATAAAATAAAAAAAAATTGAAAATTGACCATTAAAAATAGGGCACCAAATGGTCAACTCATTGTTGTATTGTTCCCTTTTATTTAAGTTGCATGCAATATGAGCAATTTTGCAAAAAAAAAAATTGAAAATGGGAATCAATGGGTTTATTCGTATTCGCATATAAGGAAATAGCTGTCACATATTTTTTTTTTGTTTAATTTGTAACAAAATGTGAGAAAGAGATAGAAAATAATTTTTTTTATACATTAATTAGGTCTATTGAAAAATTATTGTTGTTGTTATTAAAACTGTATTTTGTTGCGTTTTAACCGAAAAAAATGTAGTTGATCTTCAATGTATTATGTGTTGATTTTAGGAAGCTTAGAAAGGAAAGGTGGTTAATGGCTTAGTTGAAATTAAACTACTGTATAAATTTGGCACTAACTTTTAAGATCATATTATTATATTAAACATTAAATAGTCGTGTTTTTCAACACATTAAACTTAAGATATCTAATATATAGCTTATAGTTAATCGTAAACTAAATTGTAACAGATTTAACAAGCACGTGACAGACTTTTAAAAGTTATAATTTTCGTTATCTAAAAAAAAAAAAACAAAATAAAAGTTTTCAGTAGACCTAATATATTTTACGATTATTAGAATAGGGACGGTGGAACATAAATCGCTATTTTTTCATCTTTTACATGTTCTGTTCTTAATGGGCCTAATGACCTGATGACACTAATTTTTTTTGTTTTGTTTTTTTTTTTATTTATTGTTTTATAAAATGGGTTTAAAATGGGTTTTTATAGATATACAAAGCATAAATTTGTTCAATTTAAATAACGTTGTTGAATATAGATTGTTATAAAAAATGAATAAGAGTATTTTTTTTTTTAATGTTTGCATTTTTAGAAAATATCAAAAAAATATATTGAAAAAAATATAAATTAGGTAATAATTTTCGAAGGACATATTAATAAATCAGAAAAATTTACTGAAATAAAATGATGATATTAAAAATTTTGTGTTTTTTTTTTTTTTTTTTTGTAATGAATCACCCAGTTATATGATGTTGTGCTTAGTAGCAGTTAATATAAAACTTGTATAATATTATAATGTCGTATTAGGCAGAAGTTTATAAGCAGTGCGAGCCATTATAAAATTTATAAAGAAAATTAATTTATAAATTCTTTACCGGGATTTATAAAAACGAAACAAAAAGAAATAAACAGGAAAAAAAAATATAGATTTACTTTTTTTTTTATATATAGAGAATGAAATTGAAATGTTTGTTAGATTTTTTTCTGCTGTTGTAACTCTTACTAACATAGAACTTAAGTTTCTTTTTTTATACTTACCTTCCAACTAGATATAATTATCTGTACTTTTTTGATTTCATTTAGATTTAAATATAAACAATCTATGTTAAGTACTTCATCTGGTAAAATCTGGTACGTATTTCTATTCATCGGAAATTGTTTAATGAAAAATTAAATCTTGATTAAGTCGCCACATCAAATGAAAACTCTTTGACCTTACCCAATAGTGGTTCTTTATGTCGTAATATAAAATAAATAATAAATAAGTCATTAATGTATATTATATAAAAGAATAGAGGTAACACAAATACATTGGATTTGTGTTTTATAATCTTGCAATATAGGTACAGCCAAATAATCAGAAGCGTTACTTTAATTATTTGGATACCAAACCTAGGGTATCCAATGCAGGAGTGAAAAATTTTTTCCTTTTTTTTTCTTTATTTTTTTTTAAACAAAAACAAAAACTTAAAAATTAATATAGTATCTATATATGTATGTGATATGTATATATGTATTACCAAATCGTATAGATTTTTAGTATTTATTACATTAGTAACAAAATAGCAACTATCGGATCGAACAATTAACTTTTGAAGAATGTTAACTAACAATATGGAACTATATCAGGTTTTTTTCTTCTTTTTTATAAAAATTTATTTCTAAATTTTATTAAATTAAATTGCAAAATCATATATAATTATTTAAACTCTTAACAGTTCAGTCAATTTACTTAATGATAAATTACTTAAGCATAAATTTAAACAAGCAACAATAAAAAAATCATTGTTTCAAAATTAATAAAAAAAGATACCTATACGTAAAATTTAATCCAAACAATTGGAAATTGTCATTTATACCAACCAAACTTAACCAACTCATTATTATTATTTTGAAGACTTAATGCATCAAATGGTAATCTGCAACCAAGGATGACGAAACTTAATTTCACTATTGTTTAATTTTATTTGATGTTTTAAACTTTAAATGGAAAACGTTTGCTGGTTTTCAAATATTCGATTTAATTTACAGGTTAAGTTATTTATATTTTAAAATTGCAACTAAATTACATTAACGGAAACTTGCTAAAAAATTTAAAAATTTTTGTTTTTTTTAATTTATAAACACTATCCAAAACTGATATCAATACAATAAAAATACTTAAGGACTTAACTGTTTCTATATATACTTTTTTCTTTCATAATTTTGTTTTTAAACTGAAAGAAAAATCGATTGACTTATAATTTCAGGAAGAATATTTATGCTGTTTAAATAAAAATGGGTGACGCAAATACGTAAATTAAAGAGATGCGGTAAATCGATCTACTTGGCAAGTTTCAAAATCCGATTTTGTATATTTACAAATAAGTACATAAATGATTTTAATTTTAAGTTCTTAGAATTTATACTGACTGAAATAACAAACTTTGTTTAAGTATTATAAATTTGTTCCCAATAATGCAGGATTCCTTTTTGTGAAAAAATCACAAGACTTTTTTCTTCCTTTAGGTGCCAAAAATTCTAAATTGTACAATAATGTTTCTACGAGATAAATTAAATTTAAACAGTTTTAAGAAAAAAGTAAACAAAATTTTACCTCATAGTTGGTATTTAGTTGTTACGATTTGCAAAACAACTTCGGGCAATTTTTAACAGAATTTCAAAAAAAGTCTTCAAAAATTGATCTAAAGATTTTACATTCATACAAAAAATTGTTATCGATAATTACCGAAGACAGATCGCAGAGTTTTTCAATCTATGTAACTTGAAAAGCATAATTTTTCTACTTTTTTCGTACTAGGTATGGTATATAAAATATGAATATAGGTATTATGTATATACATATTATGTACATATATATATTTTTTTAATATTTAATATTGTATTAACCATATACGGTAAAACATATTTCTTTTTTTTTTTTTTAAGTTACTCTATTCTGTTTTATAATCAATAAAAATCAATACATAGATACATACCAATAATAATCTTATGAAGGATATTTTCTAAATCCACAAAATAAAAATCAAATCCTCCTTTTTTTTTTTTTGAAGTATAGAACTTGAAAGATAAAAAATACATACAATAAAAAATAAAAACTGTAAACAAACAAACAGCTGTTAAATATTTTTTTGAAATGCGCATGTTTGCAAACATCTCAATAAATTGGAGTCGTCAGATACTAAAAAAAATCAACGAAAACAAAAAATAAAAACTATACAGACCAGTCTGGCATTTATTTCAATACATTGTTCATACAAAATCCATACATACATACATACATTATTGTATATCATAAATATACAAAATAACTTGTTGCACATGTGTTTGATACATATAATATAACACGAGTCACGACACGACTTGTTCATAATTTCATAGTATTAGAAGTGAACCAAAAAAAAACATTCTCCAAATAAATCTTTTAATAAAATTTTAATCAAACTGACCATACAATTTTTGAATTGTTTCTCTCCATTATTTTTGGTTAATGATTGCTCCTTTTTTCTCCAAAATCACTTAAATATATTTACAAGTTTTAAACAAAAACAGAAAAGTCAAACTCTTCCATATAAGAGATATAGACTTCTTTCTATGGAAAAGTTTATATCATACTCTTAAGCTTTTGTACTTAGAAATAAAATAAAAAAAAATAAAATGTACATATATAGTAAAAACAAAATATTTTATAATAATTTCTCCAATTCTTTAATACGACTCCACTACCTTTTTCTCTTGTATTTTATTTGTGCGGGAGTTTTAACCAAACACAGGTAGACGTAAATATGGATATGTATTATATATATATTTGATAAATTTAATAGTAAATTTCAATAAACTATGAGATATGAATGAGTACATATGAGGATTGAGAACTGAGGAGACAGATTTATTTAATATAACAGTTATAATATTGTAAAATATTATATAGTATAACACTTTATTAATAACATAAAATATTTAAAACCATTTTCAAATACTTACATTTTTTTTTTTAAAAAGATAGAGAAATTTTACTCTCAGTTTCTACTTCTCCAAATTTCATTTTTTAATATTGATTGAGTAATGAGTTGAGCTTGCGCTATCGCTTCGCTACATTACATTTTACATTTAACATTACATGTTGTTGAAGTTTTTATAAGCTTTTTTTGAGAAAAAACTTTTTTATTTAATCTTTTTTTTTCTAATATATTGGTGATTTTGGTTGGTATTCTCTGTCATCCCTGATATTTAAGTTAACTGGAACAAAATAATAAATTGATGGTGTTGTTTTTATTTTTGTTTACTATGCATTTAAATCATAGGTCAGTTTAAATCAAACCTATGACAGGTGTGGGTGATGAATTTTTAAACGAGCAGCAGTTTATTACGTAAATTACGTGATTTTATAGTAATCGCCCTGCAAAAATAAGAGAAAATCATTTTTTTAAACTGGTAAAATTCAATTTTTTTTTTTTTTAAATAACAGTAAAAAATAATTTTAATTGACAATTTTTAACTTTTCAATTCGATTGTGCAATATGAATAGAGAATATGAAAAACCTGAACAAATATAAAATGAAATTTTATACTGAATAACCAATTACCTTAAAATCAAACACCGGTCAATAAATTTGTAAGGATAATTTTAAAATATTTAATCTGAGCTGTCAAATTTTATTTTTCGATCTTTGAATTATATATGGGTTTTAAAGAAAAAGGCTTAGCTTTTCTTTAAATTTTTTTTTTTTTAAATGCGGTGCTCGTAATATAGAAATAAAAACTTATTAGGAACAGGGTTAAATTGTTTTTGATATGCATAATAAATTTTATTATTTATTACAAAAAAATGCAATTCAATTTAAAAAACAAATAATAGAGCAACAACACAAAATTAAAATTCAACAAATTAAAAAAAAATTTACATGTGATAATTTACAGCCTATATAATAAAAAAAAATAATTTAACGTACACCATAAAAATTGGAACGGATAGACAACCATTAATAGAATGTAAAAAATTATGCATTTATGACTCCGGTTTGAATGGACACAAATTTTAAATTCTAATCACAGTATTTTACATGTCAATGTCTAAAATATATATTTTTTGTAACAAAAAATGAATACCTCTATACTAGAAAAGACTATATGAATTTAAAATTGAAGTAAGTATAATATATAAAATTTCGCATTTAATATTCAGAATTATGATTTATGAATTATTTGTTTTTTTTTTTTGCTTATTAAAATTGAGGCCTATCAAAGTTTATTATAT
Organism: Poecilobothrus nobilitatus; assembly: GCA_947095535.1. Lineage (NCBI taxonomy): Eukaryota > Metazoa > Arthropoda > Insecta > Diptera > Dolichopodidae > Poecilobothrus > Poecilobothrus nobilitatus. The sequence goes on from OX352774.1 coordinate 181,639,053, forward strand.
AGTTGAGTGTTTGAAATTATCATAAAATATTATAAAATTTAAAATAGAAGTATAGAGTATATGAAGACGTTTATATAAAACGTATAGAATAAATATCATACAATTATTATAAGTACGTAGACTAAAATATGTAAATTTTGTTAGAATGACATTTTTTCGCTACCAAAAAGAATATAATTAATTTTTTAAAAATAAAAATTTTATTTTATTTTAAAAAAAATGTTGAAAAAAAAATGCCGAAGAAAAAATGTCGAATTTCAATGTTGAACAATAAATTTTTCGACATTTTTTTTAAAGTAATATATTTTAGAGCTAGTTACACAGATCAGCTTGTATCATTCACAAAATGAGAACGGTACAAAATCTCGTTTTTACAAAATCTCGTTTTTACAAAATCTCGTTTTTTTTTTACATTTCGTTTTTAAAAAAAAACATTTATTTTACAATAATAATTTTTTTAGAATTATTGGAAAAAACTGAATATATTTAACTATTCAATTGTTTATTTTTTAAGTACCCATTTTGATTTTATTAAATTTTAATCGAAAACATTTTTTTTTTTTTTAATAAATAAAATTTATAAAAGTCCTGCCGCAATCAAGCGCAATTTTGGGTAGATATCCCGCAATTGCCATCAAAAACAGTAAAGTGGTACAATTACGCTTCTAAACGTTTTTATTATATCAGCAATTTTTGTACACGGCTCAAATCACTGTAAATGGGCGTATAAGAAAACTTTGATTGAAACTGCACAGTGAAACTTTAATTATAGCAATAAATAATTGAATAATTTTAATATTTTTATTAATAATGAAATAATTTTTAATATTTTTTTTTTCACAATTAATAAATTGCTAGTAAAGACATCAGTATAAGAAAATATGTTTTACCTACCGTCAAAAGAGGACATCAGACAAATATGTTTACGATAATGTTCCCAAAAAAACTAAGTTAGGTAAATAAGAAACTAGAAAGCTCCATATTAAAATGATTAAGCTATTTCTAGCTCTTCAAATCGATATCAACCAATTCTTAATTAAATAAATGTTAATACATACTTCGTTAGCACATTACTTAGTATATATCTATCGATAAATAAGTATATCAGTCTTCAGACTTTAGGACACATACTTTGCCAAAGACCAACTTCCAGCTAGTCCGTCTACGGATCTTTACTTTCTTAGAAGCAGTAGGGGTGACAGTAGTATTATAAGTGGAGGTGAATCTACAACACGTTGTAACAGGGGGAACAGAATAAATCGTTTAAGACAGATTAAAACAATAATTTAATTTAATCTGATATGTCAGTATATCAGCAAGGTGTTATAGAAATCAGAATAATAAATAACCACAATTTACACTAGCCTCACTTCTAGAATTTAAATAACTCCAGCAAGGAGTAGATTTCTATAATATATTGTAACTTATTCCAAAATAATTTCTGCTTTAAAAAAAAATTATATTTATATTTATTATTATCATTCTTTCACACCTTTCAATTTTATATGTTACCTATGTATATTCAACATTTTTGAGCCCAGTTATTATAACAATTTTCACTTTTATAATAATAAATTGTGTTAATTCTTAACTTAAGGTTATTTTTTACATTTGTTTTTTCTTCTTGATTTTTATTTATAAAAAGAAATGCAAAAACATACTTAGCAAATAAAAAAAAAAAAAAAAAATTTGCCCTTTGGTAAAATTCTCTATTTCTGACCTAATAATTTTTTTTTTGATATTGAATTTCTATATTTCTTTTTAAAACTTTTCTATCGATTTCACATCATCTATGTAATCTTAAAGCAATTATAAAACAGTCAATTAAAACGTTTATAGAAAATATTTTTTTCAGAAACTTCATAAAAATAACTTGCCCTCAGTTTTTTTATTTTTCATTTTTCTTAATATGATATTGCATGTTACCCAGCAAAAAAAAAAATCTAAGAGTCGATAATTACTTAATTTATGTTTTTATAACGAGAAAACTTTTTTTTAAATTATATCAGTATATATATATCATATATTATATCAGTATATATATATATGTATATATATCTTTCTCTACTCGATTCTCTATATTTCTATCTGACTTCTTATTATCGTCATTCTAAAGATTTTTATCTTCAATTTCAGTGAAAGCAAAAAATTAAAAAAAAAAAAATCGCGTTTGTGAATCAACAAAAAATGAAACAGTCAAAAATTTTAATTGCACGAATCAAAGTTTTTGAAATTAAATTCAATTGTTATCGTTTTAATTTGTTTTTTTTTTTTTTTTATTATTATTTGTTTACTACAAATCTAAATCTAGAGTCTAGATAGCATGTGTAATTAAGAAAAATAAATATAAAAAAAAACAAAATCTCATAACAATCAAAACTAGAAAACAATCATAAAGAAAATTATTGGGTTCATGCCCTCTTAATTTTTTTATTTTTGTTTTTTTCTATTCAATTTATCACGTGTCAGAATCGTTCAACCCAAGCAAACGACAAAAAAAACCTCTTGGAATCAGTATAATACAAAAGAAAAACGGAAAAAATAGTTTTCAATACGAGAAAAATTAAAAATAAAAATCGATGCTCAATTTTAATTACCCTAAGGTTGTGTTTGATTAATACTATCTCACTGGATGATTGTGAAGCTTATTAGTCTGAGATTGAAATAGTGCTGAAAATCAACTTATTATGACAGAGATTTAATTTAAAACAAGTACTCTTTTTAATTGATATAATCACCAGAATTTTAAGTCAAAAAAAAAAGTGTTTAGAAAGAATAGATCTTTTTGAATTGGAAATTTTAATAAAAAAAAAAATCTAAAGATTTGTTTATTTCGGTTATTTCTGTCTTATCTTCTAAAACAGTTTATGGAATTAATTTTATCTCAGCAAACCAAACATAAAAAATTTCCTCATAATCTAAATGTAGGTTAAAAATGAAAATGGAAATTAAATCAGTAAATATATAATATGAACAAGTGCTAAAAATAAAATATATGTATCGTATTTAAAATTGGCAATGGAAAACTTCACCCGAAAAATCTTAACGAAATATATCGAAAAATGTAAAAAAAAAATATTTTTATTTAAAAGAATAAAAATTTAAAATCTTTTTTAAAATTTATTGCGAAATTATCTGTTGCATTTGTTAATTATTTTTTTTTTTAATATAATCATAATGTATTTTATATGTTGCGGAAATAATAAAAATTTTGCAAAATTTAGAACAAATTTAATAGCCTAATTTTTAGTTCAAAACAAATTTCATGACCTCTATATTATGCTATAATTTTTGGTTCTTTGTATATTTTCTTGTTGAAAATCTAATCAAAAAACTAAAATATAATATGTTTTTTATATTTTTTTAAATAGAATGTATAGGTACCACTCGTATAGAATTATTTTAGTGTTTTTAAAATGCTTTTTATACAGGCATCCTATTATTTACGTGTCAGAAAGTGTTAAATAAAAGACTAGCAGAAAATATTTCAAATTTTTAATTAATTACTCAGTAAGGAGCCTCAGTGGACAATTGGGTAAGAGCGTATAAAATACGCTGTAAACATCGAGGGAGTGTGGGTTCGAATCCCACACACCACGTAAGAGTTATTCTCCTTACGACATTTACAGCCACACCTGAATAGAAAAGGCTGTGTAATTTCCTGTCCACTTTTACGTGGCATAATTATTATATTACTTTAAGTATATTTAACTTCGCTTGTGCTAATCATTTTTATTTCAAAATAATGTAGAATAAAAATGTAAACTGAATATTATAATGACCTACTGCAGTGCGCATGTAGTAAAATCTAATAGCAAAAGTCAATTTAAAGCAGATATAGCAGACTATTAACTATACTACAAATATTTAATTTTACCCTTGGTGTAATATACTCTAAAAGCTAAACATTATATATCGCTAAACATTTACAGTTGGTAAAGCAGAATACTCTTCTATTTGGTTTATTTTGCCATAAACTAAATATTTGCCACCTACATGATATTTTTTGATTATATAAGCGAAAATACTGTAGGTTTTTTTTTTGGGTTGGTCATTCAATTTTAAAGTCAAAATTTACAAGATAAAAACCGTTAAAGACGCTATGGTATCTATAGATATTTAACACATAATATGTATCTATAAATATCGTAAAATTTATGGGATAACGTAACTGCATTAAGCTACATTATATGTACTAGGCAGGCTAAAAATCATGGTTTTATACAAATAAACATTAACGAAAAAATATTTTTTAAAAAATTATATCACCGCATTCTTTAGAGACCACTGTTAATTTTTGGCAACCTTATGTATAATGTAATAAATAAATCTCTCGTCATAAATTTATAATGAAAATTTTCTTTTAAAATTGTTGCAAATTTGTAAACATAAATAATTTGATACACATATGCTAACATATGTTCTGCGTCATTTTAGTTTAAATTTAAGAATAATTTTTCTTTTTGTAAATTTTTAAAATATACTTAAGAACAATTTTTGTCTAAATTGGTTTAAAGTTCAGTAAACTACAAATAATTATAAAATAATTTCGCATTTTGTTTATATTTTTTTTAAACTTTAAGAAATATTTTTAAACAAAAATTACATACTCGTAATACAATTCGTACAAAATTTAATGTTCTCTTGCATACCATCTATTTTCAATGTTCATCTCTAAAATGCAGAATACTAAAAAAGATATAACACGTAAGATTAATTTCTAGACATTCAAATGCAAAGATGATTTATATAATAATTCTGCTCTTAATATCAGTGTATTTAGCTCTAAATTTTCAAGGTTTCGTAATGTATTCATCTCCATATTCTCAATGTTTCGAATGTTTGTTCGTTTACAAAATTTTAACACCGTCTAAGAAAGAACAGAGAAATTTAACTCTTAATCAAATTAATGTTGTAGATTTTTCTTACTTTAGCATCACTCATCACGGAGCAATAATTACTTGAAATTTGGTATATATCTCGCAAATTCTGCTTAATTGTTTTTTAATGACAACCAAAATTCAAAATGACAGCAGTTAGATTTTAAATAAATATTAAATTTATATAATTTATTGCAATTTAAAATTACCGTTATATGAAAACAAAATTTTTGAAGTTTTTCTTTTTTCATATTTCCGTAATACGTTTTGTTAGAATTTCTTTTAGAGAGGAGTGATCTTTGGGGATTAGTATAAGTTACCTCAATTTTTTTTTTACTTTCTCCTATTTAAGACCTATTAGGAGTCAAAATTGGAAAATTTGATATAATTAGACAACTATAAATTAAGCGCCTGTACAAATTTCTTCAAAGTATCTATAAAATAGGAATTTTTTGCAATTTTGAAGGGCTGTAAGTCCGGAATCCTATTCAACTAAAAAAATCGCCAACACACGTAAAAATATATTACTGAAGCTTTAATTTTTATGTCTTGCCGATGCAAAATTTGTACAGATGAATTAAATGTCACAGGTTACAGATGTCGAAAAATAGGAAATTTTTTATTTTTCAGCACTAATAGCTCTTAAATAGGGCGTGGTTCAAAAAAAGTTTCTGAGGAAAATTATTTTAAAAAGTTATTTCAAAACTTAAAGTTCCCATCTAAAAGCGTGCCGGAGTTATGAAAAAAGAAATGTTATGCAAAATTTGGTTTTCACATAAAAGTAAATTTAAATACTAATTGTACAATTTTCTCCATCTTTCACGATGTTGAAGTTTTGTAAACAGACGGACGGACGGACAGAGTGAAACTAATAGGTACAGTTTTTCAAAAAATATTCCGAAATGTAGTAAAAGAAAGCAATTTTTCTCGCTCAGCTGGTTTTGAAACTAGATTGATGAGAACTGGATGAGAATAGAACTATCTTCAATAATTTCTCATCAATTATTGATTCATTTATTGACCATTATTGATGAAAACATTGATGCTAAATAGGCTTGTCAATATTGTATGTTTACATGTGTTAAAAGGTTTTCATAAATTTAAAAACTTTTGGTTTTCTATAGTTGCCTATATTTTTACCATTCCATTATATTCAAAACAATCTTTGTTTAAATTAAATTACTTGAACAGTATCTTTTGGCATTTATTCAAATTTCTTAACAAAAAAAAATTCTTAAATTGATAATAACCATACATTTATGTAAAAATTAGTGTAAATTTTAAAACTTTTATTTCACGATTCTCCATAAAAAGTAAATCCTAAACTCATTCGACTAATTGGCAAAACTTAACGAAATTTTATATTAATCACTCGTAATTTTTGTTTTTATTTTTTTGCTTTGTTTAATTCATTTTTCCCATAATTAATTTCAAAGATTAAATGGTTCAGATTCTAGGTGGGTTTAAGTTGCTTTTTTCTGCGTAATTTTTATTGTTTTTTTTTTGTTAATTTGTTTTTATTACATTTTTGATTAAAAATTCGCAGCATGATTTGAGATTTAGCACAAAAAAAGCTTTGAAAAATTTTTCTTTTGATTAGCTAGTTATAGTTTTTTTTAATAAACATAAAAGGTCACGGCTAGTTATCCGTGTCCATCAAAATTTAACATAAATTGTGTCAATCTATTTTAAGAAAAAGCTAACAAAAAAGAAAAAAAAAATCGTAGTAAAGTGCGTCTTACGAATTAAAATATTTTTTTTGTAATATTAGATTTATAAGAAGAATGTTTAAATCTTTTATATAAGTTTTTTTTTATAAAGAAACGTTTTTTTTTTGTTTTCGCTAATATAAATTTGGTAAAAGCGAATATTTCAAACAAACTTCGAATTCTTGTGCACTTATTCTCAAACTTTATCTATCTTTAATGATTTAAGGAGTTATTTTAATTTGAAATCATGCTTTTATCAACGATCCCATTTAACTTTTTCTTTTCTTAGCTAAAAATGGCATAGGAAGGGATTGAAACGTTTTTTAATTTAATGCCGTCTTTTTGTAAAATTTACTGTGTTTAAAAGTAAGGCAAAAGCAAATTATTGATCCCTAAAAGGTTTTAAACAAAATTTTACAATAGAGAGAGGTACATTTTTTTTTTTTTTTTAATTTATGCCTCTGCCACATGAATATGACACAGAAACTTTCCGTTTTACACCGTTTCTCCTTTATACACAGACTTTCCTTTCCAGTTGTGACTGCAAATTGTGTTAGAAAAGTCTTCATATGATATGTGAGGAATTCGAACTCGTACATTACCTTATTGCTTACAAACGTATTTCACTACACTAACCCACTTACCCACTATAGTAACCCATCGAGGTCACCAGCACAAAATTATTTAAGGTAATTGAGATAACTTATCTTTCTGAGGAAAGATTTTCTTTCTTATTTTTTAATTTCAAGGTTATATAACTAAAATCATGCTGAAGTTACAAAGTAAACAAAATTATGGAAAATTTTATTTCATATAACTGTAAATTTAACGTCATTTGACGTTTGTAGATTGCTAAAACAAGTAGAAACATACACAAATAGAACTTTTTTAAACTTAGTTTTAAAACAGTTATTCCACTACATTAATTTTTTTTTTAAATGATCTTAAATATGGTTAAAATTTCATTGCTCTAGGTTTAGCGATGTAGATATTTTTTAAACAGTCAAACGAACGGACAGAGTTAACCTTACTTTAATAAAAAAGAAAAATATAAAGGTAGAACATCATCTTTTAATTCTAATTAAGTTATTGTAGAAAATTTGAAACAAAAAAATTAATGGATAAAAATTGATTTAAGATTAAAATACTTAATTATTATGAAATATATTTAATAAAAATATTTTTTTTTTTAATTTGATTCTTCCGCTGTTCAAGGTTTTTTTTTGTTTTAGAATTCTTCACAGCTTGAAATTTTATTTATAAAAAAAAAAAAATAAAGTTAGAATTTTATTATGTAACATCTAAAAATCTATACGAGTATGTGAAAATTAAATATTATTAAATTTCTATTAAGATAACGATAACGATATAAAGCTATATCAGTTAATCCTTTTTTTAATCAATTAAGTGGATGGTGGTAAATTTTTTATCTTAGCAAGACTTTTATTTCATAATTTTGTCACAAAACATAAAATATAAATACTAAACGTGTCATCACTTACGAATTATTAGATAAATTCTCAAAATAACGAAGTAAACTTTAAATCTTAAATCAACTTTATTAAAGACTATTAAATATTGACTACATTTAATTTTAATCTGATATAAATATTACTAGATATAGAGTAATTCTTGCTAGATTGAGTTTCTTCTGCTCTGAAATTTTACTACTTTACTACTACTTTATCCAGCCAATGGTGTAGTGATTAAGACACCGGCCTTTCATAGACCTTTCGTATGAAGTTCAAACTCCGGCTGGATCATATAGATTAACAAAAAATAATAGACATTTTTCTTATAATATATAATTAGTATAATATAATAAAATTAAAAATAAGTATATATGTCTTATAAATTATAATTAATAGCATATTGTAATATAAAATAAAATAATAAAATATAATTCTTGTGTAAGATAATAGATGGTGTAGAACTAAAGAAACGCCTAGTCTTGTACAATAGCTACAGCCAAGTAAACAACGGCTTAGTGAAATAATGATTCCAGAAATGATTCGTTGGTCAAATATAAATGATAAATGACTTAGTGGATGCCCTATGCTCCTTATAGGAGTGGCAAAAAAAAAAAAACTACTTTATTTATTTTTACTACTTTTTTAAATATCTCCATATTATGTATATATATTCTAATTTAACTATTTCAATTAATCATCAAAAACTTTTAATATGTTGTCTAACTGAATAGTCACCTTTTTTGTTATATTTCTTAGTTTCTTTTGAATAATATTTATTAAGAACTACTGTATTAATGATTTCAGAAAATGGTACATCCTCTGTACCCTTTGGCCTTAAATAAGACGTTTATATGTTTTTATACTATAATTGCTTCCGAAGATGCTACTCTTTTCGTAAGAAAAAATAAAGCTTTGATTAATTTTTTAATTTTTTTTTTTTCTAGTTCTAGAACAAACACCTAATGTTTGAATTATCAAAACTATTTATATAAATATTTGTCCAGAAAAATAATGTGTAACAAACGCATTCAATTTAAAGTGTTGTGTTGGATGTGTTCTATTATAGAACAAAAATAAAATATACATAGCTATAATGTATACAGTATAGACATAATTTTTAATTGGAAATATTTTTATTTTTTAAAACTATGATACATTACAAAAGTTTAAAGGGAAAGAAAAAAATAATAAAAACACAAAAAAAAAAAAATTTTTCATTCATTAATTTCTTCGAATTGATTTTTTTTTTTAATAATTAATTTTATTTGACATACATACATACCGATATATGCATAAATGCAAACAAAATGTTTTTAATAATTTTAAAATGTCATTTTATAGATTTAAATAAAGAAAGCCAAACAAATATTTTATTATAGGAAGCAGGAATATTTTATAATTATTGTTTATGAATTGTAAACTGTAATGGGTAATCTTTAATTTGTTTCGAATTTTTCGCTTTGTTAAAAAGAAATTTTTTTAAATTTTATTATAATCTTCTATATATCCCATGTACTTCTATATATATCCCATGGTACTTGTGTCTTTTTCAAGTGAGTCAAAAGCCCAAATTTTCCTTTATGATAATATTTTTTTTTTCTCTTCTTCTATAAGGAGCATTTATTTCTACGCCATCTATTATCTTATACAAGAATTATAGTTTATTATTATTTTATTATATAGCTATTAACATTATGATATTAAATTATAATTTATAGGACATACATACATATATACTTATTTTTAATTTAATTATATTCTATTAATTATATATTATAAGAAGAATGTCTAATATTTTTTATTTATCTATATGACTCAGCCGGGGTTTAAATCCGAGACTTTACGAATGAAAGGCCGGTATCTTAACAACTACACCATTGGCTGTATAATGATAATAATTAATAATGTAATAATATCGTTTAGAGTAAATTTTATAGACTAAACTTCAATTTATGCTCCGGGCAACTGTAAAATCAGATACAGTTAATTTCCAAATTCCCGCCAGCCAGGATGTATACATATACATTTATGTATATATATCTATTTTGAAAAAATTTTATAGACGGTTGCGAAATCAGATTTGCCTCTTTTTCCAAAATAAGTATACGTATATGTATGTCTGAAAATCTGAATTAGGAGGGAATTTGAAGTGATTCAAAAATACCAATGGAACTTCTGACACGTCACTATCAAAGTATAATTATTGGAAGTAGTTTTACTTTTTACTAAACCTAATGCATTCCTCACACAGTAAAAAAGTCTGTTTTCAAGAGTAAGTGCAATATATTTTTCTATTTTCCATATCCACTGTTCTAAAATAAAAGAAAAAACAAGTAAATGTAACAGTAAGTCGATGCAACCGACTTATTAATACCCTACACCTGAATAATTCGAATTAAATTAAAAATCCATAAGTGTTTTTGGCAGCTGCTTGAACTTCTTCCCTTTTCTGTCTTATTCAACTCGAATTTCAAGAACGTAAAAGAGGCATCCGCTTGGGATATGCTTGACACCCTTGTATAAAATTTTAAGTTTATATCTTAATTATTTTCGAAGATTGGTAGTCCTTGGGAGGTTTGTGTCAGCTACCCGAATTGCCACTCCAATTCATCGAATCCATCTCAGGAACATAAAGAAAACTTGCCAGAACACCATTCTATTAAATTTAAAAGTTCTACTTTTGTTGGTTTTGGAGATATGCTCGTTGCTCTTGTGCTCGTCCGGAAGTTTCCAAAATACGAACCCATGGTTCAAATTCTTTCAAATGTCAGTTTTCAATTTTACAGAAAAGGAAACATAACAGAACACCTTTGTACTAAAAATAAAAGTTCTATCTTTGTTGGTTGTGGAGATATACTCGTTTGCTTTGGGGCTCGTCCGGAAGCTTCCAAGATTTGAACCCATGGACCAAATCCTCACAAATTTCAGAAACATAAATCAAACATGAAGGAACACCATTCTGCCTAATTTAAAGGTTATATCTTTGTTGCATTTGGAGATAATATCATTTGCTCTGAGGCTCGTTCGGAAGCTTTCAAAATCCGAACCCAAGGACCAAATCCTCTCAAATTTTAGAGGCCTAAATCATACATGAAAGAACACCATTCTGCCAAAAGTAAAGGTTATATCTTTATTGGTTTTGGAGATAATCTCATTTGCTCTGGGGCTCGTTCGGAAGCTTCCAAAACCAAACCCATGGACCAAATCCTCTTAAATTTCAGAGACATAAATTAAACACGAAAGAACACCATTGTACCAAATTCAAAGGTTCTACCTTTGTTCGTATTGGATATAATCTCATTTGCTCTGCGACTCGTTCGGAAGCTTCCAAAATTCGAATCCACGGTTCAAATTCTTTCAAATTTAAGCCCATGGTCAAATCCTCTCAAATTTCAGAGACCTAAATCAAACGTGAAAAAACACCATTCGGCCAAATTTAAAGGTTATATATTTGTTGTTTTTGGAGATAATCTCATTTGCTCTGGGGCTCGTTCGGAAGCTTCCAAAATCCAAACCCATGGACCACATCCTCTTAAATTTTAGAGACATAAATCAAACTGGAAGAAACATCATTATAAAAAATTTAGAGGTTCTATCTTTATTGGTTTTGGAGATAATCTCGTTTGCTCTGGGGCTCGTTCGGAAACTTCTAAAACCCGAACCCATGGACCAAATCTTCTCACATTTCAGAGACTTAAATAAAACATGAAAGAACACCACCCTGCCAAATTTAAAGGTTATATCTTTGTTGGTTTTGGAGATAATCTCATTTGCTCTGGTGCTCGTTCGGAAGCTTCCAAATCCAAACCCATGGACCAAATCCTCTTAAATTTCAGAGGCCTAAATCATACATGAAAGAACACCATTCTGCCAAAAGTAAAGGTTATATCTTTATTGGTTTTGGAGATAATCTCATTTGCTCTGGGGCTCGTTCGGAAGCTTCCAAATCCAAACCCATGGACCAAATCCTCTTAAATTTCAGAGACATAAATCGAACGGGGAGGAACATCATTGTACAAAATTTAAAGGTTCTATCTTTGTTGGTTTTGGAGATAATCTCATTTGCTCTGGTGCTCGTTCGGAAGCTTCCAAAACCCAAACCCATGGACCAAATCCTCTTAAATTTCAGAGACATAAATCGAAGGTAAGAAACATCATTGTACAAAATTTGAAGGTTCTATCTTTGTTGCTTTTGGAGATAATCTCGTTTGCTCCGGAATCATTCGGAAGCTTCCAGAATCCGAACCCATGGACGGATTTTGTCCAGATTCGAACTTAGCCTTTTTTTCGTAATTAGTAACCTACTATATAAATTTCATCAAGATAGCATCATTATTTTTTGAGTTATCGTGCGTACGGTCGGACGGACGGACGGACGGACATCGCTAAATCGACTCCGGCGGTGATCCTGATTCAGAATATATATACATGTCTATACCTAACTTGCCTCCTTTTGGTGGTTACAAACACCATACCAAAGTTAATATACCCTATACTTTAGGTGTAGGATATAATAACTATATATATTTTTGGATGATAATTTTATTACGGGTACCTACCAAAATAAATATGTTGGTGTGCAAGTATAAAATTAGCACAGGAATAACTGAAATTGGAATTGTGTATATATATATGGGTAGTAGGTACCCAAATGAGTATTTTATTATTTTTGGTTTCAATTTAAAATCATTTTTTTTATTTTGTTTTTTTCGTGCATGGTAATTTTTTATAACTATACACTTTTTACATTAAGTTACCTTAATTTAGTTACAAAATATTTTTATAGTGTTTTTTCATTTCTTTTTATTAGTACATATTTAGTGTGTCTGACTCTGACTACCGTGTCAGGCGCAGGTACCGTGCAGGTACGATTCCGGATGTAAACCTAATATTTTTGTTGTAGGTATATAAGTAAATTACAAATATAACTTTTTTTTTTATTTACTGCGTTATTTGGTATTATAATTATACATTATTCCGAAATTGGAAAAACAAATACCTATGTATATAAAAATAAAATCTACCATAATTAACTCCGTCATTCTAAGACGGGTCAACAGCTAGTAATTAAATATTTACTCAGAAAATAGTGTTATATTTTATTTTATTAATATTTGATTAACTATGTATAAGATATGTAGATACTTTTTACTAGTTTTAGCAAAATAATTTTTTTACGGAAATTATTTGCTAATTAAATAAACATTTTTTATGTTGATTCTTTTAATTAATTCTCTTTTGAAAAATTAACTTTTAAGTTATGTCCTTCAAATTAGAATAAACTATAATTGTTGTATTCATTTAAATTTTAAATTAGCTTTACTTTTGAAGACATGTTTCAAGAAAAATAATTTCCTTAATCTTAAAAAAAAAAAATTCTTAAAATTCTTTTAAACAAATATTTTCTTTGGTGAATGGTTGGTCTTTTATTTTTTACTTATTTTTTATATCTCTTACTTACATTATCTTATTTGGCAATAATATACATACATACTTACATTACTTGTTTTGTTATTGTCCTGCTTCTTTCCGATTAGTTTCATCGATTAACACCTTTCCATTATATATTGTAACTTTTAACTTCCAAAAATATTTTTTTAACCTTGGAAAATTCAAAATCAGAAGAGAGGGGACGAAAAAAAAGTATCCGAAATAATGAAAGTATATAAAAAAGGAAATGAACGATGGCTGCCCTTAAGTCTAAAAAAAAAAAAACAATAAACCATGAACAAATAAAATAAGAAACATTTTTATTATTTCTCCTTGAGTTTTTAAGTAAGAAATACAATAATGTACGTTTAATATCAGCGATATCCGGTGTTCCCCATAGAGAAAATTTTGCAATTTCTTGAAAAATGTTTACTTATTCAATTTTATTTTTAAAAACAAAATTATACGACGTTTGTCTCCATTAACCATTATTCCAACCATTTAGTTAGCAAAAATTAAGCTAAAGTTAGTTATTTTCTGAAAATATATATATATGTATGTATTTTTTTATATCATATCAACTGAAGATATAAATTTTTCTTTTAACATTTTGTGAAGAAAAGAATTTTTGATCTGATATTAACTGAAGACATAGATTTCTGTTCTTAAATTTTGTAAAAATAACAACGTTCGTAAATTTAACAACTTTGTTTTTTTGTTTTACTGATGTTCTAAATTACACACACGTGTTTAGATTTAAAAACATCCACTAAATAAAATTATAAAAACGGAAGTGGAAGTAATTTAGTTGCCTTTACTTTATAAAGTTGTTCTGTTTATATATTTTTTTTTTTTTTTTGAATTTGTCTAAGTAAATATTAAATTTCTGTGCAAAATTATATGCGAAAAAATTTCTTTTTGTATTTTTCTTTTATTATTAATATTATAAATTTTGATTTCTTTACAATTAAGCAAGTGTTAAATGACTTAGACTTTTGTTCTTGTTTCGTTTTTGTTTATGTGTATATACAATGTTCAACTAAATTACAATAAAGAGCATAAAGATTTGATAAAAAAAATTTATATTTATACCTATATAGTTTAATTAAAGGCAGAAAAAATTTAGAGAATTTAGGAGAAAAGAAGGTAATATGGAAAACTAAAGGTTAAAAAAAGCTCTTTTTAGAATACTGTAACAATTTTTGTATCAAAATTTCAAATGTTTTTTTAAGAGTTAATAAAAAACTGTGAAAAATTAAAAGACATTTTTCCAGTTCAAATAGGTAATTATATATAATATTGTACCTTTAATTTTTATGTCTTACTTGCGATAAACTTACACAAATTTAAGCATTCAAATTTCGAAAGTTTAAAAATAGTAAGTTTTTAATATTTGACTCCTAATTGCTCTAAACAGGCGGAAAAGGGAGGAAAGAGTGAACTAATAAATAAATATTTGCAAAACATTTTTTTTTTAAAATTGTGCTAAAAATACCAGAACATTCATTTAAAGTACAATAAATTAATTAATTAATCAGGTAAACAAATATTTAAAAAAAAAAAAAGAAAAGTTGACTGAAAAGTAAGTATTTTATTCTATTTTCTACATATTAATTTTTTAACGAATTTTCTTTGCTAGCATTAATAAAAATTCGTCCTCAATAATTAAAAAAATATCTACAGTAGATAATTTTTCAAATTATTTTTTTTATTTCTAAGAGTTTTAAATATCTGTAATTCTTGAAAATTTGTAATTTGAGATAAATCGCACACACAAAAGCACATTATAATTCAAATATAATAATAAATATATATATATATATATTTAATATATAATTAGTTATATAATATCTGTTTTCCATAATAATTATATAATTATACTTTCAACTTTCAAATAGTAGATACTAAAATAAAAAGAAAAATTTCAGTAGGTACCTACCATTTAATACAAAAAGGTATTCTAGGATATACTCAAGTTCAAGTTATAAAAAAAAAATATATATATATATATACTAGTTCAAGGATATAAAAAATTTACCATTACGTATGATAGCATTTAAAGGAGGACATTTTTAAGGAGGCACGATAGCTAGATATTGAAAATAATACGTTATAATATTCTTAATTGAGATTTAATTGTGAATCGATGCAGCTATTTGCTTCTTTCGTCCGCACGATAACACAAAAAATAATGAAGCTGTAGGATTCTAAAATTTTTACTATTTCCTTTTTACCACTTAATGCCACTTTTGCTATTGAAATTCAACAAGTGCACAATTTCTTTTTTCATATGAGCATAACTCAGTGTCTAATTAACGTGAATAATCGGAAATTTTATAAAAGATGATTAAATTTTATAAAAATTGCATATTCATGTCACTCTTCCTCGTTTAAAATGAAATTTTGCATATAAACCTGTAAGTATAAATTAGAAGTTTAAATAATTAATATAAACTTATAAGTGATAATAACAACAAAAGATACCTTTTACTTGTACAATTACTTGCATAATAAAAACTTCTAATTTAAAAATGTTTGTTTAAAATTTTCAATACATATTTATAAATAGAAAAAGAAAATGTTTATAAAAATAACATAAGATTATTCTGTAAAAATTCGAATTAAACCTCTTTTTTTTCTAAACTCTTAAATAGCACTAATTTTCTACATCAGACTTGAAAAGTAGAACACATGTAATATTTCGTTTTAAAAGGGACCAACGCTGGTCACATATTTTATAAAAAAAAACTAAAATTCTATCAGTGAACCTATATTTTCATTAGAATGAAGTGAATAATGAACGAATAATGAACAATTTATTTCAAACATTTATTTCGAACAAATTATAATTCTAATTAGAAAATCCGGATAACTGTCAACTTAGGACAAGACAAATAATTTCTGAAAACAACTTCTCCTTATATTTTAACACCTTAGTTAACGTCACTCTTTTATTCTCGCTTTCCTGCTCCTTGAAAATGAATTTAAATTTAATCTTAACATTTTAATAAAATTGATACGTTTCAATTTTAAAAAATCTAAATAAAATTTTTAAATTAACCTTCATTTTTAAAACAGAAAAATAAACTCGCAATTCAATACAATAAGTTTTTATTTTTTGTTTTAACTGTTATTGTGTAAAAAAATAAAATCAATAAAATCGTTTTGTACAAAACCAAAAATGCATGACTTTCACTCTTCTTTTAAATAACACAAAAACATTTTTTTTTTTTTTTTTCCTTTAAAAACCTTTCATTGTGTTATAAAATTGATGTGCTAAATGTGTTGTAAAGAAAAAATAAAAATTTAGCACTCATCACAACTTGGTGTTTTGTTTTATTTTATTGTTTTTCTATTGAATAAAAACTTGATGCTCGTTTAAATAATTTTTCATTTACTGATATTTAAATTCACATTCTTAACAATTTTGATAATAACAATTACAATATCAAATCATTATTCATTCAAATAATAAACAAATAACAAAAACAGTTCTGGTAATAATCATAGAAACATTTTATCATTAAATTCTGAATTTATACAGTTACATAGTTAATTACTTTTCTTTGTTTAGCATTTTGAATTAATACTAACATTGAATGTTTTACCTCTATGCCCATGTTTGATCAATTTCTTCCATTTCTTTGGATATTGTTCTTCGGCCCCATGACATGCGTAGTATTCCTAATTTTCTTTTTCGCAGTTGATTCCATTCTAATGCTTGGTGAGCTATTGTGTTGGGTGCTTTCCGTGGTATTTATTTTTTTCTATTTCAATTGCTATCTATTGTTAGAGACAAAAAATCTACATTAAAAAATTGGCCAGAAGATCTTAACTGCATAGTCCTTCACAAATGTTTGCAGTTTATTGGTAATTGACTGCTCTACGAATCAAGTTTCGTTCACATATATTAGGACTGATTTCACACAAGAATTGAATATTCTTATTTTTTGATGCCTCTAGTCAGATGTGAAGAAGATTTTCATACAGATCATAATTTGCTAAATATTTCTCTTAATTGTTTCTCTATCTAATTTATTTACTATACGTATCATCTGCCACTCCATTTGTAGTAATTATACTACCGATATAATTCAAGCACGAAATATCTTCTTACTGTATTGTTATCTTCAATTGTTGATTATTTGTAGTATTTATAAAAAATTATCAAATAAATAAATATCTATCAAATACCAACTTTTAATTTTTGTTTTCTTTTTCATTGTCATAAACTTATTGTAAATCTTATATTTAGTATTAAATCCGTTGCATTAATTTTGTTTAGAACTGTTAAACATAACCAAAAAGAAATTATCAGCGGGAACAAGAAAAATATTTTAAGCAATTTTCCTAAAATGTAAAAGATATATCCATACATACATATTACAAAAATAAACAGATTCTCAACCGCATTACAGTTACTTTTCAATTAACAATAGCTCTTTAAAATTTATTATAAACGCTTGTGCTAAATTATACTTTGAATGATTCAAAAATCTTCTCTAAATTTTATATTAAAAAAAATAATTTTGATAAAAAAAAAAAAGAAACAAAAAAAGAAAATAATATAATATACTCTCAATTATTTGTTTCATCATCATCTGAACAAACACTTTTATTAAAATTGTGCCATATCTTCTTTTGCCATTTTTATTCTATAAAACACTCTTAAATAGAGTTACATTAGAAAGTCATTCCAATTCAATTCAATTCAATCCAAAAATCCATTAACCCAAAACAAAAACAAATAAATTTTTTTTTTTGATTAAAACAAAGACTTTATATTATAGTTGCAAGGAAAATCTTTGAAATTTAAAAACGTTGCAGTCAAATATTTTTCGTTTGTGTTAATGTGCTTTTTTTTTGTTAGAAAAACGAAAATGGAAAACTCGTTAAAGCCATTAAAAGTTTTGAACCTAATATTATATTTTTTTAATTTCTTTTTAAATTTTTTTTTGTTACAAAATGCATTAAAGTAATTGGAATTTATATACTAGAAATAAAAAGGAAATAAATTAAAGGCGTTCTCTATCTATTTTTTTATTTAATCACAATCATATATTTGTTATTAGATAACATCCATACATATAATATGTATTGAAATCTATAAATTGATATAGAATGTCAAATAGTACTGTTAACACTATCGGTAAAAATTTCTTTAAATTATGACTTTTAGATTTGAACTTTTTTGATTTGACGTACTTTCAATTGTATAATTTAAAGTAAATATTCAAATACTTTAATTCGTAAATGAACCGATAGTAAATAAATCTAAATCTAGAAAGGGTTTTCAATTAATCGAAACTTTAATTCAAATTGGAAGACAATCTGGAAATTGTAAGTATTTAAAAAGTGAACGCAATAAAAATAAATATAAATTTTAATAAATTTTAATTTATTTTCTTATTTCCCATTTAATAAAACATTATGTTTAATCCTCGTTCAATTTGAATTATTTTATTGGATCATTTCTTTAATATTTCTATTTTATTATAGAACTCAGCTGTCAAAGTTATGATACGAGTATAAGAAATGTAATTAGAATTTTGTATATAAATTTATTGCAATATGTATTAATAAATTATATATTATAGTTTTTGATTTTATTTTAACTTGAAATATGATTCAGTACAGGCCAATCTGCAAAGTATTCTTGCCGTTTAGTGGCATATATGATATGTTTTGCAAGTTCTTCACGGTGATATTACTTTCTCCACTCCACGAGAACTATTGTGGTATACGGAAAATTCAAACAATTTGAGATCGGCCGAGTTTTCAATGTAATTTCTGAGGTCTTTGATGTCAGCGTTAACAAAATAACACTAAAAATCAGACTTTATGTTATAGCATGATTATGTTATAGCATGCCTTTGAAATGTTTAAATAATAACTGATTATTTTTTCTCTATTAGAATTTTATTTTCTAACCATCATTTAACTTTACTAACATTAATTAAGTATTTTAATAAATATTTTAATTTTTATATCAAAATGATGAATTAACTAATGCTTATGCTAAGCAATATATCTGATACATAAAGTTTCGAGAAATATATTTTGTTTATTGGAATAATGAAATAAACAATTAAGAATCAATTGAGAATTGAATAACGAATCGATACAAGTCAAAGGATTCACAATACGAGCACTTCTTCAGTCAAATTATATTTGTGCAGCTCTTATAGAAAATAAATTGAAGATACTAAAATTGATTAACTTTCTCATATCGATTGTTATTAAAATAATGTATACTTATAATATTTAATCATGTGGTACATGATTAACACCATATACACATATGTTGTTTCAAATCATGTACCACATATACTACCAGTTTTCACTAAAAATGAATTTCCATAGCTTGATTTGAGCAAGCTAAGAATTTCTACAGAGAAAAAAATGGCCCAAAAATATTATTTATTCAAAAAACGACATTCAATTTCATACATTTTCACTATTGAATTTTTAAATTATTCAAAACTAAAATTTTTCGCCGCACGATTTGGCATTCTTAAAATATCTTTTATACAAAAAAAGGAAACGTTTTGCATTTTTGATTATTTAATATTATAAAGAGGTGAAAAACTGTTAATTCATAATGACAATTAAAATTTTTTAAGCAACCAATTTTTCTTCTTTTGAGTTGAACCATATCGAAATTTTGTATCATGCTACAATAACTAATTATTGTTTTGTTTCATTTTCATTCACAAAAAACGCAATGCTAAAAGTTTTAAATTATACTATTTTTATTTTTTTTGATAATATCCATAAACTGAATTTCTATTCTGTTCGTAATAAAAGTGACAATAAAAGCTTAATTTGTTTTAGGTACACAAATCAAAAGTTTAATTAAAATGTTTAACCAAGCAAGTTATATTGTCAAAGTCTATATTGTATTAACAACTTAAAATACTGCGTTCCTTTACAGATAAATTACAGATTGTAATTACAGATTTAAATCTCTTTCTAAAATAAAAACAAAATTTAGATTGTTGATCTTGTAAACTAAAATTATTATAGTATTAATGATACTAACAATAAAGATATGATCTTGGAAATGTTATCTTCATTGAAAAAAAAAAAATTATATTAAAGCAACTAGAAAATCGTGTGCGTTCACAATTTTCTTTTTTTTTAGCGTTTTTTAAAATTGAAATAATAATAAACAGCAATTAAAGTTTTAATGTGCATTTAATTAATACAATTTTAATGTTAATCTTGTTTGTTTTTAATATAAAATTTTTAGCCTTCCATGCTAAATTAATAATCATTTTTGCTTTTGCTTTAAGCGATGCCGTCTCAAGTGATTTTTTCTAGCTTAAATTATGTTAAGGGACTTTTAATTTTTATTTTCATTTAATGATTTTAATATTTTAGGGCCTCAGTGGCCTAGTGGGTAAGAGCGTATAAAATACCCTGTAAACACCGAGGGGGAGTGTGGATTCGAATCCCACACATGTCGTAACAGTTATTCCCCCTTACGGCATTTACAGCCACGTTTGAACAGGAAAGACTGTAATTTTCCTGTCCACATGTATGTGGACATATATTTTTCATTTACTTGATCACATGAGGGCCCGATAGAAAAACAGACGTATTAATTAATGGCTATGTTAAATTACTCTGTAAATATTTATATACCATTTTTACTTTATCTGAAAAGATTTTTACTTTAAATGGAGACATTTTTACTTGAAAGTCAACATTTTTTACTTAAAGTGAAAAATTTTTTAATTTAATTGAAGATTTTTACATTAAGCGAAGACATTTAATAAATGACACATAATAAAATTAAAATTAAAGTAGTAAATATAATATGGTGCAGTGACAGAATGCCGAAGGAAATAAAGCCCGTCGGCGTTAATTCCTTTTTGAATTGGAATTAAAGTCCATAATTAAAAGGAATACCCGCGGGCTTTAATTCTTTTTGAATTGCAATTAAGATCCACACTATTTTTTCTTATTAAAAGAAGAGAGTAATATAATATGTAGATGAAACGCATTAAATCGGACTTTAGAGTTTTGGATAAAAATTGGAGTATGCCCCTTTTTCAGAATATTTAATAATATGTATATGTGCGAGATTCTGAACTGGGATGCATTTTAGAGTTGGTTACAAAATCAGGGTTATATGCTTTTTCCATATATATAACCCTGATTTTGAACTCTAAAATCTCTCCTAATTCAGAAACTGGCATATGAATATATCTCTAAAAGGCATATAATCCTGATTTTGAATTCAATTCTAAAATCCCTCCCAAAATTCCTGAGGCCTTAACAATGAGACAAAAGACCCATGGGACTCTCGCTCGTTGAAGTGGGTCAAAAGTATTACAATATATATATTGCACATACAAACATACAAAACTTGTATGTGCTTATACAAAAATATCAGATCCAAATATATAAATTTATTATATGAATTAAATAATATTTATATAGCATAAATTACAAAGTAAAAATTCTTCATTTAAAATAAAAATATCTTCATCCTAAGTAAAAAATATTCACTTAACGTAAAAAAATCTTTAGTTAAAGTATTGTTATTTTTTTTTTTTAGAGAAAAAATTAAGGGGTAAGTGAGTTAAAATTAAGACTTTTAAAAACTTGTGAGTTGCTTATTTAATGCAGATACTTCGCTGATTGAATTTTTACTTATATTTTTATATACTTACATACTTATGTTGCAATCACAGATAACTTAAAAATATTAATACATATTCAGATATTAGTTTTCAATCAGTAAGCTAATATTTAAATAAAATTTAGGTTATGGAAACCTTTAAATATACAGCAAACACAAAAACATATATAAAATTTGATACAATTAGATAATTACCAAAATAATTATATCAAACAATTATTTATTATCTTTAAGAGGAGGTTTCAATACTCGTACATTATATTTCATTGTTTGTCGCAAAATAATTGGATTTGTGATTTTGATCTGAATTTCGCTTTATTCATCCTAACCTCACAAGTAAAATACTACTTCTACTTTCCTAGCTTCTTTTTGTTTTTTTTTTTTTTGTTATCAACAGTTTCTATTCTTTCAAATAACACATTTGATATATTTCTCTAAATTCCAACTTAAGGAATCCTTACATCATTATTAATTTTTATTTACAACAATATTATGATTTTGCTTTTGTACGCTCTTATATTGGATGATTAAATGCAGCACAGAATGATTTTATGTAGCTAAGCAACGCATGCACGTGCAATTTTTTTTTTTTGAAAAATACCAATCATTTCATATGTGATTTTTCTAAGAAAAGCAATTAACTTTTTTATATTATTTTCCTGATACTTACATTAATTAAATTAAATTTATTGAACGTGTTTTTAAATAAATTTCTTTTTGTTTTTATTGTAAGACATTTTTTAATTTTAATATACATACCTTACATGCTTGCATAATACACATACATACATATACTTTTCAATGAAGAATTTCTAACCTAATTTTTACTCTATAATTAATTTCATTCTTTCACTAATGGTCCAGCCCAAATTAATAATTTTCATCAATGCTTAAGTTACTTATTACTACCTATTGTTTCTAATTTTGATGTATTTATGTTACACTTCTATTAGAAATCAAATTCTTAAGAGTAGAAATTTTATTTAACTCTTACGCTTACCATAATTAATTATTGATTTATGTTCTATCTCTTTCACTCGTATATTTATTATTTAAAAATTATTAAATAGAAAATAAATGGGAAGTAGAATAACTTTTTTCCAAGTATAAAATTAAAAATTATTTCCGTAGTTTAACGGGAATTTAATAATAATGGTAGGTATACAAAATTGGTTTGAATTTATTATCTACCACTTGGTAAGATCATAAAAAGAAAATAAAATGCGATTTGTTTGTAAAATAAATCGGTTTGTAAAATATTATAAAGATTAAAGATTAAATATATTTTATCGAGGTGCCACAATTTCCATATTTAGGTTAATTCTGCTGATTGATAATAAATAATTAATTTTTGTAATTTTTTTTAGATCACTCTTTAAATTGGTCTAATGTTTGAGAGTGTTATTTTTGAAGAGTTTCATAATCAAATAAATCGTAGAATTTACATTGACATTGAAATAACATTGAAGATTTTGAGAGATTAGGATTAATTTTTAATCTTTAAAATTTATATCGGTTATGTTAATAAAATAAAAAAATAAAAATTAAGCTATTTCATTTAATAATTTTCTGTTTTTGATTCACTATTATATTACTCATGAAAAGAAGAAGTCATCAGTCTAATAAAAAACAAACATTTAGAAAATGAATAGTGAAAAATTCGTTACAAAAAAAACACAAAAGCACATTAAATGGCGCCATATGATATGATACACTAACCGTGTTTATAATCTGAAAAAAAAAATATATTTAATAATTTAAATTGTGTGATTTTATTTATATTCCAGGGGCTGTTAATTGTTGGCACGCATTAACTTAGGCAGAACTGAACGGAATATTAAGTTTTAAACATATTTCAGTATTATATTATGTAAGTGAAATCTATTACATATTTGCCAAATTTTTTCATACTCAATTTCTTCCATTTAAAATTTTCGAATTTGATTCACCTTCCTTAATTTACAAAGTATTCCTAAAAGCAAATTCTACCGAAATATCAATTCGAATTGGTTTTTATGCAATAAAAAAGGTACATATTTTATTTATATACATATTTTTATTTTGCTACCTTAATAACTAGTTTTTCCATAACTTAATTTTGCTGTTCCTTAGTTTCAATTTTCACCTTCCTGCCTTAATATTTTTATTTTAATTTTATCTAAAACTTGGCATTTTTCAGTTTCCATTTTAATGTTTAGTTTAATTTATTAACAATAATGATGTTTTAATATATACTTATCCTTATAATATAAAATCTATATACTTATTATATAGTATATTTTAAATATGGCGCACCCCCTTTTACGAGTATTTTGTCAACAGTGTTGTCGTATAATAATTTTCTCAATGACTCATTCTTTATGACTTTATGTATACGCTTGTCAGACTTAAGATACATTCAAATTTTTGTATCAAAATAAGAAGCACCTGCTAGATCTTATTTAATACCGTAGATATTAAGGCAAACTGTCAATTTTTGGCCCTCAAAATAATTTCTATTTACTTTCTGCTAAACCACTTTTCATTTAATACAAAATATTAAATATGACTTCAAGTTTTCGTTTAATGACTTTCATTTGCATTTTAATTTTTTTTTTATTCCGCTCATTTATGAAAAAAAAAATGACAAAATTAAGGTGGTTAAAAAACAATAATACCTGTGGACAGTTAAAGTTTAAAAGACTTTTTACTAGTACTGGTGAAATTTGGTTTTGTGTATTATTTTTAAAGTGATAATCCGAAAGAGTGTAAAAAACAATCAAAAATAAGAAAGATTACGTTTTAAATTAAAAAGAAGTATGATAAATAATATAATTTTTAATTAATTTTACGTTTATTTTGTTTTACTTTTAGTAATTGTTTTATTTTTATTAAAATTTTTTACATAATGAAGCCATATTAGTTTTACTTTGCCGTCTGTCTGTCTATTTATATAAACTTTAAAACACTATTTAAGGTAGATCTTACAAAAATTTTTTTTTGTGTAGGACGATATGTTAAGAAGTGGAGCCGGATAATTGACTATACATACAATGTAATATGTTGGTATTAATGTACTGTGTAATCCACAGTAATAATTTGCAACTATTGTGAACAATTTCACTGGAAAAAAACTTTACAATAAGAGTTTGTAAGAGTTTGATTACAAAACCGGACATAGTGAAATGTGCACAATTAAATTTCCACAGTCTATTTCTATTGTATACTGTGAATAACACTAGACTTGTTAGGGAGTTACACGTCTTAAGAAATATGTACTTACCAAACACTTAAAGCTTAATATTTTAAGAGAGTTAACATATTTAAGCAAGTAACTTCAGAATAAATTTCCAATCGCGCCCCTTCTCCGTGTTTAAAAGTTACGACAGGTCAAAAACATTTCCTACTTTTATACACATGTGCAAATCTAGACACCTGTGCAAAAGTTTTGAATTAAAAATTGATGTTGTATTTTTACATATTGTGTAAAAAGATTTCGTTAACCAAAATGAATTTAGTCACAGTTTAATAAAAAAATACTTAACTTTTTACTTTACAAAAAAATTACAAAAAATTTGATGACAAATTTCGAAATGTTTTGTTAATATTTTAAAAACCCTTGGCTTATTGCTTATATTGCTTTATTTTTTTAGTATGGCAAGATACGACGACTAACAAATTTAATGACTTTATTCACCTTTAATTAATATCATTATTCTTATATTACATTACAATATAGTTGGGTAACTGAAATCTAAAAGAGTTAAATAAAAGATTAAAAACAAAAATGAAAGTTTTGAAATAATTATACTTTAAATTAATAGAATTTTAATTATTTTTTAATGTATAATAATTTTTTTTTTTTTTCAAAAAAAAAGTAAATGAACATAACTTTTCAGTGATTTTTTAATTGTTATTTTGTCATAGAGGAAATATTCAGTTTTTCATATTGAAACAATTGAATATTAAAACAATGAAAGTGAAATTCTGAATTATTTAATTTAAAGTAATTAAAACATCCAGTGATTAGAAATATTAAATAATTATTGTCTAAAAAATTGGTATTTTCTTATGTATATTATAAAATAAAATTGATAAAATAAAAGATTGCAGTTCATTTTTTAACCAAAAAAACTACTAAAAACTACCTTTCACCAATATTCTCGGAGAAAGGTTATTAACTCATAGAAGTCAAATTTGGATTCACAGAAAATATTAGGCAGGATATAGAAAAAAAATATTCGGATTATCTAATCTTAATCTTTCTTCGTATTGAGTATTTCAAAAACATGGATGTATAGCTTTCACGTTTTGAAAGACTCAACCTTTCTGTAGAAATGGAAGCATAACGGCAGAAGATAGAAGGCAGAAAATATTCGACCACCTTTAGTAATATTGTTGGTCCAGATTTTACTAGTAGAAAAATATCTTCATTATCTTCAAAAGAATTGGGGTCAATAATTTTTTCAACCCTATTCAAACGATATATTAAAATAAATAGAAATTTTATTTAAAAAACTTTTATTATTATACCCTACACCTAAAGTATAGGGTATATTAACTTTGGTATGGTGTTTGTAACCACCAAAAGGAAGCGAGTTAGGTATAGACATGTATATATATTCTGAATCAGGATCACCGCCGGAGTCGATTTAGCGATGTCCGTCCGTCCGTCCGTCCGTACGCACGATAACTCAAAAAATAATGATGCTATCTTGATGAAATGTATATAGTAGGTTACTAATTACGAAAGAAAGGCTAAGTTCGAATCTGGACAAAATCCGTCCATGGGTTCGGATTCTGGAAGCTTCCGAATGATTCCGGCTTTTGGAGATAATCTCCGCAAACGAGATTATCTCCAAAAGCAACAAAGATAGAACCTTCAAATTTTGTACAATGATGTTTCTTCCAGTTCGATTTATGTCTCTGAAATTTAAGAGGATTTGGTCCATGGGTTTGGGTTTTGGAAGCTTCCGAACGAGCACCAGAGCAAATGAGATTATTTCCAAAACCAACAAAGATAGAACCTTTAAATTTTGTACAATGATGTTCCTTCCCGTTCGATTTATGTCTCTGAAATTTAAGAGGATTTGGTCCATGGGTTTTGGATTTGGAAGCTTCCGAACGAGCTCCAGAGCAAATGAGATTATCTCCAAAACCAATAAAGATATAACCTTTACTTTTGGCAGAATGGTGTTCTTTCATGTATGATTTAGGCCTCTGAAATTTAGGAGAATTTGGTCCATGGGTTTGGATTTGGAAGCTTCCGAACGAGCACCAGAGCAAATGAGATTATCTCCAAAACCAACAAAGATATAACCTTTAAATTTGGCAGGGTGGTGTTCTTTCATGTTTTATTTGAGTCTCTGAAATGTGAGAAGATTTGGTCCATGGGTTCGGGTTTTGGAAACTTCCGAACGAGCCCCAGAGCAAACGAGATTATCTCCAAAACCAATAAAGATAGAATCTTTAAATTTTTTATAATGATGTTTCTTCCAGTTTGATTTATGTCTCTAAAATTTAAGAGGATGTGGTCCATGGGTTTGGATTTTGGAAGCTTCCCAACGAGCCCCAGAGCAAATGAGATTATCTCCAAAACCAACAAAGATATAACCTTTAAATTTGGCAGGGTGGTGTTCTTTCATGTATGATTTAGGCCTCTGAAATTAGAGAGGATTTGGTCCTTGGGTTCGGATTTTGAAAGCTTCCGAACGAGCCTCAGAGCAAATGATATTATCTCCAAATGCAACAAAGATATAACCTTTAAATTAGGCAGAATGGTGTTCCTTTATGTTTGATTTATGTTTCTGAAATTTGTGAGGATTTGGTCCATGGGTTCAAATCTTGGAAGCTTCCGGACGAGCCCCAGAGCAAACGAGTATATCTCCACAACCAACAAAGATAGAACTTTTATTTTTAGTACAAAGGTGTTCTGTTATGTTTCCTTTTCTGTAAAATTGGAAACTGACATTTGAAAGAATTTGAACCATGGGTTCGTATTTTGGAAACTTCCGGGCGAGCACAAGAGCAACGAGCATATCTCCAAAACCAACAAAAGTAGAATCTTTAAATTTAATAGAATGGTGTTCTGGCAAGTTTTCTTAATGTTCCTGAGATGGATTCGATGAATTGGAGTGGCAATTCGGGTAGCTGACACAAACATCCCAAGGACTACCAATCTTCGAAAATAATTAAGATAGAAACTTAAAATTTTATACAAGGGTGTCAAGCATATCCCAAGCGGATGCCTCTTTTACGTTCTTGAAATTCG
Source organism: Poecilobothrus nobilitatus (assembly GCA_947095535.1). Classification (NCBI taxonomy): domain Eukaryota; kingdom Metazoa; phylum Arthropoda; class Insecta; order Diptera; family Dolichopodidae; genus Poecilobothrus; species Poecilobothrus nobilitatus. Next base: position 181,667,444 of record OX352774.1, read on the forward strand.
AGTTGAATAAGACAGAAAAGGGAAGAAGTTCAAGCAGCTGCCAAAAACACTTATGGATTGTTAATTTAATTCGAATTATTCAGGTGTAGGGTATTAATAAGTCGGTTGCATCGACTTACTGTTACATTTACTTGTTATTTTTGATGAATGTTGTTTTTTTAATTGTTATACAGAAAAAGAAATAAGTAGAAAAAATTTAAAAAAATGTTAAAAAAAAGAAAAAAAAAAAAATAAAGTATAAATAAAATAAATTATTTTATTATTATGTAAAAATAAATGGTTGGGTACAAAAATTACATTTTTCGTTTACTCAAGAGTATTCATCTCAGGTATGTTTGTTTAATGCAAAATTTTTTTCGTTTTTCTGTATAGTAGTATTTTTATGACCGGCAAACAAGCAGCAGGAGTGATTTTTCTTACTCGAAAAATCGCTTATTAGTTTCACTTTGCTTATTACTTACTCGCGTATTAGTTTCACTTTGTTCGTCTGTTGTGTGTTTACAAAACTTCTACACCGTTATATCTCATGTTCTACTATTTTTTTTCCAATTTGGTATTTATAAATCTACCGTATGTAAAAAGATAATTTTGTAAAATTTTGGTTCCGCTATTTCTCCGAAACACTTTTCATCACATCTTTAAAATTTTAAGAACTAGCATAAGTTACATAAAGAAAAAGTTTTGCGGCCCCCCTATTTTACATGATGCTCCTATGCTCAACGGTGAACAAACGGTGAAAAAAAACTTGCGTTAAGTCCCATGTTTCACATACACGTGAAACATCTCTCAAATGATTCAAAATCTCCTGGTCACCGTGAACATAAAAAAAACTTGCGTTAAGTCCGACATAACCAGTAACCATTTTAAATATAAAAACGAGTATATTACAATTTCGCCGGTTCATATATATTCAACACTGTTCGCCGGTGATACACGTGTACTTAATGAAAATTTATTTTTTTGTTCATCGATGAGTAAGGGATTTTGAAATATTTAGTTGTTCACTTGGTTGTTCACACTTGACTATAATATATACGGTCTCTAAAAGGAAGTACCTCTTGATTTTTCATAATTTTTTCTTATATATAAAATTTCAAAAGTTTAACACAAGTCACAATTAATTCTAAATTGTTTTTTTTATTTTCTTTTTGCAAATGTGCTTCTTTAAAAAACTGTGTTTTTAAATACATTGCCTTTTTATTTATAGAAAATTTCTATCGTGTTTATACACTTATTTTTTATATTATAAAATATTTGAAGGTATGATTGGACCTCATCCCACCTGAATAGGAGGTATTAGATTATCCATTGAGATAAAAGTTAATATAATTATCCTTCTTTTTTGTCTAAAAATGTCTACAGGATAGTAAAAGCCTCTTTTTCTAGTAAAAATGCTTTTATAAAGGTTTTTTGTCCTAATTTTTATTAATCGAATAGTAAATACACATTTCGGCAATATCTGCTTACCTATCTACCAATATTTTATTTCGTAAAATTTTTAAATTATTTTTAAATTGATTTTTAAATTGTTTTATAAAGTATAATATTTGTATATCCTCGAATCCTCAAATTTTTACAGTTGATATTATAAACTTTTTCTCATCAAATAATCATTTTTAAAATATTCAATTTTCGAATGCAAATATTGAAAAAAATTTTTTAGAATTATTTTAACTCCTTATTTTTATATATAAAGACAAAAAAAAAATCAATTTATGTGTGCAGTAAGTAAATCTAAATTTAGAATCAATTTATTTTTAAATTTCACAAGATTTACTTACCTTGAAGCAATTTTAAAATATACGAGTACATTGAGTAAATATTAAATTTTAAGATTAAAATGATAATAAAAAAATAAAAAAAAATAAAAAATGTAGAAAAAATCTTGGTTTGGTTTCAAGGTTAGAAATATGTAAATGTTTATGTTATCTTAAAGAAGAAAGTGGGATATTAAATAAATACCTAGCTTTTATTGTATGTAATCGTGACTGTAAAAACATTAATTTTCTAGTGAATTCTATCTAAGAAATTTTTCTCTCTTTTCTTCGTTTTCTTCTTTGAAGAGGAAAGGTTGGGACATAATTTAGCTCATACTATTTCAGAAAATCATATAATTATTAAATTAATCGAAATAAGATTCATTATTTTAAGATTATCTATTAAAACCATTTCATCAAAATAAATAAATAACATTACGAATTTCCGATAACTGTATAAATTCAATCTAATCTATTCTACCCCCACTTTATATATCTGCTAAATATAAATTTATAAAAACTAATTTAATGATTTTCAATTTTTAGTACATTTCCAAAAAAATTTAAAAAAAATATGCCTATTATAGTTTCACTCTGTCCGTCCGTACGTCCATCCGTCTGTTTACAAAAGTTGTACACCGTTAAAGATAGAGAAATTTTAACCATGGATAGGTCTTATAAAAAAGTTGTGTTGTAAAACATCTTTTAGTTTACCCCTCAAACTTTAAAAAAGCCCTATTTTTAAATGCGTTTTTTATATTTAATATTTAAATTTACCGTTATGTGAAAACCAAATTTTGCATGATTTTTATTCCTTCATAACTTCGGAACGCTTGTAGATAGAGAATTTTGAGATAAGATCGAACTTTAAGAATTAGTATAAGTTTCCTTATAAGCGCACGCACGAAATTTTGCATGATTTTTATTCTTTCATAACTTCGGAACGCTTTTAGATAGAGAATTTTGAGATAAGAACGAACTTTAAGAATTAGTATAAGTTTTCCTATAAGGAAATTTCCCTTCGTTATAAAGAACATTTTTTTGTACCACCCCGCGTTTAAGAGCTATTAGGGTTCAAAAATTGAAAATTTGCTATTTTTAGACACTTGTAACTTTGGCATCTGTACAAATTTTTCTTCGGCAAGACATAAAAATTTAAGCTCCAATAATATATTTTTACGTGTGTTAATGGTTTCTTTTAGTAGTATAGGGTTACGGAGTTACAGCCACTCAAAGTTGCAAAAAAGTCCTACTTTCAAAAGTATATATCCGAGGTTCTGCGCAACAGTTTTACAATCTAAAAACGCTAGAAGACTGAAACTTTTCTTATCCTTATAAAAAAGCATCAAAATTATGCACTGTGGAGACAAAATTTTGCAAGATTTTTATTTTTTCATAACTCCGGCATAGTTAGATCTTTTAGAATTAGTATAAGTTGTCTCAGAAAATTTGTTTGTACCAACTCCCGATTAAGGATTATTTGGACTCAAAAATTGAAATTTTGCTATTTGTAAACACCTGTAACTTAAGTATCTGTACAATTTTTTTCGATTTCGAAAATTAAGGCTTTAACTTTATAATTTTACATATGTTAGATTTTTCTTAATTAAGTAGAGTTCCCTTAAAATTGATGAAATTGTCTATAAATTTGATAACAAGACCAAAATTGATAACAAATATTTTTAATTATATGAAATTTTAAAATTTTGGTGCAAATTACAAATACAATAACAACTACAAATTTTGGTGCAAGTAAACAGTCTGTATTGTCTTTTGGAAATGTGCGCCTTTAAAAATGGTTTGTTTACGTTCAGCCTTTTTAATACTAGTTTTCTAAGCACTGCTATACCAATAGGCAATATTCAATCACATTGAAATTTTAATTTCTCATGTACCCATTATCATATTCCTTGGACATTTTTTTTCATAATTAAAATTTTTTTATATTCTTTTTTTCTTCAATATTATTTAATATTCTCAAATAACAACTTCGATATATGTATACTTTTAGTAACATAATGTCTTAATTTATTGTGATCGCATCATGATTTAAGTAAGAAAAAAATACCATTCATCAAAAAGCGTTTTCGCTTTAATAACGCAATAAAAATTGAATTTTTTTTATTCATAATTTTTTTTTTTACTTTAATTTGACATTTGTCACGTGCCATCACAAATTATCACAACACTCTCTTCTCTTTTTTTAAATATTTTATAACATATTTTACACATCTTTTAGACATTTATTACAATCTCCTATCTCAATGGATGGTCTTCTGATGTATGGACCTTGCAGTAAAAAAATAACAGCGATAGCAACAGAAAAAAACATTGACTTAATGTGAAGTGAACATAAGTTTAAGATGAAAAAAAAAACTATAAAGTTAGTTGATGAACCGGTATTTCTTTTATTTTATATCTTTTGATTTGTGCAATTATATGTTAACGTTTTAATATTTTTAGCGGTTAAGAGCAAAAAAAAAAAACTGGTGTAATGACGAAGACATTTACTGAGCATGCCTGAATATAATTTTAAATACAAAAGTTTGTAATTTAATGGTTTGTTGATACAACAGAGCACTATTACAAAATAAATACAAAAACCGGAAGTTGCAGAAAAAAAAACCTCATTAACGTAGTGTTAAAAATAAATACTTATAAAAGTTTTATTGGCATTCACGAAATTCGCGTGTCAATTCAGTTGTCAAATTAATAATATTATATTGATGAAATGGCATTTAATCAACAAAAATTTGTTTTTGAAAACTAAGGTAGGTGGTCTTATTAACCGGATATTAATTAATATGTTGTAATTTATTTGATTTAATAATAATGATATGTAATTTTAAAATGAGAAATTATTATTGTTTTAAACTATTGTTTTTTGTAATGGAAGTTAGATGTATTGGATAAAGGAGACATTTTTTTTTTCATCAAAAATATTTTTTCTAAAATAACTTTTTTTTTTGCTTTATTATTTCATGGATATAATAATACCTTTTCTCTTTAATATAACAGTTGGTATTACTTTTGCAGCAGTTGCTCTCTTGTTTCCCTTTAGATTAATGCTGATGTAAGTAGTTAGTTAAATTAAATATTTTAAATATTCTATTTTTTTTTAACTTTACACAGGTTAACAGGTTAATGTACAAAAGATACAGGTACAGGTTAATGTACAAAAATAATTCAAACTTCAAGCAAAATACTGTTCCTTGTCAAAATTTGACAAAAATAATAGAAAATAAGAATACATCAGAAGAGTTAATATTTTAATAATTTAGTTTAAAAAGGCTCCATCTAAGTTCGATTCAAAATTATATAACATAAGTATTATGTTTTAACTTATGCTCTGCTTATCAGATTATTATAATGAAAATTTAGTTCAATTCATACATACTTTACATTTCAGGTTATATACAAATTTACTATAATTAAAAATTTAATTTCTAATCAAGTAAAATTAATTTATAACACTTAATCCAAACCCAAGACATATTTAAAAGACCATTAAGTTGTTACATAATGGCAATAATGATTTACCTATAATTATATCACCCTCTTAAAAGTGATGAAATCTCTTTATGATGGAATCATCAAATTTTTTCTGAAGTATTTACCATTTACTGAGAGATATTTTGTAGTTAAACCATAGCTATTCTAGGTTTGTTCATTCTACATAAAATTTTTTTTTTATTTTATTCATTCATTATTTTTGACAATTAAAAATTTGTTAGAGTATAGAAAAAATTCTCAGGCAGTTAATAAAAGTTTTTTAACGAAAAAACTTCATGTGTGATTTTTATAAAAATTTATTAAAAATAAAAAATAAAGAAATGCCTAGAAATATTTCAAAAGAATTGTTTCGTAGGAACTGCTGCTGCCCAGTAAGTTTTGATAGAATTCAAACAGGAAAGCAAAAGTTCCTGAACGACACTAATTCTGACAAAACAATTATTTTTAAAATTAGATAGAATTCAATCAGGTGAGCAAAAGTTACTGGCGGACATTCTACAGTTACCCTCGGTAACAAAAAGCTCAAATTAAATTCAAACGTCACCAATAAAATTTTTACCCTATCAAAATTTTACTGGTAAAAATTAAAAATTTTATTAAAATTTTATTGCTCTCTCTCTTTCTCTCTGAATTTGGCAAAAAAAAAATAAAATAAAATGTTAAAGATTTTATTATAATATAATATTTAATAATTATAATCGCAAATTTCTAGAAAATTTTATTTAGATTTAACAGACCTACTTTGACATTTTATATATTAAATTTGAACGATCATCGTATAAACCTCCTTTAGAAATTCCATTAACTTAATTTGCCCTAATTTTAATATCTTGAATCTCAACTTCACGTTGCAAAGTTAGGTCATACATTTTATATTTATTACATACTTCAGTTCGATTCAGCTTAGTAAGGAAGATGATCTGTAAAGAAGCAATAGTGCAATATATATATTAAAACCAGATGCATTTCTTCCAATAATATCCTTACTAGATAATTTAATTTAAGTTTGATGGCCAGTTTAACGGGGGGTTAAATAAGATTTAAATCAAAATTCTTTAATGTATGATATGAAAATGATATGAAAATGAATATTATAAATATTAGAATTTAAAGGGCATCAATATAGACGGATACATGCACATATTAATTAAAGGCAAATATATAGAGAAGATGAAAATGAATGTTGCATTCTAATATAAATTTATTTAAAAAAAAATTGGTAGGTAGGTATAATCTATGGTTTAAAAAAACAAAGGAAATACAAAGATTTCATCTGCAAATGAAATCCATGTATTATGTTATAGCTTATAACTAAAAAATTAAATATTATTTTTTCGAAATTTTTAGAAATAAAAAATTTAGATGAATCTTAAAAGATTTCTCCAACAAAGTGGAAATTTCCAATTAAATTTAATCATAATAATATAAAATACATAAAGATCAAATACTTATAAAAAAAAAAAAAAGAAAAAAACTTTTCTAATCAGAAGAAAATTAAAGACAAAATGAAAAATAAAATAAAAAATTTGATTTTTAAAGAAAAAGTTTTTCTAATCTTAATTGAAAAATTTATTTCATTGTTTTTTTTTTTTTTTTTGTCGGTTTTCAATTTAATTTTTCCTTTTTCTTTTTTTCTGTTTTTGAATTAGAATTGATAGAACATTTAAAAATTATTTCTATTTAAAAATACCTACAAGTTAATATAAAACTTTCGAAAAAAGAAATTTTGTAACAAAAAACATTTTTTTTTTTATCAAAAATGAATTTTATAAATCTTGTTTAGAATGGGGTTTTGTTATCAAATTTATTTGCATCATTATCGTAAATTTCGTGTCAATTATGAGGCGCTATTTAATTTTAAATATATAATATTTAAATATTTTCCTTCTATTTCTATTCCTTCTATTATCTTTTACTCTTTTTTATTTTTATATACTTTTTTAACTTATAAAAAACTTATAAAAAATTTTTATAAGAACAATTAATAATAGTTGTCATGATTATAACAAAAGTATTTGTATGTGTTCTGTTTTACTTTTTAAATTTTTTATAAAGTTATGTTCATCCAACACGTGGTTGATGTTCATAAGAATTTAACGCATTGAATATTTTCATTTGGAGTTTCTGTTACATTTTCTCACAAATAATAAAATGTAATTATAAAAATTACCATTTTATTATTTGTAATTTTTATAATACCATTTTATTATTTGTAATTTTTATAATAACTCATTATTTCTTGGGGTTATTTAATAACCCCAGGAAACTCTCAAAATACAAAATTAAAAAATTTATTAATTGATTTCATTTTTAGGGTTGAACTATACGTGGTTGCATATATGATAATAGGACCAAATTACAAGAACATGAGTTCACATATTGGTTTCAAAATAGCGCTTTAGTATCAAATCTTCAATGATCATACAGTACTTACCTACCTAACTACTTGCTTGTTCTAAGTAATTTTTAAAGTAGACTAGAATCCTCTCCACTTACCTTGTATCATTTTTCTTATATATGTATTATTTATATTTGCCTATTATTGAAATATACAATTTTAATTATTGTCTTGCAATTAAAATGTTAACTGAATGACGAATGGATATTAAATAGATAAATTATAATTAGTGACCGCGTATATTAATAAGAAAAAAATCACTCTTACCACTGTGTCGTACAGCCTTTAAAAATGGTTTGCTTTCTCCAACCTAACCGTTAACATTTACCATATCAGTGATAAATTCTTAGTAATTTACTTTTAATAATCAATTTATTTTAATACCGTTTGCATACAGTTAATAGTACCTACATACTTACATTATAACATTTTCTATTCTATATTTTTCATAATTTTTTATTTCATGAATCAAGCAATGGATTTTAAAATCTTTATGATAGGTGTGTATGAGTTTTTAGCACATTTCCAAAAAAATTTTGAAAAAATGTGCCTATTAGTTTCACTCTGTCCATCGGTCCGTCCTTCTGTCTGTCCGTCTGCCCGCCTGTTGACAAAACTTCTGCATCGTTAAAAATAGAGAAATAAAGATTTAACCATGGGTATAGGCTTCATAAAAAAAATTAATTTTGTTGAACAACTTTTTCATATAGGCGCATCCATCGAGGAACTACAGCTTTGAAAAAGCCCTGTTTTAAATATGTATATTTCATGTTTCCGCTTAACATTTTTTCAATCTGAAAACTCCATTCTACAGGATTTTTTTGCCTTTGTAAATTAATATTAAAATTATACATATAAATTATAAAGTTTTTTAAATTTAGTATTTAAATTTACCGTTATGTTAAAACCAAATTTTGCATGATTTTTCTACCTTCCTCCGGCACGCTTTTAGATAGGAGCTTGAAATTTTTAGGTAAGAAAGAACTTTTAGAATTAGTATAAATTATATCTCATAAATTTTTTATTGGGGCTTTTATTATTATTTACCTATTAGGACTCAACAATAGAAAGTTAGCTATTTTTAGGCACCTGTACAAATTTTTCTTTGGCAAGACTTAAAAATTAAAGCTCCAGTAATATATTTTTACGTGTATTAACGGGTTTTCTTAGTTATATAGGGTTCCGGATTTACAGCCCCTCAAAATTGCATTTGCAAAAGTCCTATTTTCACATTTTTTCTTATATGAAATTTACAAATTTTGGTGCAAGTCACAATTTATTCTAAACAGTTTTTATTATCTTTTGGAAATGTGCGCTTTTAAAAACCGTTGGTTTACATTCTGCCTTGTTATATATCGTTTTTGAAATAAAATTTAAAAATGAATGCGATTTCATAAATTAGAACTTAAATTTAATTTACCATTAAATATCCCATCGTAACCAACCGTCCACAAAAAAATAAAATTAGAATTAGAAAAAACATTTTTTTTCAATGCAACGCAATACAATACAGCCTTTTGCACAACATAAAATACATTTTGGTTTGTTTGGCACTTGGCAAGTTATTGTTTTTTTTTATTTTTAACTGAATTTTTGCATATAGAAACATTTGCAGTTACGGTATAAAATATACGCAATTTTAATCTGCATTATGATATGAGCAATAAACAGTAGCTGCTGCTGATGATGATTAAAATCTAAATTACAAACGGTTCGACCACAATAAATATTTATGAATTAGTTCTCTCTCTGCGTGTGCATATTGCACAATTTTTTTTCGAATAAGCGTGTAAATATAAAACCACGGACATAAAAATAACCATTAAAAATGCAAATTATGTAAAATAATATTTTATTGAAAGAAAGTAAAAAATAAAATCAAAAATTGGCGTGAAAAATTTTTACTTTGAAAATCTTGTGTATTATTTTATTTTTATTTATTTTGTGTATAGACACTTTAAAAATATTCCCGTAGGAATTGTTTTATAAAAATTCATTTTAATTTTATGGTCAATTTTAAAATTTTAATTAATAAGAAAATATATAGAATAAGAAAATATAGAGGTTCTTTTAAATTGCAGTTCAAAAAATCGCAAAAAAAAAACTGTTTTAGCTTTAAGAAAACTTTAATGCAGCGGGATAAAATTCTATGTTATTTTTTAATAAAATTCTTTAATTGATTTGGAATTGAATTTAAGATTAAAATCTAAAATAATTAAAATTGTGTAGCTATTGTTTACACTATTTTCACTTAACAATTTTCATAAAATTTAAATATTTAAGTCAAATATAAAAAGATAGTTCTGATAGAACTTTAGCGACAAAATTACTTTTGTTTTTATAATTTTGTAAAATATAAATATCAATTCATATAAAATTTTGAGTAAATTCTTCTGTAGTTTGTATGAGTCAATCCTATTTTTATGAATATACAAAATGTATGAGCAATTGTATGATCATTTATATGAAGTAAAGTATCACGGATTGTATATTTAACTTCTATATTGGACAAATCGCAAGAAATATATCTGAGTGTAAACGCGGCTTTATAGTTATTGACTATAAATTTTGACTTCAAAACATCAAATATCATCAAACATTTAATCTTACTGTTGTTATGTTGTAAGTATAGTCACTATTGCATTACATAAAAAGTTAAATACACAGTGAAAGAAAAGTTTAATTAATTTTCTGTCATTATTACTGTACTTTTCAACTAAATTGGAAAACAGCTTAGAGTAAAACTTGAAAAGCGAAAGTATTAGGTGCGGCAAACATATTTTATAAGGAAATCAGAAAATATGAAAAAAAAAAAAATGTTTTTCATGCATTAACATTTTTCCTTAATGGAAATGAAAATCTCCACAGCAGATGAAAATACTAAAGTCAAACGCAGAATAATGTTTCAGTTCTTAAAATTTTTTTTAGTTTTAGTTCAAAAACTTTCGCTTTATGGAAATAAATTACGTAGGTATTATACCTTTTTCTTGAATTTTTAAATAATAGACAACAAACAATTTACCAAGGTGCATTTTACTGATTGCAAGGAAATAATAAAAACCTATAAAAAATACTTCATACCATACATAAAGTTATAAACCATTATTTATCTTAAAACTTATTACTAAATTCTAAAAAGTAAATTTTTTAGATTAATAAAGAAAAGAATAAACAAAATTTCGAAAATTATTGAACTAAAAAAGTTAGATTTAATTTTTATGGTGGTCTGATACAGTATTTGAAATCATAAAAATATAATCCTTTAAAAGACTAGCGCTTACAAATCTGTACCACTTACTTATGCATAAAGTTTTATTTTAAGTCCAAAAATCAGATTTAAATCTAAAAATTACAAAAAAAAAACAAAAAATGCTTAAATATTTAAAAAAAAATACAAATCTACAATGTGATTAAAAATGTAATAGCATATGTAGCAACAGCTCAATTAAAAAAAAATACGAAATAAATTAAAGTTTTTCTTTTATTTTTATGTAGTTTTTGTTTTTTTTTTTGCTTTTCTTTAAAGTTAAATTTAAAAGAAAATTCCTGAAATTCTTTTCATCTAAATTTGTGGCACACCAACAACATTTGCTTTAATTATTATGTCCATATTTATACTAATTTTCTTTAGATTTTCAACTATGCAGACTATATTTAAGTTATTTTAGTATAGTTTCCATATCAAATATTTTATTTCTTAACTTATTTTCAGTTTTGACTATGTACGACTTTTTTTTAAAGAAATAAATTAAAATGGTCATCATTGTTAAAAAAATTTTTTTTTCTGAAATGACTCTGACATATAACATACAATATTTTATTAATAACGTTTTTCTATTTTTATCTTTTCAAATGAGAATTTAAGTGGCAGTTTTAGTTGATTTAATTCTACAGTATTCATTCTATGATACTGTGGTTAAAATTTTACCCTGTAATTTATTTGCAATAACTGTATCAGACTAGAGTTCCGCTAATTGGATCATTAATAAAGATATGTAATATTTATTAATTTCAAAACTTCATATTCAATATAATAAATAAAAATAATTTAAAAATAATATAATTCTTGTTCCAGATAATAGATAGCGCACAATTAGCTTAAAAATATTTTAAAAATTATTTTAAAAATGTAGTAATCCAAGGTATTTTTTATTTTTCTTATTAAAGAAGGCTAAGCTATTGTATCAGTTATCTCTAGATGCTAGCTTTTCAGATACATACCAGACAGCAAAAATAAGCTACCGAAATATTTTAAATAAATAACTTTTCATTGACAGAATTCGACAGGTGCAGAGAAATGGCTCCACGGTCTCTAAAACTTAAATTCTGCAAAATCTACAGTTAAAATCCACTCGCATACCTAATTTTCTAACGTGTCGTAACGTACCGATAAGATAAAGACGAATATCACTATCACAAATTAAAAATATCACTTATTTTTATTTTGAAAATTAAATGTCATTATTTGGTCAGATTTTATTTACTTCTAAATTTTTCCTATTTTCTCTATTAAATTCTATTGAATTTTTTCTCAACATTAATCATTGCTTTTTAAGTTATTTAATCATTGCTTTTTAAGTTATCAAAAGTTATAATTTGAATAACATTTGTAGTTTCAATTTTGTTAAACAGTTAGTCAAAACCTCAAATAACTAGAGGACAGATGTATTCTACATTTCCTTTTTTTATTTTTTTTATTTTTTGTGTCAAAAAAGTAATTTACCAGTTCATAAAACACACTTTAAGTTCCGATAATTATTATTACATCCTTTTAAAACACCTTATGGCAATCACCCGTTTCTTAAAATGACAAAACTCCTTCCTTTAGACAAGATGAATTGTTTGGAACATAAAAATAAAAATAAAATTATTATTGTTCCGGTATTGCGCTCCTTATTTTTATTATTATCATTATTATAACAAAAGAAAAGAAAGGCACGTAGAAATCATCTAGAAGTAAGTCATCATACAAGACATGACATCAATCATAATTCACTAACCCAGAAAATGAATTGAAACAAAACTTAAGGAAATAAGGATGTGGGAACACAATAAAGGAAAACCAAAAAAATTAAATAAATGTTGAAATTTATTATCCTTTATCCCCTTTTTTTTCTTTATTTTTTAACACGGTTAATTAGTCACGTGCTCATCATAAGGATAACAATTGGAAAACCAACCTAAAAGGAACAATCAAAAGAAAAATATATTTTAGAAGAAAAAACAAATATATATATATATATATACATAATTTCTTATGACTTCCTTTTGTCATTATTATGAAAACGTGTTATACTGTAACGATTAAAAAAAAAAAACAAATAACGAAGACAAGAAAAAAGGCAAGAAAAAAAAAAAATAATGAAAGTTTAAATAAAGGATAATACTTATTCTTTTACAATAATTTATCCTTATAGGTGAATAAAAATATAAATATGTTCATGTATTATCTAGCGAACCGAAACTAAATTTTTATTCATAATTTCTATATAATCTGAAATTATTTTTAAGACGATTTATGGGTTAACATCCTTTTTATAATATACATTATATAATTTAAAATAATATCGTTAAAAAAAAAAAAATAAAACTAAATGTGAATATTTTGCATTTCATTATTGCAAAGTTTTGAAAAATTTAAAAATTTTTTGTTTTTCAAAATTATTTCTTTAAGACTTTTCCGTCACCCAAAATATGATTTCTATATGCATAATAAAAAAAGATGTTTGGTTTTTTAGACATAATCATATTAATTATTTAGTTGTTTTTCCGATATTGTGCAACTGCGACTGATGAAGATTTGTAAGAAATGCTGAAGAAAAACAAAGTAGAAACGCATTATCTACAAAGCTTGAAACCTTTAGAAAATATCTGATAATTACATTTTTTATATATCTTCAACATCTTTTATTTTGTCAAACAAAAACCAAAAGATAAAAAATTATTTAAATTTTTCCTTTTACTATAATATAATTATAATGCAATGCCAAAGTTTTTTTTTAGAAAATTTTGTAAATAAATATTTTCTTTAAAAAAATAAAAATATAATGAACCAACAAAAAAATATTTTTTTTAGTTTAAAAAACTTGTGCAAAAAGAAAATTCTAGATTCCATAAAAAACAACCCAAGAAACCTGATAATTTGTTAAAGTATATTAGGTAATTTTAAAACTTTAAGAAACCTTCAATATTCTATTTTTTTTTTTTTTTCTTGAAAGAAAAAATAAATTTTCAAAAAAGAAAATTAAGTGATTCCTAGACAACAAAAATTAGTTTGTAAACTTGTACATTAGATACTGAAAAGTATTAAAAAAACTTCAATTAAGAAAGAACACTAGAACGCATTTTTAAAAGTTTTCATCGAAATTTTCATGGTTTTTTTTTTTTTTAACTTTAAATTCAATACTTTGAATTACTTAAAACAGTATAGTACATAGCACATACTACATGGTAATGCTAAAGAAAATCAAATTGCGAACGAGGAAAAAAGCAAAAATATGAAATCAAATATTCTACTCGTGTAAATACTTTTTTTTTTTTTTTATAGAAGAATAACTTTAACAAATTTAAAGAAAAAAAGTGAGGTTATGTTAACATTTGTTCTATTCATTGAAATATTTCTTAAGCTGATATTTTTGTAGCTGGTTTTGTATGAAATATAATAAGCCATAGATGACATTTAGATATTTTATTAATTTAAAGCTAAAAAAGTATCCTGATCAATTCTGATCTCCATAAGGGTTTGATTCCCACATCTTTAGTTTCAATTAATTAAAAAAAAAAAATCAATTTTCTAGATATTGAAGTATATGTTGAGGTTTATGTTAAATAAAAAATGAAAAAGAAATATATAAAAGTTATTTTTATATACTCGTATGTAATATGTGAAAAATAATGTTAAGAAAAAAGTATAGAATATGATAGAATACTATTATAGTTGCATATAACCTATACATATGTGTAACCGTTTTGGTTAGCTTTTAATTTTTTTAAATTCAAACAATAAATAAAATTTAGCTTTTAATTTTTCTTTTCTACAATCCTTTTATAATTCACTTTTATATATTAAAATAATATATTATTGTATATTTGTTTATTTGGCTGCAAAATCGCTAATGTAATAGGAGTTTTACTTGGGACACTATCCGATTAGCAGACATACCAAAAGATTATAATACTTCTGTCATAATGTCTTTTTCAGAAGCAACAAAAATGAAGAGGAATCAATATATACAAAAAAATGAAGAAAAATCAATATTTCACCTTTTGTGTGTTGCCCAACTTTTGCACTAAATTTTTTATCTCTATCACTATTAACGCTCTAAATCCGGGCAAACTCAAGAATTTATTAATGGCAGTTTCGATTCATTTTTACTGTGACTTCTTTAAATTCAAGCTATTATAATTTTTTAGATTATAATTTACAGCTATTATAATTTCTTAGATTTCCCATTTTTTATAAAACAACAACATTTGTTAAGTGCTGCCATTTTCTTGAAATTATTTATTTGTAAAATTTTTGTGAAGTCGATTAAAGACCACAAACTTTATCGATTTTGATTTTTGCATATTACACTTTACTGTACCTATACTCAATTTGTTCAAGTTCTCGACTAAAATCTAGATTCTTGGAAAATCTACATAGGAAAATCTTGGAACAGTTTACGTTGGTATTAAATGAACATTCTAGCAAGGCAGAAAGTAAAACCAAGAGTTTTAGGCGCAGAATTGTCCTAAAGACAATTTAAATAATTTAAAATATTGTGACTTGCACCAAAATTTATAATACTCTAAAAGTTTTATATGTAAATAAAATTGTGAAAAATCAAAAGACACTATCTCCAATTTTAAAGAAACGTCATATAATTAAGAAAAACTGTTAACACAACTGAAAACATAATGTTGGAGTTTTAATATTTACGTTTTCCTTTGAAAGAATTTGTACCAGCACCTAAGTTGAAGGTGTCTAAAGAAAAAAATTTATAAAAACAATTTTTTGAGGTAACTTTGAGGTAATTCTGAAAGATCTTTTCTCTCTTAAAATTCTATTATATGAAGGAAACTATATTTAGCAAAATGTTGTTTTCACATAACGGTAAATTTAAATACTAAATTGCAAACAATTGTATTATTTTGATAATGATTTATAAAGTTTAAAAGATGTCTAACATTTGGCATTTTTATATTGAAACACATTTAGAATAAGGGTTTTCAAAAATTTGAGGAGCAATGTAAAGTTACATATTACAAAAAACAAAAGTTACAAAAGTTTATTTGCAATATTAATTTTTTGAACCTATGTATATATGATTAAAATTAAATTATTGTATTTTAAACTATGTGGTAGTTTTGGAACATACATAAGGGGGGACAGAATGAAACCAATAAGTAAATTAAAAAAAAAAAAATCTGAAAAATTTACCAAAAACACTTTGACTGTAAATAATTTTACATTATTATATGAATTTATTTTACTTTCACTATTATTTATGACGGCTCACAAAGCTGATTATTATTACATATTTATAAAAGCTTTTGTTTAACTAATCATTTTAAACATTAATATACCAATATTAGATTTTCATAAATTTCTCAATAAATACTTCAGATATATTTTAATAATAAATAATTTATTAATCATTATTTAATTATACTTTTAACACTTTTAAATAAATTTAACTTTTGATACTCTATAAAAGTAAAACACATGGAACAATTATATATTAGACAAAAACAATCTTTGTGTCACCTTGATTTAGGTATTGTTGTACATATATTTAATAGACTAAATAAAAAAATTTTTTAACATTTAATTTTCATTGCAAATAAATTAAATTGTTATTTTCAATCTAAAAATAAGTAGAAAAAACAATAATTAACCATTCAATTATTTTTATTATTTTTAATTTCAAAACCAAATTTGCAATTACAATTTTTGGTATTGAATTTTGGTATCTTTGATTTTTAAATAAGTAAGTATAGATACAAAATAATGTATATAACAATGAAAGCTTTGAATTTTTATACCCGTACGATAAGTATCGGGTATATAAAATTACTGCTCCGTTTGTAACACCTCGAAATAAGCAAGCTGGATATACCTTCAAAGGTATGGATCGGATCAGAATCAAATTCTGAGTCGATTAAGCTGTGTTCGTCCGTTCGCACGATAACTCAAAAACTATAAAAGCTAGAATCTTGAAATTAACACAAAATATTTTTGGATCTATTTGTACGTTCGTTATTTGTTTGGTTGCGACAACTAACTACAAATTTTTTATACAAATTTTTCAAAAGTTCTACATCGTTTGTAGAGTAGAGCAATGAAATTCTAAATGCGGATAAATATCCTAAAAAAAATAATTTTATGGAAGAAGTTTTTTCTGTAGCCCCACCCGTTATGTAGTTACAGCCCACTAAATTTCGATAAAGCTCTATATTTAAATTGTTATAACACAAGTTCTATAATGTATATCTTCAGTTTAAAAACGCCAAACAATAAATGCTTTTGTGAGCTTTACAAATATATATATATATAATAAATATATACTTGGGCCATACGGTCTTAATTTACAGTTATTATTGCAAAAAAATTTAACCTTTCGGAAGAATGCTTTTGAAGAATGTATAAACATATAGAGTGAATACATTATGTACAAACCATATAGTTCTAAAAATTACAAAATTCACCCAAATTATTTTAAAATATTGAAAATTTACAAAAATAATATAAGCAGAGTGACAGCCTATGAATATACTAAAGGGTTCGTACGAGTATCTAAGAGTTGGCAACGGCAACTGTATTCTTCCTAGTTATTTTTTTTTAATTTAAAATTATTTAGTATCTAATTAGATACCAATTTTATACTTAAAAAAAAATAATAAATCAATATTTCTGTATTTCCTACCCAAAATTTTTTTTTTTGTGAATTTTAATTAACATTATTTAATTTTTTTTTGTATATTGCAATGAAAACCGAATAAGTATCGTGAATACAGTGAATTGAATCACGAAAATTAATACTCAACCACTAAAATAATAAATAGTCTGTATCTGATATGTTCATTAAATAAATAATAATTAAATAATTTGGTTTTCTTATTTGATAATTCATTCATTTATCTAATAATTATTATAAGATATACCAACACTATAACACTATATTCGCTATAAACTAATTACAGGGTGGGCCAACTTTAACTGACTGATTTAAAATTCATATAATTTTTGTAATTTTAATATTTTTTTTTTTTTTTTTTTTATATGACAGCATAATTTGTAGGAATATAGTGTTAAATTGCCTAGACATTTCCCAAATTTCAAAATTTTTCGGCTTATTCTATATATAAAAATTCACAGAAATCTCCAGTGAGTTAATAAAAGAAAACTAAAAAAATTATTTTCGTTAAGGAATTTTATAGTTTAAAAAAAAATGATTCAAAAAATTAAATCTTTTACCTTTTCTAAATAAATAAGTAGAATTATATATTTATTAAATAAACGGACATAAAAAATACTTTATAATAATAGAAACAGTCATTTTAATGGATTACTGCACGCAACGTTTCTTACTCCAGCTTTGATATTTTTTCACAAGTATTTTGATTAAACTAATTTATTTTTTCTAGTTTGTTCAGATAAAGCCAAACGATAAAGTCAAAGATAAAGCCTTTTAGGTTGTTATACAAAAAGAAACACACGGCGCCGTTTAATTGGGGGAATCCGGAGGAAAAATGAAATCTTAATTTTTTGAAATACATGATGAAAAGTTCTCGAAAATTTTACATTGTCACTATTCCGGTGTGTGCTGTGATAATATGCTGTTGAAACCATATGTTACTAATGTTAAACGTAAAAAAGTTCTGTAATGGTTCGGTATACCATCCATGAAACAGTTAATAAAGTTTCATCATCATCGTCAAAACAATATGGATTTATGACTCTATTAGCCACAATTTCACAGTACATGTAACAGGGTGTAATTGAATTGATGCATTGGTCTAAAATTCTCTATACGCCATCTTCGACAGTTCTACTTATTTATTTAAAAATGGAATAATATTGCATTCTGTAGTTTCTTAACTTATAACAGATTGTCCGGAAACATAATAAAATTCTATAATTTTAAACTGTTCTTGTACTGATTATGTAGCTGTTGTAGTATTCTTAAAATTTTTATAATATGCAAAAAAAAGTCAAAAACTCAAAGATTACAAATATTTTAAAACAGATTGACAAAGTTGACCCACCCTGTATAAATATAATATTATAATGAATTAAAATTAAACCAAAAGAAAACAAAAAATTTTAATTATTATCAGTTTACTTGCTTTAATTTTTTAATTAAGTACTTTTACTTTTTTTAATACAATTTACAGTTAAAAAACTATAGTAACCCACTGTTATTATAATGTAGTATGATACAACATTACCGTGAATAGAAAAAAAAATTTATAAATAGTAAAAAAATATCGGTTATTGGTTTTGGGTATTGGATATTGTTATCATACGGAAATTGGATCAAGGTTTTAAAATTCTTGTAAACAAAAATTTAGTAACTATTATTTTTAATAAAGCAAACCAAACACGAAACAAAAAAACCAAAAAAAAAAAACGAAAAGAACAGTTACTTTTTTTTAATTAAGTTTACTTTTAATTAATAATTATGTTGGATGTTAGATTGTAACCGCCTTATATCGATAATTATTTTTTACAGCAATTAAATTTATTAATTTTTTAACCAGTAATTTTAAATCCTCAGATAAATTCTTAAAATAGCACAATATAATTATTAGTTTTTCCATGAAAATTTTTTCCACTTGATTTTAAATTTCTTTATAAGATTTAAAAACTTACCGTAACGATGAATATAAGAAAATTGAACTATTAACATTTTTAATAGTAAAAAGAATTTGCTTGAATTTTATAGATACCCATATACTCGTATATATCAAGATCTTTTGATCGTTAAAAAGTATCTTGATTTATTTCAACAAAGAACAAAGAATAAAAGAAAATGAATAATAATAATTATTAAATAATAAAAACTCCAAATTTAATGGTACATATATTTTTTTCCCCTTTTTCTTTCCTTTGCTTTGTTTCTAGTCGATGTTTTCTAAGTGTTATTTAATCCTATTTGTATAAGCTTTAGTTTCTGGAATTAGTAGCTTCACTAAGCTATTGATTACTGGGTTGCAGCTATTGTTAATATTTTTATTTGTGCGCCATATATTGTCTTAAAAAAAAATAGTACTATAAAAGATCTTAAAATAAATGGATGGTTTTATAGAAGTTTTCAATGTATCTGGACCTAATTTAATTAAGTAACACTACTAAATCCTTGTTATCAGTTATTCAATATTGTGAGAATAATTTTATATATACACATAATATTATAACACAATTTTTTTTTTTTCTATTCTTTATAAGAAAATAATATCTACTAAATTTTTCAATTTTTACAAATACATTACGGTTCTTTTTAATAACCTTACAAAATTATCGGATTAAATTACAAATTTGAAAATTTTTCTCTTTTCCTAGAAATTATAACAAACAAACGTAATTTGAATATCAACAGAACTATACAACCTTATATATAGATTTAAATTCATATTTGACCATAACATCAAAAAAAGATTCGAAATTATTGAAAAATATTAATACGCAAATGAAAAATATTGCAAATTCATTTTTGTTTTTCATCTGAATAACAACTAAATCCCACAATAATCGTCTTAAGTAATAGTTCTAAAAACAATCGAATTTAAATAAAAAATACCTAAATCAAAAGACCAACCTAAAAGGATATTCCAAAAAAAAAAAGTGCAATCATGTTATTTACACTTAATTCATATTATCCTTTAATTCTCTATTTAAATTATTAATCAAATGATTCTATGAATATTTGCTCAGAATTATAAAAAAAAAAACTTATGTCAACTCTGAGATACCCGTATCAACATATAAATTGCTACTTCGATAAAATTTAATTATTTTTTTCAAAATTTAGGATTTATATACATATGTATTTGACTTAATTATATATATTCAAATAAATTTCGGAGCTGTTTGACAGCTTTTGCCTCAAACCAAATTTTGCACATATTATTACCATAAAACTATATTGTCTTTTACAAAACTCCAGATGTCAAGCTTTTTTAAATATCCGCTACTCGAACGTTCATTACTGAGCTATTAGTTTATTATTTGAGCTATTAAGTGGACGGATTATCAGACCGATATAGCTAAATCAATTCAAAATTTAATTCTGAACTATAATATATATTTGTTGGTATAATACGATTGGTTGATTGGTTTTCATGACTGATCTCTAGAAATCTATCAAGAGAGCACAAATAACGCATGTGCCGTTTTGATACCATATTAACTAGTATTTTTGGTTGTCAGCTATGATCTATAACCAGCCCGTAGAGTAAGAATATATAATATACTTTTCCATAGTTATCTCTTCTCTTTATAGGTTCACAAACGTAATGGCAAATCAATTATACTCTTAGAACTATTTTTTTTCATACACCAGTGTGAGTATAAAGCCATATAACCGAAAACAATTCAATCTATAAGTATGTGCAGGTATAGAATATACATATGTAAACATTTACATAATAAAAACTATGTAAACGTTCAGTACGAAAAATCAAAAGGATAAAATGATTTGATAAAAGGGGAATTAAATTATAATAAA
This sequence comes from Poecilobothrus nobilitatus, assembly GCA_947095535.1. Lineage (NCBI taxonomy): Eukaryota > Metazoa > Arthropoda > Insecta > Diptera > Dolichopodidae > Poecilobothrus > Poecilobothrus nobilitatus. The sequence continues at coordinate 181,688,824 of OX352774.1, forward strand.
TGCTAACCACAGTTTTGCAGAAATATCCAAATTGTAATTTAAATAATGTCTTAAGCTATATGTTCATAAGTCCTATGCTTATGCCATATTTTGTATTCAAAATATGTTATAGACGAACTAAAGAATCGATAACATTGTTGTTGCGGCTATTTTATACTATTAGCTATACATATATAATTCTTCAAGAATTAGTTACTGAGTAACACTGTTGTTCACTGTTGAACTATAATAATAAACTAGAGTTTTCTAGATCCAAGAAAGGTGTATATTTGAATAAACATATTTTGTTACATTTAAATAAAATAAAATTTTATAGAACTTAACTAAAAAGAATACCTGTCTCTAAGCGCAGTGATAGCAAAGTAAAAACTTTTGCTCTTTGTGGAAGCCAAATGTATTGTAAACTTATTGATGATTAAAAATGCTAAAGACTACTAAACACAAATAGAAAAGTAAGTTTTGAGTACTCCAAAATTGTGATGTTTACTTTTTAAATAAAGAAACCCTTTTTTTCTTAATCTTATTTCTATAGTTAGCAAAAACCTTCTAAAACAGAAATATAAATCTTTACTTACCATTAAAATCTTATCTTGTTCATACATTTTTTTATTGTCATATAATCGTCAATCGTCATATTGTTTTTAAATCCATGTGATATCAGATCAACAAATATTATTATTATCATAACAATAAAAGTACACCTTAAGGTTTTAAATAAAAGTCTTAAACAACCTTATCTTGTCATAAATTAGGTTAATTAAATTTTTTTTTTTATTATTTTTAAAATATTTAGTAAGTGTTTGCCCTTCATATGTCCAAAACTCGTTCAACTCAATTCAATTAAAGTACATTAAAAATAATAATAACAACAAAAACAAATAAAGTGGTTTTTATCTCAAAATAAAAACTGCTCGATATCATTTTAAATACTTTTCAAAATGTTGAAAATGCTTATAAATATTATAATAACCTAAAAAATATTTCTTTTTATTATCTTTTCTTTTTAAATTCAAATCAAACATTAATTTATTGAAAGAATCTTAAATCATAAAAAAAATTTTTTTTTGAGTAGGTATCGCAATTTATTTTGAAAAATTTTTAAACTCTATAAAGTTACCTTGTAAAACGCACAAGATTACTTCCTTTTTACCATAGTGAAGATAAAAAAACTGATATTATTATTAGTTTATACTTTATAGTAATTAAAGCAAAACCATCACAATACTGGTAGAGGAACTGGTTCAGGCTTCTTGCACGTCTTGACTCTTAATGTAGGTAGGTGTCTGAAATCTTACAACGAATGATCAAGTTTTATGGTAACAATTTCTGTAAAATTTGGTTATGCTGGTACAATAGATTTGGGTAGCTGTTATACAACTCCACAATTTACATAAATATATCTCGGTAGTTATAATGTCGGTACTAAAACATCTGAAATTGTTTAAAAGATGATCAAATTATATATAAACAGGATATATTACGTTCATACTGGTATCCCAGAGTTGATATAGTCTACTCTACTGCACTCTTCCTCATTTTAAATATGTATGATTGAGTGATTCGTAAAACAATATTAAGCAAATTTTTGAGTATTTATATTTTTATTTCATAAAATACAAATTTAACACAATACTGAATCAATCTATAAATATTAAACTTATTTGTCTAATTAAAGGTTTTGCAGTAAGTATTTAATAATAGATGTATTAATTTATTTTTTCTAACCACAAAATTTTGCTACATTCAATCTTTAATAAATCAATAAATTCAAATCAAGCAACTTTTAATTGCATTAAACGTATTTTATTAAAAAAATAAAATTTCAAATTATTATTGTGACCTCTGGCTGTCAGTTAAATATTAATTTATTTTACCGCCAATGCATAAAATCTTCAAAAATATCTGCAAGCTATTAAAACATAATAAAATAATTCAATATTTCAATAAGATATAAAGTAGTAGCATGCTAAGTATTTTAAAGGTCAAGTTTGGTTCAGCTGCAAAAGAAATAATAAATCAAAAATTAATAACACAAAATTACTCAATAAGTTGTCAATTATTGTCATATTATTTAAATCAGACAGCGCCACTATAAATAAGTAAAGTAAAGATTGAAGTCTATATTATAATAATCTTTTTTGATGATCGTATCCGTATCGTAATAAAGTGGAGAAAAATTTTAAACAAGCAGATTTTGATTATTTTTCTTTTTGCAATTTGTCAAATCATTAATAAATGTCAGTACATATTACATTGTCAAATACTGATTTACTGATGGAATATTTTAATATTAATTTGTAATGGAGTTAAAAATAATTAAAATATTTAAAGAGGTTTGATATTGAAAATACTGGTATAAAATTAAAATAAAAATATAAATAAATTAAAAAAGTTAATGGTATCAAATTTATTTTACATACATTTTACGAATTGATTAAATTTGTAACAAATTGATGAAGTTTCTTTATAAGAAAATAATTCTTTTGCTATAGTTCTATGATAAATTGAAAAGTTTTTGATTATAGGTCTACAGTTTTAAATAAATATTTTTTTATATGATCATTATATTGACATTTCAGTTCTTCTAAAGATATCTTGTTATTTGGTTAAGACATTTCAGAATAACATACCTTATAATTTACATATATGACGTTTATGTTGACATTTCAGTTTTTCTATAAGGATATCTTGTTATTTGGTTAAGACATTTCAGAATAACATACCTTATAGGAAGCGTTTGATCACAAAATTTGCAATATCGAAAAATTGTTCCCTAATAAAATTATTAATAGGTTGCCCATGTTTTTTCCATACTCTTATTCTCATAATTTGAATATCTATTATTCTTTCAAGTTTATCCAAGATTTAATAGTCTACATGTTTTTTTTATTTTAGGGTGTACTTCCTTGATTTCATTTAAAACCTTGTTTAAAATCTTGCATTAATGTCTACAATTTTTGATTCACAGGATTTGAATAAAATATAAAAGACATTTTCATATTTTGAATTTTAGAGAAATTTCTAAACAAAATTTCCAATTTCCTGTCAAAGGTAATATATTTCGTATTAAATTTTCGTTTTTAGTTATCGTTATTAATTAAATATATACAATAAATATGCTCTTAACTATAAATAAATTTAAGATGCGCTTCAAAAAGTTCATATTCATATTATATTACATTTTAAACATGTAAAACTTCAAAATAATAAATTTTAATCCAATAACTAAAATAATATAATTTATTATATATATTTAAGTTCTTATTTCTACAGTCTGGAAATCCCTAGATTGTTTAAAACTGGTTATGGTAACTCATTTATTGAGAGAATTGCTAAAATGTGGAACATACTTCCATCCAAATTGTTCCCCTCTGATAAAAATACGTCATTTTACAATTTACAACTTTTCAAAAAGAACCTGCACTGATTCGTCTCTAATTTACCTTTCTTCCAATTCTCTCCTTACATCCTATTTCCTTCCAAATCATTTCTCCTTTATCCAAAACTATAATAATATATAAAGTAATCCATTCCTAGTGATTGAATAGCATATAAAAAAAAAATATATATGTATAATATGTTCTAGTTAGGGGCTCTACATGACTCTTGAAGATAAAATTCTAAAAACTTAAATAAAAAATTTTACTAATTAAAAACTTTAGTATATGATTATTACCTTTAATTTTAAAAGGAAACCTCCAAAATATAATCTATTCTACAAAATCAATTTTGACCTTGAAAAAACGTAGAAATATATTTCTTACATGCTTTACAGGTTACATAGCTAATGACTCCATATTATTTAAAAAAAAAAAAAATAAGAAGGTAACTATGTATGTATATTTAAAGGTACATATTTTCTGAAAGTTTTGTGAAGAACGGTAAATAGAAAATATCCGAAAAATATAATTATATAGTTTTTTTTGGTTTAAGCTATTCCTTTGAAAAGTTTTTGTTTTTTTGCAACCCGAAATTTTTATGATTTTTCTTACTATAAAGAAACTTTTGACAAGGAATAAACCTGTTTTTCTTTTGGGTTCATAAATTTTTCTTTGAAAAACCAATTTATTTGTAAACTTTACAAGTAAAGTTTTTAACAAATATTTCTACACATCTTTTATTAATAATAAGTTAGAAAATAATTTTTTTAAGATGGAGAATTGCTAAACTATAGAAAATTAAAAAAAAAAAAAAACTTACAGAACTCTTTGTTTGTTTCTAAGAAACCGAACACACAAAATTTAACAGAAAGAAATTTTTTGGAAATGCTTAATTATTCAAGTTTTATTAGATTTTCATAAATAAATTATTTGTATAAAATTTATAAAAGAAGATTTTACCTTAAACACCTATTTTCCTTCGAAAATTGTTAGAAAAATAAAAATATTAAAGAAATTTATATGAAAAAAAAAATTTTTTTCTCTTTAAATTTATTAAACATATATATATAAATGTTTTAATCGCAAATTAAAATAAATAACTACTCGCCAGTACAATTTTTTTAGTACAACTGCAAAACAGGGCAATTTGCCTTACAATAATCCTAATTCATCTCTCCATTATAATAATAATCCACCTCAATGATCTCTCAATTTTTGCTCTTTTTGCTCTAACAGGCCAACACAATTCCTTAAAGGAGCAGGCACTTGTTCCGACATGGTAAAATGTGTGATTCTTTGATTCTTCAAATCTTTCAAGGAGAAAAATAAGAGGTTTAGTTGTCCATCCACATAAAATTCAAATTCCAAGATGGCATACTTTTTCTTACGGACATTTTTCACCGTATTTTTTCGCCGGAAATTAATTTTTTATACAAACATCGCGAATGTGTATGGTTCCACATATATTTCCTAAAATTTACGAAGATTGTGTATACAAAGCCTCTAGATTCAGGGAAATATTAACAACTTCGTTTAAAATTTTTCGATCCATTTCAAAAAATTTTTCAGTTCAAACAGCACATTAATACTAAAAGTTATATTATATAAACCATTGTTTAGTCAAAAAAGTGAGATGGGATTAGTCAATGAAAATCCGACAAAATAATATAGAGGACACGTGTTCGTTTTACTCCTCTGTACTGTGATTCTCACCAACACTAACAAAAAAAAAAGGGCAAAAAAAAAAATATATTTGGTATTCATTAGCTTTTAAAATAGTTTTTTTTTATGCAATTTCTGTAAAATTTTATTTTTATGTTAAACAAATAAGAATTAAAATTTTTTCAAATTCCTTTAAAAATCCATTCATAGAATTTAATTACAATATACATCTGTAAATAAATTTAATAAAAACTTTGTCGTTTTGTATGCATCTTTAAATATTTTTTATAAATGCAAATATGAATCATATATGATCCAAATAAATATAATATCCTTTGATATACAATATGATATATTTTATATCTATTTACTAACATAAATATTCTCCTTATCACAATCATAACTGACACTTAAACCAACAATTCAATTTAATACAATACTTATTTAATAATAATAATCCTTTATAATTAACGAGTCATTATTATTATAGTTTCTATCTATACAAATATAAAAAAAATCGTTTTACAATCAAAATCTAAACAATTTCAAAATGTTCCATCCAACTGTTCAAATAATGCAGAAAAATTACATACATATTTGTTTTCTTTTACATATTTTATTAAATTATACAAAAATATTCAAAAAAAAAAAATTGCACAATTCATTTAAAATTAAAAGTACTTTAACCCTTTCGTTTTAACACATACTGAAAAACAAAAAAAATCCAAATGATGAGTACCTAATTCAAAATACAAATATATATATATAAAAACAAGAAAGGATTGTGTATAAAAACATATTCAACATGCGCATATTCATGCTCTATTTTTTTTTTTGCCCAAAATAACTGAACTGACCACTGGTCATTTATCAAAGGATGACTGGAAAATAAGTAATAAAAACAAATATAATATAATGTACATATGTATGTGTTTTCAAAAAAATTTTTGTTTTGAAATACTTACTGAGGTTTTTTTTTTGCTTTATATGTTCGAAAAAAAAAGGATATTAAAAGACACACATGACAGTATTATCTATGTACTTTTTATGCAATTTTTTACACTTATTATAAATATATTTTTTCATTACTGCACAATTTTATGTAAAAAGGGTTATAAAATATACAAAATATATTATTTTAATGCAAATATTATAAAAAAATATTATTTTTTTTTTTTGCAATCATAATTTTAATCCCTTGTAAGTTTCATATAATAATTATGAGCTATTTTGATGACTAAAATGATAACTGATGATAAGCATCTGCTCAGCACTTCCTTCATTTGAACCAAAAAATAAAATAACCAATTTCTCATTTTGATTGTTCTTTTTTCTTTTTATTTAACACTTTTTCAATATAATCATGTGTGCCTTATCTTACCTTACAGCATATATTATTATATAATATAATATTATTCCTTTTTCAATATACGTTTTATTTGCATAAAAATGTGCTCAATCAACATTGTATGCAAACATTTTAATAAATTGCCTAATAAATCTGTAATAAAAAAAAAAAAAATAACAACAAAAATACACAAATAAATAATTTTTTTTTTTTTTTTTTTTATCGAAATCACAATCTTTTAATTTATTATGCAAATTAAATTAAAAATTGTTCAATTCAAAAAAGACTATTTTCCTTACTAAAGAAAGAATATCAAAATGTTAATTAAAGGATCAATTTAAATTTAATATAAAATAAAAAAAAAATAAAAAAAGGGTAACTATACCTATGAAAATTTTTAAAAAATAAATATAGTTATGCAATGCATACTAATTGCAAATAAGTGCAATGACAAAACCTTCAGGATAAAATTGAGGATACTGTACAATTATTGAAAAATATTCCCTTAATTAATTTACTTCAAAAGAATTTGTTTTTTGTTTTTTTAATGTCCTGAAAAAATGATACTCTACTAAAATTTACTATATATAGAAATTCGATATAAATGGCACGCTTATTTTTTTTTAAATAATTTTAGCAAAATCCTTAGAACTTAATTTTATTGCAATGTATTTTTGTTTAATATCCTTTTTATTTTTTATTTTTTTTATTTATAAAAAATCTTGACATCCAAAATGAATTACAACAAATTTTTCATTACAAAAAAAAAAAAAAAAAAATCTTCACAAAATTAAAATTTAATATAATTGTCTCTTATTTTGTTGTCGTTGTCAGATGGTACTTTTGAAATTGATTGATAACATATCTTATACAGTTAAAAATAACATTATAATATAAATAATATAGTAAAAATGTATAAAAAAGGACACTTAAATTTTAAGAATTTTCTTTGTAAAACTGGTGGAAAAAAGATATAAATTTAATTTTATACAAAGAATTTAATTTAAAATTTTGTTACGTTAATATTTAAACTAAATTCCTTAAGTTTATGTATGCTTCTTCGTCACCGGAAAATAGAATAAAATAATAAACACTGACCCGATAAGGCAAATTTTGGATTTATACGTGTAGTAGTACACAACAAATTTATTTATTTATTTATTTATTTTCAACTTTTGCCTTGTTTCCTAGTTGGAAATAGGGAGTGTTCCAAAAAAATCCAATATTTTAAATATTAAAGTTAATTATATTAAAATACTTTGTTCTCAATTTAGTTGATGTTAATAATATACTACATCATACTATTTAAAAAATAGAAATATTAAAAAAAGAAATTCATTTTATTCTTACATACTAATTTTTTAGGTTGTTTTTAATTTTTGGGTGATTATCAGTTATAAATTCTCCAACATATCATGAAGTATCTCTAGTATGTCATTAAAGAAAATTGGTGTCGGTCAACATCATTTATTAAATACCACACTGATATATATCAATAAAATCAAAAGACCTATTAATAATAGTCCTGCAAAAAAGAGAATTGTACTTACGATTTATTAGGATCACGTTAGGTTAAATCCTAGCCATCCACAAACACTTATTTGTCCGTAAAAATTACCCACAATGCCTAAAATGTTCGAACCCTTTAAAAATAAAATATGTAATAGAGGGAATTCCTATAGTACCGAAGTAATCAACTATTTCTTTTCTTTGAACTGTTGTATCTAATTATTCTAAAAGTTCATTTTAATTTACAATAAATTAGTACATCTATACAGTGACCGCATAAGAGTGCAAATATTTCAACGGTTGATTTCTGAGACTAAAATATGAAAAAAATTGTTTGGAAGGGGAAGATCTATTATCTGTTGTTTCCGAGATATTGGAATTTCTATGTTTTTTTTTTTTGTTTTATATTATTAACTGTCAAAAACCTCTTGACATCCTTGACAACATCCTTTTCAGAAGCTAGTTTAGTTTAAAAGCTTATTCTTCAAGTTTTCTAGTTCTAAAAATATTCGATCATTTTATATTTTTTTTTAAATTTTCTTTAAAAGTAATTTTTCTTTTAAAATGCCCAATTAAGATACCGTTATTATGTAAAACTTAGAATTCTTAGGAAGCAACCATAATTTTGTTCTAAGTTTAAAATATTTTTAAGAACAAAAAATAAAATTGTTCTCAAAACATTTGAATTATTTAATTAAAACAAAATTTTAACACTTCCATCTGGTTTTTTTAATTTAGAAAATCATACTTGTAGAAAAATTTTTAAATTTAAAAAAGAAAAAAACGAAAAAAAAATTTATAATTAAATTTTATACTAAATTTTAAAATTTAATTTTTATTTTGTTTCTTTTTTATGTTGATCTTATTTTTCATACATTGATGGGTACATCAAAAAAGATTTTCATTATATTTACATTTTAGTTTGGGACTATTTTTTTTCCTTACAATAAAATTTCGCTACGCTTGCTTTAAAAGTATCTGAATATAAAAATGTCGATGCATTCAAGTGTCACAAATTTGATTTTGAAAATATTATTTGTTGGTAATTTTTTTTTTTTATTTTTTTTTTATTATTTTTTCCCTCATTTAAATCTTTTTTTTTTTAATATTTAACTTTAGAAAGTACAAAAAGGAAGAATATTTTTTTTCTATATAAAATCAATCCTCAGGGATAATAATAACTTTGAAGGAAATATCCTTACATTTCAAATCAACAAAATTTTTTATTGAAGTAAAAACCATTTATCTTAAATTATAGAAAAACATTTTTTATTTTTTTTTTTTTTTCAAGAACAGTACTTAGATTCTTTTAAGGAGTTTGTAAGGACATAATAAAATAACAAATTCTAGTGGAAAAAGAAAAATTTTAAACAATAATTTTTTTTTTTTATATAAGATTTGTCCTCCCTATTTTTTGTGTTTTATAAAAAAGGAGTTGTTTGACTAGAAGAACTGAACTACTATTTAAAATCCTAAATTATTTTTTCTTTTAAATTTTTAAAATTTAAAAATTTGTTAAAAGAAATTTTTTTTATATTCCTTTTATTCATTTATACCTCGTGAAAGAAGAAATTTTATATAGCTACTACATACACTGCAGATATTCTAATAAAAACTTAAAGTAATTTGAATAAAAATAAGGACTATAAATCAAAATAATTTTGACATTTTTTAGCGTTTTTTTTTTATTATCCTTAAAGTAATGAAAACAATGAATTAAAGAAATTAAATTTAGTTTTATTGGTCGGCTGCGTTAGATGAGTACTTTGCCCGTAACGTAATAAAATTGGTTTTTTTTTTTAATGTTTCAATTTATAATTTTTATAATCTTCTTAAAGTAGAACGAAATTAATAGACTTGTGTTATACGAGTACATATATATTGTTTTAGTATTTAAGAGGACTTTAAAATTATTTTTAGAACAAACAATAAGAAAAAGTTTTTGTTATACAATCTTATTTCATATTTAATGTCATAATTTTCTTATTGTCGAGAAATTTTAGACAAAAAAATCTGGAAAGTCACGGAGTTTTCTAAAAGACCTGCCTATAATAACTGTAATGAATAGATAGAAATTTTGAAATAATCTCGAAACTAAATATTTTTATTTTACATATTGATATGTCGGAAAGAATAGAAATGGCACATACACTCTATAATCAGACCTTAAAAATGCGAAAACCATTTCTATAAAATTTGATGATTAATATCAAACTGATTATTTGTTGAAGAATATTTGAAAGAAAAATTGTTACAATGAAAATGCAATGTAAAAAATAAAATAGATAAAGCATTTAAAAAACCATTTGTTTTTTTTTTTTTTGTGTTTACTTATATTCTTTTTTATAACAAACAAGAAATACAAATGAATATACCTTATATAGAGCTATCTTATAAAACTGAAAATTTCCCAAGGTTTTTTCAGAGTTTCTTGAATTGGAAAAAAAAAATAATAATATTCTATTATTCTAAATTTTTCAATATTTATCAAGAAATGATAAGAAAAATACAATTCATAAATATCTCTTCATTTATTCAATATAATTTAATCCTTCAGGACTAAAAATATAATGTATATACAAAAAAAAAAAAAAAAAATAGTTAAATGTTTTCTTAATATACCAAATAAATAAATTTAAAATTTATTTTAAATCATCATTAAATTATTTTTTAATAAGAAACATAATAATTTTTTAAAGTTAAAACATAAATAAAATAGTCCTTTCAAATTTATTAAGAATTTTAAAAATTAATTATAGATATAAAAAATTTATTATCTTTTATATAAAGAAAACAAACTTCAAAATGCCAAAAACAATTTCAATGGCCAATTTTAAATTACTCTACAAAAAGTCATATAGCCATAAAGAGTATGGATAATAGAACTTATAAGCAAAGTGTTTATAGAAGCATGATATGATAGCATGGTTAACTAAATTCGCAATTTAATAGGAATAGAAAAAGAAAACATAAAATCATCCTTAAAATTCATTTTTTCTGTCTCGATTTTGTATTCTATTTTTCTTTTTTTTTTTTTTTTTTATTTAAAATCCAGGAAAAGTTTTTTTATTGTCTTTTTTTTTTTATTAACCTTAACATCTTAACCTTAAATTGACATTCAATTAAACTCTTCTCAACTTTTTTAACTTAACCTTTTTTTTTATTTATTATTTGTTTTTATTCTTTTCATAAATTACTCATTAATTTATTTTTAATGTCCTTGGGGAAATAATTTTTTTTCTCTTGTCTTTTTTTTTTTTTTTATAAATATTTTTGAAAATTTTCACAATAAAAAATCAAAATAAAAAACTTTCTATAGTTCATTATTCTTCTTATTTTACCAGAATCCTTTTTCTTTTATTGTCAATTGAAAGAAATAGAAAATATTGAAAGAGTTAAAAAAAAAAAACTAATTTTGAAAAGTTTGAGTAAAAATATTTGTTTTTTTCATACAAGATAGTTTCAAAATTATTGTAGACAAGAATTATCCTTATAGAATAAATACAAGACGTATATATAATGAAAATAACAAATAAACATAATAAAAAATTAAAAGAAGGAATCAAACAACTCAATTCTGTTGTTTTGCGGAGTCTTTTGCTTTTACAATTCTGTTGTTTTGCTGCTGTGAGAGTGGAAAAAAAATGAATTTTTGTTTTTAATATTAAGTATTCTGTTTTTCTTGCATTTTCACACCTTTATTCAGAGTTGGCTTCAGTATTTTTTCTGTAAATGAAGTACTGATATTAGCCAAAATACAAGATTATTAAGTGATGTTTTTATTTTTTTGAGGATAGGTACGAAGATCGAAAAATACTAATAAAATCAATGGAGATTCTTTTTTGTTGTGTTGAACTTTAAACAACAACACACCACCTTCTTTTTAAACCAAAAATTAGGTTAGAACCTATTGTAAAATGTACTGTTCGGTTTGTAAATTGAGAAAATACGAAAAAAGAAAATTGGAAAGTTACTGGATGTTGAAAGGAAACGAAAACATCAAAACATCATATATTTAGACTAAGTTTCAAAGTATACATTTGATAACAAAATTGCAATATGTCTTCAATATGTTTTATAAAATCTATGAACGTCTGGTTTTTTAAAAAATGCTAAAAAGAATAATTAACAATCAATTTGTTCGATTTACTTTTCTGTTTACTTAACAATAAATTTGATAGGAAATTAATTTAACTTCACTTATACCTTTTAAATTGTAACATTACAAAATAATTACAAAGTTAAAGTTTTATACAAGACGATAAACGATGCACAAAAAAAAACCAATTTTTTAATTCTTCTATATACGACCCTGTCCTTACTTTCATAAATTTTATTGCTTTTATCCTTTTTCATCCTTTATACAGCAAAGTAAATCACTTATACTTACTACAGAAAAATTAACTCATTTTATTACAATGAATTTATGAGAAAATTGTTGGCTTTAAAGGGTTTCCTATTATATTTTGTTTTTTGGTTTTTTTTTTTTTATTTTTTTTTAAACATATTGATTTTTATTGTGTGACTTTTCAACTTAAGGCATCTAACAATAACAAAAGATATAATGTCCTGGGACACATAATGCAACACTTCTTTAAGGTTTTATTACATATGCTATGACAAATCTAATTATATATACTTTGAATAAAAAATTAACTCGTTAACAGGATCAGAACTATTAAAAAAGCATTTGAAGTAATAAAAAAGTCATAAAATTTTCTTTTTCGGTAAAGAAGTTCGTTTTAACTTGAAGTTGCTTTTCTTTATGCTAATTTTCAACGAAAAAATTATTTTTTTTTTTGTAATTGTAAAACAGTTGAAATCTTCTTACAATACTTTGTGAACGTTAGTTCTAATTTTAAACTGGGAAGGGAAACAAAACTCTAATATAAAAGGTTTGAAGATTTTTGTAATATTTTGGACTTTTGAGTACATGAAGTTTTCAGACTTATTTATGTAATAAATTAACTCTTAATACTGTTTTTTTTTTATTATTAAAGTTGATACTGACTTATAAACACATCTCTTTTAAATGTTATCGATCTTAATAAATTTTCATTGGATCACTATGAAAACATTAAAAAATTTTCCTCAAATTTCATCAACATCAATACCATTAGATACCACTTCGAAAACTAATAGGAGTTTTAATTAAAAATTTTTAATTTACAAAACCAAAAATTTACTATTTCTTTTTATAATAGTACTCTAGATACCAATAAAATGAAAAAACGAAAACACATTTAAAGGTTCAAAAAAAAGAATTATCCTATACTTAAATTTTTATTGCCAGTAAAAAAAAAATGTATAAATAGCTTTTGAAAACTCAATTAACTGCTTTCATTCATCTAAGTCATTTAAATTTTTTAACAATTTCTATTTTATGGTCGACAAAACTAAGTCATAGTTTCTATATGCGGCTCATAGAGGTCATCGATTCCATTGAAATAACTTATAGCAAACTATACAATAACAATAGCAATTATTTAAGAGTCAAAGTTCTTTTATTTTTCTTTAGTCCCTTTTACTTTTTAATATATTTCTTTGCAATTTTTTCTTCTGTAAAATGCCCAAGGACATTCTTAAATCTTTAACAAAAAAAAAAATAAATAAAATGAAACCACAGTAAATTGTTAAAGGATGTGGTTATTCAGTTATTCTTTATTTTGCAAAAAAACAAAAAAAAAAATCTTTGAATAGTGAAAATGTAATCTTTACATGTGTATTAAATATATATATATATATATATGTACAGTATATGTAAGGAACAACGATAATTACTTGACAAGTTTTTAGAATTATAAAGAAATTCAGTTCACTGATTACAAATGAATGACAATGTAATTTTTCCGCAAGAATAATTAAAAATTGTAGGTCATACTGTTGAACAATTAACTTTAAACTTTAAGAGCAACAATTGAAAGTAACTAAAAAAAAAAACCAAAAGATGAATTCTAATATTGTATCAAATTATATAATTCAAGATATTCTATTGAATTTGAAATAATATTGAAATAAAGACTATGTATTTTTTTTTTTATTATAAACGTTTGTTTTATTTGCCTTAGGCTCAATATAAAGTATAACTTATAGGTTACACTAATATAAAAACCCTTTTTTAAAACGAATATATATATATATATGTATATACATATATCTTTAATAAATCATAAATTATTAGAAACCAATAATAAATCCTTAAAAACATAATTATTATTTGCTGTGTAAACTCTTTAATTAATTATTTTAAGATCTGTAGGATTTTTATTTTTCCTAAGAAAAATTCATAAAGCAAAATAATTCATAGCAATTAGTATAGTATTAAACTAATTATAGTATTAATTAGGAACATATTAATAAATAAACATAATTCATTTCTAATAAATAATAATATTTCTACATACAATTTTATTCAGCTAGCAACATTGTTGCAAAACATTTTCATATATCCATACATAATATTATTATCTTTTTATTTAAGGAACAGATTTTTATCATACATATACTTACATTAACACTTAACAGTCAACAAACACTAAAAAAACAGTAATTTTCTCTTCATATAAATACCTAACCTAAATTTAAATGCAACAAAAATTTATAAGACCATACGGCATTATGCTAAGGTTCTTATTTTATATAAAAGAAAAAACAAAACAAATATGTATTTAATACATGTAAGGTATTAATTTTGTTAGACTATGTGCAACTCATTTTATATAATTTTAAAAAAATGCGGTATTACGTCGAAGAAAATCTCTTTCTCTTATTTGTTGTCAATACAACATTTTATTCAATAATATTTTATTTTTGAATCAAACATATTTGTACGAACTATAATAGACTGTTATAATATTATTTTAAGCTGTAATGACCAAATTACCTTACAGTGATCTGCTAAAGAAGGAAAATTAGGTTTTATATTATAAAAAAAATAATAAAAAAAAAACTGTAGGAAGTATAAATAAGTTTAATAATCGTAATAAGAAACCAGTTTGAACTGTTCTTTTCATTTATAAAATTTTAACAGTAAATGTTAAATTGTTAAATTAAATCTGAAATATTTCAAAGAAATAATATACATATAGGTGTACATAACAGTTTATAAAATTTTTTTTTGTAAAAATTAGAAAAATATAAAATATGAGAACTGTTAAAAAATAATAACAGATGGTTATGTAAAATAAATGTAAAATTAAAAAGTATCAAATCGGTTTATATTCTTGAAAGATTTCAATCAAACATGTTTATGTTAGTTATATTAAAATGGTTTAAAGAAAATAAAAGAATAATAAATCTGTTAGATTGTACAGTTTAGTTCAGTTTAGAATGTGCGAAAGTTTGAATTATATTAAAGCAAAATGTATTTTAGTTTATATTATGTAATTTTATACAATTTTATCATATTATGATTATAATTTATGATATATGAGTTTATCAAAAAATAAGTTAGATAACTTTATTTATAATTTTAAAATGGTTATAGGTACTTTATCTTTAAACTGTTATTTTACCTTTTTACCAATCACATACATGCAAGGAACGTATTGTGATTACACCAAAATTTTGAACCTTGAACCATGCAAGGAACGTATTGTGATAGAACACAAAATTTTGAAATGTGTGTTCTAAGCATGTATATAGCCGAAATAACTGATCGGAACTATAGCTGATAAAATTTCATTTTGAAGTAAATATCTCGAGTTGAAAAGCTCTTGTTAGAATTTAGAAATCCATTCGTTCTTAATGCCATTTTACTAGGGCCATTTTTACATTTTTTACGAATATTTTGAAACAGAAAAATATAAAAAAGGTTATTAAGGGAAAGTTGTTAGATAAGTAAAGGACAACGACTTTTTCATAGAACACTTTTTGATAATATAAACATTTAGGTAGGTTCGTCCTCATTTTCACATGAATTTTTTCTAAATCATTTTTATTTTATGTGAAAACTTTTTTTTTTAATTTTATAATTTTGTGCATGAATTGGTATGAATTATATACATCAAATATAGTTAATATATAAAATGTATAAATATACAGATAATGTAGATTAATACATGTCTTTGAATTTTGCTGACTAAGTTTATTACTATTCCTTCACTTACTATGGTTATATATATGTACCCTAATTATTTACAACAGGGATAATGGATTTAGTGCTACGTGCGTGTACCACTTTGAGCTCTCTATCAATATTTGTAAATAACCCTATTAAAAATAAATATTAAGCTTTCATGTCCCTATACGATGTGTTCTGTGGTGGACACAGCTAATTTTTTTTTATTAACTAATATGGTTTAGGAGCTTTTAGAATAATTCCAATTAATTATAACTTTTTGTTTTTAAATAAATCACAGTATTTTCAAAACAAAAAGTTAACTTTAATAAAAAAAAAAAAATTAAAAATGAATTGTAAAAATAAAAAATTAATTAAAAAATAAATTAAATTTTATTTGCATATAATAAATAAACAAACATTAAATTTAAAAATACCTTAAGCACTTTTTAAAAGTATATAAAAATATTTATATTTATTTATCTTAATATTTACTAAAAAAAAAAAAAATAAAAATAAAATTTACGGTTGTTGTATTTACTGAAGATTAACAACAGAAGAAAAATAATAAAACTGAACAATAATAAATACAATAAAATAAAATTAAAAGATAATTAAATCATAAAAAAATCTTTTTACAGTCATACAACGAAATTATTTAAAATAAATAACATATAAAATCAAAATATATATTTATTTTTTATATTAAATTATAAATATTCATGAAATTTACAATATTATCTAATTAAAAATCAAAATAATCATATTAAAGTGTTAAAAAAATCTTTTTTTTTATTGAGTTATAAAAATATAAAATATTCAATTAATAAAAAATTAAATTAATTAATTTATTTATTTTTTTATTTTTTTTAAATATTGTAATTGAATATTTTTATATTTAAATAAAATAATAACTTTAACCAAAAATCATATTTTTTTCTTCTTTTAATAAATTTAACATAAATTATTATTGGTGTATAGACCATTTTATATAAATTTGTTAATAATTTAATATTTTTATTTAACTTAAATTTATTTATATTTTTTTTTATTCCCCTGCCACAGAAATTCAACAGCCATTCCTTCTCAGCTATGGCTTTAAATGACGTTAGGGGAAATAATTCGTATGACATGTGTCCCATTTAAACTCACACTCCATCTGTGCACCCACCCACCCACTACTACTACTGAGCTTCCCTTTAAAATTTTTGCAATGTTTTTTAATGATGAAAAGTTAGGTATTGTACTGGAGTTGCGACAATTTTAATTGTTTTCTTTCTTTTCACTCCTATAAATAGCATCTACTAAATATTTTATTATTCATATTTGACTAATCTTCAGTTTCTGGAATGATTAGTTTCACTTAGCTGTTGATTACTCCGATTGTAGCTATTATACAAAACTATTAAACACAAATATTTCTTTTTTGTGAGCCATCTATTATCTTATACAAGATTTATTTTTTGTTTACAAGATGTTGTAATTTTTTGATTTATTATGTATGAATTCTATATTCTCGCCCCTTTTCAACATTTATTGCCTTTCACATTGAGCTTATCAAATTATTTACTAGAGTTCTTCATAGCAGGTTACATTTACTAGAGTTCTTCTTAGCAGGTTTCAGAAAATTTTCCCATCTATATTTGGCCTAAATAAAAAAATTTTTAATTCATATTTAATCGTGGTAAAGAAAATTAAAGAAAATGGTTTTTTTCTTTGCTATTTTATTATTCCTGTTTCAAACATGTATGTTATTGTAATGGAAATGAATTTATTAATCAATTCTTAAAATTTTCTTTTATTATTATTATCCAATTAAATTTGATCATTTTAAAAATATTAGATAAATTTAAAAATTTGAACTTAACATCTCAGAATTTATTAAAAAACATTTAAAAATAATTTATTTTAAAATTTATCTGATTAGTTTGGTTTTGAACCACATAATAGAATTGTTATTTTTAAATATTTTTTTTTGTTTTTTTGCACAAGTTATTTTGCATAATCATCTGTTTTTACATTTTCTCACAAAGTATTATTGTTTGAATTATATATTCTTATACCTGTATGCTATAATACCAATATATAAATTCAAAACAAATACTCACACACATAAATCGATTATTGTTTTTATTCAAAATCAATATTGAAGATAGTCAAGTCAAGGATAACCAGTTTTTTTTTTTTTAATATATTTAATATAGAAATACAATATAAAAAAAAAAAAACAATTTTTTTTGTCTTTTTTTTTAAACATATTCTATATATAATTGGATGTCCTTTTCTTATCTTCCTAGGACATTTAAAACCTGATTAATTTATTAGAAATTCTAAATGTCCTATTGGAAAATAATGAAAATAAATTTAGAAAAATTTTCTAATTAAACGATCCGAAAAGATCTTAAACAAAAAATTCAAAAAAGAAAAGAAAAAGTAATTCAATTTAAAAAAAAAAAAACATGGATAAATATGGACCTTTGATCCTTTTTACTAAATTTTTCTTTCTTATTATTAGAAGCATGAAAATAGAATTTATACCTGTTGTTTTATACCTATATTATATACTCTATTTCATATTATATTACATAATAATACCATAATTTTTAAAAAGAAATTTTAAGTATCTAAATTTTGTTTTATTTATTTTTGTTACCTTTTAAAGTATCTTACATTGTATTAAAATATATTTAAGAATATAATGAGATTAAAAATGAATAAAATAAAATTTTGAAAACAAAATAATAGAAAAAAGGATATACATAAAGGTATATAATATGATTTTAACTTTTTTAGGTCTTCTTAAATACAAACTTTAAACTTATTAACAATTTATAAATAAAAAAGTACGTATACGCAAAAGTATTTAATGAGGAAAAGAAAAATTATATTTTATTCACAAAAAAAAAAAAATGTAATTAAGATGTTTAAGAACAATTTATCACACATGATTAAGACGCATTATTCAAGTATTAATGTGAAATAAAATATCATTCCTCAAACTATTCCACCTCCAAGGTAATAAAAGAATTAAATTTCTTATAAAAAAAAGGATTAAATCACTTTTCTATAATTTTTCTGAAAATCATAATTACTTTTCTGTAATTTTTCTGAAAATCATAATCTCTTTCTTTTTTATTAAGTCATTGCAAAAAACCAACAAAATATAAACATTATTTATATTTTTTTTAACTTTGATCAATCGAGAGTTCATTATATATGAAATTTCCTCTATAGAAAGTTTCTTAACACAAAAGTTATGAGACAGACTTTAAAGGATTTTTCAAAATATTTTAATGTCATATTATTAAATATTATCCTTAAACATATAAAATTTAAACCTCAACTATGTTACTAATCATATGAAAATACATTTTAAAATTATCAAAACATTAAATCAAGTTTTCAAGCCCTTAGCCTTCATCCTTGATTTTTCAAGGATCTTAAGAATATATTAATGTAATTTTTTGTTAGTTTTTAAATGTTAAAAGTTATAAAACATATTTGTTTAACTTTAGAAATAAAAACTCTTGTCACATCAAAATTATAACTCAAAATTAGTAAATAACTATGGCGACTATGCAACTATGGCTTAAAAGCATCCTAGTTTTAAGACTGAAAAGGTATCCTGAAATATCGGCAAGTTCGCCATCTAGTCGTCGCATCGTCTCATCAAATGGTAATAAACTTTTTTTTATATAAACGTTTCTTCCAATTTCAGCTCACATTTCAAAAAATCATAAAAAAAGAGTTCGTTGGCTTAGTGGGTAAAAGCGTATAAAATACGCTGTAAACACGAAGGAAGTATGATTTCGAATCCCACATACGTCGCAAGAATAATTTCTGCATTACAACATTTACAGCCTTACAAGGAAAGGATGATAGAAGGATAAAAAAAATTTAAATCGTGAAAAACAACACTAAAATTCATGTTTAAAGTTCAAAAAATTAAATGATTGATGAGATTGGCTATAATCAAAAGCTATAATCAATTGTTCAATTATATGTTTACTTTAACTTAATTATTAGCATATTTCCAAAACAAAATTGAAAAAATATGCCTATTATTCTCACTCTGCCCGACCGTCTGCCAGTCTGCCCGTCTGTTTATAAAACTTCTACAACGTTAAAGATAGAGAAAAAAATTTTTAAGTTTTACTTTTTATCGTTAAATCAATTTTAACGATATTTGCATTTTGATAACAAAATAAAAATGTTTAGGAAATTATAATGAATCAATAAATTAACTCAATAATCAGTTCATCAAGAGTCAAATTTAAAATCTGCTAATAACATAGATTCATCGTAAATCAACTGATTCACGTCACATATTGAAAATAAAACTTCTACAAAATAAATACTCTTTATAAAATATACTAAAAAAAAAAAAGATCATGAATCAAATCTGAATGATATATTGTTTATATTATTCCTTTCATGTTTCCAACATTATAAGTATCCTTAATGAACCAATATTTTTACTATAATACGTTTTTTAAATCTTTCACAACATTAAAATTCATTCAAATTGTTCTACTCTTATCATCTGTTTTAAATTATCACTGTTTAAAATCATTTTTTTTAAATATAAATTTAAATTAGCATGATATTTTTAAATTAAGTTAACCGTTGATTAATTTTTAACACCCACTCAGTATTAAAAAAAAACAGCTATTTCCACCACAGGACCGACCCCCGCTACACGAAAAGTACAATGCCAAAATTTGTAGATTTTTTACATAATAATTTATATCTAAGCAAAATAACTTAACTAATAATTTTATTCAATAACAATAATAAGCAATGAATTCGTAAAAATATATGTGCCTTCATTCATACATCCATTGACATTATTATATAATGTACCTACATGATTTTTTTTTCATTCAAAAATATTAGAACTAAAAATTAATAAAAACTGCAAACAAATACAAAATAAACATAAGATTAATATTGAATCTGCTAACAAACTTAGAAACTTTGGACTTCGAAAACAAATTAAATAAAAGTTAAAGTTACTTGTGTAACAAATTTTTCTTAATAATTTTTCTCATAAAATTTTTCTTTTACAAAATATTTGTAAAAAACTTAAAAAGTACACTAGTAAACTACCACTTGCTAATGTCCGATTTGCTCCAAAAGCTTATCAATCCGAGAATTTTAAGTCAAAACCTTAAATATGAAAATGCAAAAAATTCTGCTCAGTCGTTTAAGCTGTACATGTGGCCACAGACATACCCACACACACACGCACCCACACACACGAACATATACACACACCCACAGACAGACATCATGCTAAACATTTTTTTATAGCCTTCTCCACACCGGAGTAGTGCATATTTGCCAAAATCTCGGGTACAAATTTTTAGTATGAAAACAATACCTACCTTATACCTACCAATACCTTGTATGCAGTCGGGAAAAAGATTTGATACAAACATTAGATAGAAATAATAATTAAAATCACATTTAATTCAATTTTATATATTTTTTTTTAAATTAATTTAATAACTAACTTTTATTCAAATATTATTAATTCAAATTTCTTAATTAAATAACCATAATTTTATTATAATAAAATTAAATCTATGTTATAAAATAAAAATAATAATTAAATTAAAAATTGTGTTGGTAAAATCTAATTGAATCAAGCAACTTACTATATATGTATGTATATGTATATATATATTATTATAGAAAATTACTCGAAATAAAATATATAATATTAAATATATTTATAGATATATATATATATATATATATCTAGAAAAATTGTTGAAAAATTGAATCACCTACACTTAAAATTCTATTGAACCATTGATTCATATACAATTCATTGAAGGTGGTTACAAATATGGTGACGATTGATTAAAAATCTAATGAAATTTCTGTAAACATTAAAATTGTTCTTCTATTAGAAACATGTGTAGGAGTGTTATATTACTTTTAAATGTAATTATCACCATATAATATTATAAAGTGTAATGTCAATGGACACAATATTATGGCGATAAAAATTATATAGTGAGAAATTATAAAAACCATTCATTTTTCAGTTTTATTTAAAGAGTAAGACAAGTGGATAATAAGTAATTATTTGTTTAGAAAATTTTATTTTTATTAACACCACTGTGATTTTATTAATCATTTTGTTATTTATAAAGAAATTAATTTTTTTATATTAAAATAATTATTATTTAAAATCAAAATATTGAACAATTCACTTTTATTTTATTTTTAATTTTTTTTTATTTGAAATTTGTAAAAAGTTAATTTTTGTACTCTAATAATGAATAGCCAGTGCACCTCAATAAATAAAACATATGGGTTTTTAATTGAAGATATGAGTTAGCAAATTCCAAGTCTCTTAATATA
The DNA here is from genome assembly GCA_947095535.1 of Poecilobothrus nobilitatus. Classification (NCBI taxonomy): domain Eukaryota; kingdom Metazoa; phylum Arthropoda; class Insecta; order Diptera; family Dolichopodidae; genus Poecilobothrus; species Poecilobothrus nobilitatus. The sequence continues at coordinate 181,711,157 of OX352774.1, forward strand.
GTTAATTCCACTGTCAAAAAGCAACACGAATACAAAATTTGAAGTCAATCGGTCGAACCGTTTTTATTTTAGAGCGAAAAAATTTAAATATTTGCACCACAGCCCCAACTTAGCAGCCTGTTAGAGTAAAATGGTTAGCCCAGAAACACCCCGTACTCAAAAATTTTTATATAAAAATTTTCATAATGATCAGCCGTTTCATAACTGCTCAGCCGTTTAGGAGTTTATAAATCACAAAGAAACAGCCAAACATTCCCTTTTATATACTTGTACTCGTATATAAATAGGAGATAAATAGATTTAATGAAACATAATTAATCTCAATATGATGTAAAATTAAAAAGCCAAAACTTAACGGTGTTAAGAAGAATTATATGGTATTTTAAAATAAGCATCTGGTTTCATAAAATAAAAACCAATCTACGAAGCAAATAACATCATTTCATTGTGCCGTCAATATATTAGCAATATTACAACAAATATCTGTAGAAGTATACATTATTTTACAATTAGTACGGCGATCAACAAGATTGTCAAGGTCCCCTCATTCATTTATACTAAAAACAATTTATCTAGTTTTTTTGCACTCAAAAACATTTTATGCGAAACAAACCAATTTTTTAATAATCAGTTATAACCAATGTAAGCCATCAAATTAAAATAACTGCCACTGTAAAAGGTGTACAACATAAAATCTGCGAAAGCTAATTAAATTAATTTTAAAGAGCTAATAAAAATCGAAAACAGAATGGGATCCAAAACGGGATCCCTGTAGAACGCCAAAAGAAATTGTTGAATAATCATTAAAAGTACTTTTATAATTTATTTTATTCTTTGTTTTCTATCTGATACAGGTAAGACGAAAACCATTTATGCATACTTCTTTTTCTTTTGTTTTATAGTTATTCTAGTATTAGGTAATAGGAAGAGGAATTGAAGGGGAATAGTAAAATAAGAGAGATTTGAAAGATAAATTAGAAGCGAACCAGCACAGGTTCTTTTTGAAAAGTTATAAATTATATAATGGAGCAAATCTATAAGACGGGAAAAATAGGATTGCAAAAATATTTTACATTTTAGCGATTCTGACAAAAAATTAGTTTTCATAATCAGTTTTAACAGTAAAAAGAAATTTTTGAATTCAGTGATATAGGATAAAATATTAGTAAAAATTGGCTTTAAAAAGGAAGAATTTAAGAAACAACTAAACCTAATCTGATATCTAAAATGTTATTTCTTTATCTAAATCTTTATTATTGTCACAATTTGTTATCGAAAGTGTACAAAATCGAGAGCTTTATTCTTCTGTTGCGCTTTTTTATGTAATAAATTTAGCTGTTCTACCACTACGAATGATTTTTAATTCTAAGGAACACATCAATCTATAAAACCCAATTTTTTTGATTTGTTCTTTATCTAAATATTTAAAGTTTTTTTTAGCCAAAGCCAATATAATTGGTTGAAAGTCCTAACGGCTAACGCAGAATATTGACTACGGAATAAGGATGGAATTGGGATGCGGAAACTTTAAGTGAGACTGTAAGAGAACAATGAATTCTCCTATTATTGGCAATCAGATATGAAGCCATCTACAGCTACAACATGCAGTATAATATAACACCTTCCTGTATGATGTAATAATTAAAGATGGCTCCATTATAACAGCAGCAAGAGATGTGTTCGCTTTTAAACTTATAAGATCGATTCGTTTTAAAAATACGACGTCAAAGTTAATTTTAACTATACAAATAACTAAGATAAAAAATAATGCAAATAAAAATTTATTAAATTCTTCAATATATTGTAATTCTTAGTAACTTTATCACTTAACTTATTCACTTTAACTTTCGAACAAATTTTTACAACTTTAATTAAAAATATAAGCGAAGATAATAAATTTAAATTGCAAATAGAATCAATTTATATCAATATGATCATCTTCCCATTTTAAAATTTTTTACTGTTATAAATCTAGTTTTTATCTGGTTGTTATCTCATACTCTATTTTTTCTTTTTCGGTCATTATTACTTTCATAAATTACTGCAAATTTTATTTTTTTCTCTGTTTCTAAACTGTTTCTACTTAGTTCTGAATTTTCTTCCCAACTAATGAAAAATGAGTTCATGTGAACAGAATTTGAAATAAAAAGCAAAATCAGAAAAAGCTGCAATGATATACAAATTATTTAATAACTCGCCTAGTTTGTATTAAATTTAGTTCTTTTTATGTTATTGTTTTTTTTTTTTGTTTTATATTTAAACCGGAAAATTAAAATTCACTTTGACTGAATTTCTGAATCATAAAAACAAATGCGAGAACAAATCACAAATACAAAAAAAAATTTATCCCGGCCATTAACATATTGAGGCAAAAAAAAATATCAGACAATTTCCAGGAACTACTTTGTAGTAAAGTAAATTCAAATCATACAGAAAAACTTTGTTTTAAATTTTAAAGCAATCGCTTATATGTAAGCATGATATTTTTTATTAGCACCAACAATAACAACTAATCCATTTGTAAACAAAATTTTGGTGGGTTATTTTTTTACTTTAAGAAAAACTAATATACTTATTATCTTGAGATACTTAATATCATGGTAAGTTGGTAACTCATTCTTAAGGTGGTAATTCATTTGCGTATAACGACAATATAACGACATTCAAGGAGAACTTTAACATTCTTCTTCAAAATTACTATGCAAAATTTTTTTCTTAGTCCTCCATAATCCTAATTATCCCAAATACAATTTTCCAAGAATTCTTTCCTCATTCTTTTCTCCAAAACCAAACTTTATATTATATCTATTAAAGGACCCATCCTATAGTTTGGTTTCAAAGAGAGTGATTTTGGTTGGTTAAAGTCCAACACTACCCAGAGGAACCTTGTACAGTTTCTTTGGGTGGCTTCCGATGTTTTCCATCATCCTTCGTAAAAAAAAAAAAGTTTTTTACTACTGATTATCTATCGTGACTATAAATTAAGTGAATTATGAAATTTGAATGCAAATAGTGAGTCCGACAGCAAAACTGCAACTACGTTTAATCCTACATGTTAGTAATATTGTAATATAAAAATGTAGTATGAATTTTGCATTAGAACAGGTATATAATAATGCAGGATAATATAATTCAACTAGTTAGTCAGTTGATCATAATTAATTTCATCGTAATTAATTCTTTACCTGTTATATTATATAGCCTGAAGTATTTTTTTTTAATGTTCTTGTAGTGTTGTAATCGATTTTGGAATTTACAATGTATATAGTATATTAAAGTAGCTTCTAACTGTTAAGAAATCATTTGAAGATAGTTTATGAGTATCAGAATTTTTTTATGGTTGTTTTAAATATTATTTATTGTTATACTTACAAACGGAATTCCTTATAAATAAAATTTCAATTGAATTATAATTTAAACTTAATAAAGAAAAAAATTAAGAAAAAATAATGAACTTAAATAATATTAATTTAAATAAATCCGATATACCGCAAGAGTGACAGCAAATAGCGATATCTACACTGTGGAAACTCCTAGATAGTTTAAAAGTTGTTATGGAAATTCATTTGAGTTAAAAATTTTGAGAATTTCAAAAATGTGGAATATACTTACATCTAAACTGTTCTCTTTCAGTTTACTAATGTTCCATTCAACAATTTGCAATTTTTCAAAAAGAACCTTATCAAGTTCGTATCTATAACTTCCCTTTTGTTCTATTGTTCTCCCTCACTTCTTCCCCCATTTAGTGAAATTATACCAAGAATATATAAAGGAATCCTTTTCTTTAAAGCTCTGGTACCGCGTAAAAAAAGAAAATGAAAAAAATAATTAATTTAATTCTGAAATAGGATTTTTTAGAATATTTTTAGGACAATTGCAGGAAATTTTTGAACACCATGTTCTTATTAATTTTACTCTGTTTGTCTGAAAAAGAAGATAGCATGTCCTTTCTTTATAAGCAATAAAGTTCCAGAAATTTAAAATTTTTAATTTTTTAAAACCTTTAATTTTATAATGAATGAATAAAAATTTTTAAAAGTTAGCCTAACCATTTTTCTATATATTTGTATAAAATCTCTTTATTAATTTAATTGGATTTTGTGAAAATTTAAGAGAGGGCCTCTCTCTCTCTCTCTCTGTTTTAAAATAAATTTGGTTTAATATTCACTTTTAATGGCTCCGCGAAGTAACGTTCAACGAAATAACGTCGAGAAAAAAAGAATTAAAGCCCCAAAATTTGCATGAAACTTTGAACTTTATTTGAAATGAAATAAGACCCTAAATTTAGAAGCTTATTTCTTGATTTGAGGCTTTTTCCATTTAAATGTTAATGAAATAACACCCCATTAAATTCAATTAAACGACGTTTAAAAGACGCTGTGATATAAGCCCAATATAAAGGGATGACTTAACTTCCACGGACATAAGTTCCATTTAACTTAAGGCCATTTAGGATGACATGGAACTTATGTTTTATGTCTAAAACTTTTGAAGAGCTTGGTAAAATTTCTAGAAAAAGGAGTATATTCTCCCTTTCTAGAAGTTTTAACAAAAATTTTGAAAGGCTTTGTAAAATATCTGGAAACAAGGTAGAATGTAAACCAACGGTTTTTAAAAGCGCACATTTCCAAAAGACAACACAAACTGTTTAGAATTGTGACTTTCACAAAAATTTAAAAATTTCATGTAATAAGAAAAAACGTGATAATAGGACATACGTAAACATATATTATTGAACCTTTAATTTGCATGTCTTGCCGAAGAGAAATGTTTACAGGTGTCAAAGTTACAAGTGTCTAAAAATAACAAATTTTCAATTTTTGAGGCTCTATCTAAAAGTCTGCCGAAGTTATGATGGTAGAAAAATCATGCAATATTTGTTTTTCACATAACGGTAAATTTAAATACTAAATTTTAAAACTATATATAATAAAGGACCATATTTCCTTTTTTCCAGAAGTTTTAACAAATGAAATGTTCATGCAAAATCGAAAAAGTATCTAATATACAATTCGCTTTTAACAGAAATTTCACAAAAATATATAATTTAAATTATAAATAGTTTTGAGGCGTTTTTTCATTTTTATTTTGCAGTGTTGTTTCACAATGAATAAAGTCCGAAATTAACAAAAAACTAGGATGTTACTTCAATTTTGTTTGGGGGCTTTATTTCATTACTGTTTTTGGGAATTAAATCATTATGAAATAATATCCCAAATTTTGGAGTTTTACTTTTTAATTTTTTTTTTTGCTTTTATTTCGTTTGGCGTTATTTCGCAGAGTCACTTTTAATATCTCTCCAATGTATTGCAACTTTTATTTTATATTAAATACATAAAATGTATCACATTACTAAAAAATAAATACTCATAATACTAAAAATCTTAAGGTTAAAATAGCACCATATACAATACATTTTACATACAATATAGGATCCACAATAAAATATTCATAAGTGGAATTATTGTAATTGAAATATCTTTAAGTTATTATTTGAATTTGTTTTGTTTTTAGCTTTTTGCTAAATACCAAAACATGATTTATTTTGCCTTAAGTAACGAAATCAGAATGAATTTAAAGATAAAAGTGTTGAAAACACTTAGAATAACAAAAATATGACTTAAAATAGAAGAAACATTGTCATTATATATGTATGTATTACTTGTTGATGCATAGTTAGTTGCCTTTAGGAATTATTTTAGCAAAAAAAATTATCGGCTACTATTTAATATCCTTAACACTTTTATACATATACTTATACTAAAGATTTAATTCAGATTCTTTTAGGTTTAATATTAAAGATATACCTGATATAAAGTAGAAATAAATCATGAAATAAAAAAGAATTATGCCATAGGATATCAAAATATATATAGGAATGAAAAATATTGAATTCGTGAGAAAATTTAATGATTCAATTGATATTCCACTAAGAGCAATATTTCAAAACTTGATAGGATTAAATTATTAATTCAGAATTAATTAATAAACCGATAAGCTAGCTAGTTTAGTAAACATATACTACTGAAGAGTATAAGAAATTAGAAATAAAAGTTTAAGAAATTATTGGGTTATGGTTACATTTCGAATTTTTTATATCAAGCAGAAATTAATAACTATAATATGAAATTATATGTCTCTTTATATTAACCTTGAATCAGTTGTTTTTAAGTTCAAGGTTTATAATATGATATCTTGTATTTGTAGACAATTTAAAAATGAATTCTTTTATAAAATTCTTTTATTATTGAAAATAAATAAAAAAATCCTTGAGATATTTTTGAAATTTTCTCAACAATTCAATGATAAATCTTTAAAAATTTTTATAATATGTATTGAAATTTAAGGTTATTAAACATCAATATTGTAAAATTTATTAAAGATTTCTATGTACTCGGACCCTTATTAATAAGTCATTAAAAATTTTAAAATTAAATTTTAATGTTTAAACATAGTAGGCGCTGCGGCAATAGTAAGAGCTGTGACGTAGTAAAAAAAATATTTGTAGGAATTAAGTTCGGGAATAAGGAAAATTATATCTTGATCAATATAAATGTCCTCCTTATGTTGTCTTAAAATAATTTTAGGAAATAAATTAAAGATTAATTTTCCACCAAGCAATTGATAAAGGCTCAGTTAACACAACGGTAACCATTAAACTCTAGGTCCGTAGTACAAACGTAGGATAAGACTTCAAGAATTTTTTTAACCTGTTTTGAATTTGAACCCACACTACCACAGTTAATATGTCAGCTATATTAGCTATGTGTCATTTCACTTGGTCATCAGTACTCTTAAGTACAAGACTATAAATAATTAAAAGATATTAAAAAAAAAGAAGAATATTGGCAAAAAACTTATATTATTTTAAAAATTTAATATTTTTTATTAATAAAATATAATTTTTAAAATAAATTAGATATTAATTAAATAAAGGAAATAATAATTGGTGTTATCAAGTTAAAAAAAAAATTTTCACACTCATTGTTGTGCATTAAATAGAGAAAATAATCATTAAGAAAATTTTGTTCCATAAATTTAAATTAAAAATTTCATAAAATGGAACATATTCGGGCGGTATCATTCCAAATTTTATATTAAGTGAAAATTTTTACATTATATAAATTTAAATTGCTGCACTAATATAAGATAAAACCACTATAATCTCCATCAGAAGCAACATAATAATTTGTTATAGTCTTTAAGAATTGCCGCAAGTTTTTTTTATTCCTTCTTTAAACTCTAAATTGTTACTTTCGGATTCATTTATGACTTAAAAATTAAAAAGAATTAAGTACCCATAAAGAAAATTTTAAATGGATTTTCTTTTCTTGTATAGTTTTTGTTAAATTAAGGTGTGTACACAGTTTTTACTATTGCGATGCCTCTCTCTCTCTATCTGTGTTTGAAAAAAATATTATTATCAGTAGTTTTATGTTAACATGAAATTTTAAAGAATGTAAAAGAAAAAAATATCAAACAGTTTCATAAAATCTTTTGAGATAATCAGAAATAAAGAATAAAACCTTGAAAGTAACCTTGGAAATATTGTGTTAACGCAGGGTCATCTCTGATATCTTGGAGGGAAAAAAATAGAAACAAAAAAAAAATTTTTTTTGTAGGGACAAAATCTTTCAAAATTAAGAACTTAAATTAGATTATCTTTTAAATCTCCTTTTGTATCTTGCATTTTTATATGGTATTTATTTAACTTTATTTAAACATTTTTTTGGTCCGTTATTACTTCAAGTAAGGTGCACTTCCATTTCCATTTTATATCTCTTATACTTCTCCTGGAGATATGCATTCTCCCATATAAGATTGAATTAATTTGATTCGGCTATTATGATGCGGCTTCATGTGTTTCTTCAACGCCTGCGTCTTCTATTTCTTTGAAGGTTCCACTTCAATATCCGGCTACGCGGCTCATATTTTTGTAATTTTCATAACTACAAATTATCAAATCAAAACAAAAATTCCAATGTATAATATACAAATGCCGACCATTATTAAATTTTTAAAACTAGGTAGTATTTAAACGTATTCTGGGAAAAATTTACTGACGCTATAACTGCTATAGCTGGTACAGCTGAATGACACTATGACGCTATAAAGTGCTATAACTCTCTTGTTTACGCAAACGCAAACTCATTTGTTTTCAACATAAAATTCAAGATTTTGGCCATTCAAGATTATTTTTTTTAAGGTAACGTTATGATGCCGTTCACAAACCTTTAACAAGTCTTGTTATAGCAATAGTTCTTTTTTACAACTTTAAAAAATTTTAAAATTTAAATTTTGAAATTAAATTCTCTTTTGTAGTATTAATCGTGTTAATTCAACCGATTACGAGTTTCTTTTAAATAAAAACAAACGGATTAACATTTCCAATATTTGTAATGAGCCAAATAAAATATTGATTTATATTTATGTTTAAGTCGTGAATCGTATGTGTGAATCATAGTAATTTTTCTTTTCTTTGTTTTTTTTGACCTTGTTAATTGCATTTCTGATAATCTATGAATTCTATTGTGAATACATTTTTGAATGAAAGTAATTTAATACTATAAATTCTTTTTGAATAACTTAAGAAAATATTAAAAATTTATGAATGAAATTTTATTTTATTTTTTTTATTTCTTTTATTTATTATTACTATTTTATAAAATAATAAAACTTTATTATATGATACATGAATGGAATGTGAATTATAAAGAGTAAAGAATTTTAACCTTTAAATACCTATTGTTTTTTTTTCTTATAAGAATTTATTGCACCAAAAGTATTCTTTGAAAAATTCTATTGTGGAAACACTTATCATTCTTTACTATACTCAGTATCTTGAAATAAATTTATGACACTTAAAATTGAGAATGGTATTTAATTTTAAATTATTTTATTTTATGAAAGAATGATACAAAATGTTGTAAAGGTATTAAAAGAATAAAAATCTATATATTAAAAATTTTCTTTATTAACAGTAATTGTAAGAATCCTTTCTAGGTAGGTTCTGCCAATATTCGTAAAAGTATAATATTATGTAATGATTAGGCTTATTCTATAGTAGCTATATATATAGAGTATATGAGAAATATTAAAATTTACTTCGCAGGAATATACTTTTTTTTTTTTTTTTAAATATTATAGTTTTAGTCCTCCCCACTTAAGTACTTCTCGATTAAAATCTTATCTCTTTTATTTACGCAATTTTGTTAAGAAACCTAATTTTTTAAATAATTTTTACAAAATATTCGTTTAACTGCTCCCCGATTTAACACTCTCTTCGTGTTTAATGCATTAGAATTTCTGAATATTTCTATTGATTTATAATACAATTCCAATTACATTAATTACCTCATACACAAACCCAAAAAGTCGTCTTCGAAAAATTGAGTTTTTTTGCGGTCTCAGTGGCCTAGTACCTAAACATCGAAGTGTGGGTGTGTTCGAATCCAACACACGTAGTAAGAATAATATTCTACCTTACGATATTTGCAGGCAGACCTGGAAGGAGAAGGCGGTGTAATTTGCTTATCATATTTATGCGACAAAGCGTCACAATTAAAAATGTCATCTTTAGAACATTATTGTGAATTAATTTGCCCAAAAATAATGGTAGGAAATGAAATAACAAAAGTGAGCAGCTAAATACGTAAAACAATAAATTGCACTTATTTACCTCATAGAGATATTTAATTATTTATCCGGGATTTTAGTTAAGTGCTTTTCCTGATATTTTTCCAATTTATATTTTAGGTAATTTTGGGTAAGGAAATTATTTGGTGACTATTGTGTATGTTTATACAATTTTAAACATCAGATGATTATCAAAATAATTTATTTTTTCTATCTTCTATCTTTAATCTCCCATTATTGTTAAATCACATCTTTAATTTTTTTATTTATAATTAAGTTTTGTTTTTTTAAATTTTAAATAAAAACTTAACTTATTAGCAATAAAATCTCAAATAAATTTTTTTTATTATATTTTAGAATTTAACTTTCTTGAAATTTAATACTTTCAACTAAATTACATCATAAAAAGTAACAAAAAAAACTTTATTTACGTCATAAAAAAAAGTTGAAATGAGTGAAAATTATTAATGAATAAATTTATTCAAATAATACAAATAAATAAATAAATAAAAACCAAAATTTTATCAGTTTATATTAAAATATTTATATTTATTTTTAGCATATTTTTCAAGAGATTTATGAAATATTTCCTTTTTAGTTTCACTGTACGCCCTTCCATCGATCTATATAACAAAATTACCACACGATATGAGGTAAAGTAATGAAATTTTAACCATGGATAGCTTTTTTAAAATAATGAATGTTGGGAAACAACGTTTTTTAAATAACCATTAACAAATAACCAATGATTACAATCACCATTACTGAAAACGCCAAACAACTGGGATTTTTTTTCGCTTTATAAATAAATAACAAAATAATACAATTTTTGGTCATTTAGAATTTAAATTTTCAATTAGTGAAAGCAAAAAGCAAGATTTTGCTTCCTTCATTTTTGCGGAAGGCTTTTAAGTAGAATCTTCAAAATTTGGCGAGCAGAGTATCTTTTAGAATTAGCTGAGGTTGCTATATAAGTTACCTCCATCTGTTTAGAACTATTAGGGCTTAAAAATTGAAAATTTGTTATTTTTAGACACCTGCAATTTAACAATTCCTATTAAATTTTATCGTTAATAAAAATTAAACGTCCAATATCATATTTTTAGCTGTGTTAGCAACTTTTCTTAGTTACTTCCTTATAAAAAAGTTTCCTTAAAAAAAATTAAAGAAAATGTCTTTGGGTTTTCCACATTTTTTTCTTAAACACATGGTATCAAACATATTAATTTTGGAGATATATAAGCAAATTGCCAAATTATATTAGAACTTACAAAACAATATGTTGGCCTCATTATCACAACAGCCGAGGGAAGTAGATATCCTCGCTGCTCTTCTCACTCTACGGAACATTTTTTTGTTCGTTTTAGTCTCCCAAATATATTCTATAAATATTAAAAACCGAAAGAGAATTATCTTGTATACAAAAATTAGAAATTTTGGTACAAGTGCGCAGTATTCTAAACTGTTTTTATTGTCTTTTACAAAACGTGCGCCTTTAAAAGCGTTTGGTTTTCTTGCAGCCTTGTTTTTATTAAATTCGTATTTTTCTATTGTTTTATTAAATGTTTTTAATAAAATTTTATTATTAATTTTTATTTTTTTTTTAAATATTTCAGATAACATATAAAATATCAGATGCTTTAATCAATGCTTATTAAAAAAAACTGTACAAACCATTGCAATATTTTGTATTTGAGCGCAAAAAGAGGATTGGAAAAAGATTCTACAATGAAAAATGTACTGTTTACGGAGCAGGCAATACATAGAAAATTATGACAATTAAAAAATCCAATTTATAGATTTTTAACAGTTATAAAAATTTTTTAACAAACTTAACAGTGTTTTATTTAACAAAATTTTTTTAATTTTTTTTTATTTATTCTCTTTACTTTATTAGAGAAGGAAACCATAATTACAATCCTTTTAATTATCGTTAGTTAAATATAATAGACTAAAAAAAAGAAAAGCAATTATATTCTATTATTAAAAAATTTTTTTCACAAAATGACAAAGAAACTTTTTGATTTTAAAAACATACTTAAAACATACATACAAACATACTTAACATTTTTAATTAAAATTCATTATTTTACTAAATCACTTTATTTTTTCTTTCTCCTTTTTTAATAAAATGATTTCGATACAAATACTTTAATATTCCATATACATTCTATATTAAGTTAACTTGCATAGGTGTAAGGCGCAATTTAAAAATGAAGAATAAATTTATGAAAAGGACTAAGAACTAAAACATTATTAATTCGTTTTTGTTTTGTCTCGATTGAGTGAAAAAAATCTGTATAAAACAAAAATAAATTGTTATATCTTTGATATTAAATTTTTATGACTTATTACCTTAAAGGATTATTAATTCAAAATAATCCTTATCTTTTTTTTCTATATAAATAACAAAAAAAAAAAAAACAAATTAATAAAATACATAAAACATTTGGATATATTTTAAGTACCTAACAGATATCATAAGGCTATACTATATAATATAGCATTAGTAATAATATGTAAGAAATAGTTAAAAACGTAATTAATATGTAAATGTAGTTGTACTTTTCGTCCATCTAAAAACGTCCATCTAAAGTTTATATCCTTTGAAAAATAATCAAAATAAGAGAGAGCAAATTTTATCTCTTAAAATCTAAATCAATCTCGTTAAATCAGTGATAAAAATGTCTGTCTTCTTTTGTAATACTTTTATAAGCTGTTCTTAGTTAAAGAGTGCTTATAAATCTTAATACTTGTTGTCTAACATGTTATTGGCATTTCTCGAGTTTACGAATAAACCAAGATATATATTGCCCATTATAGTATTTAGAACACTTCAAACAATATAACATTATTACTAGAATATTTTTGTTAGTGAATTTGTTAAATTCAATCTACAATATCTTGTTCTTGAAATATATCTCCCATTTAGAAATAAACGTCATAATACCCCGTCTAATGTTTAAAATATTTTAATACTTATAATAAATTAAAATCATTCTTAAAATAAAATCCATATCGGTTACTTCAATTATTTTCTCATGAATTCTTTGAAAATTCATTTCTTTTCTTTCTATTGACAGATTTATAAACATTTTACTTTCTATTACATTATTTTTAATGGTGACATTTTTATTTTCTGATTTTTTAAACTTTTATTCTATTTTTTTTTAGTGAATTTATTATAACCCTTTCAAAAATTGTTTAACATACATTCAATATATTTATAAACTGTCAAGATTTTATTTTGTATTCGCGAAACGAACAGCGACAGCAACTGTGCCGGATTTTTTTTTGAATTACCATCAACCACGGAACTCGTTTTTTTTTATAAACACAACATTTTGTTTTCTAAGTTGTTTGATAGTTGGTTTTAGTTTACTTAGCGCAGTTTTTCTTAATTATTTACTGGTGTTTGAAAAATATATAATAGAAGAGTTATGGCATTTAATTTATTTTCATTGGTTTTTCTTATGAATATTCAGAATTAAAATCTATTGTTTAAATATGGAACCCCACATGTGGGAATTTAGTGGATATAAATTCTTGTATTTCATTGTTGTATTATATTTATTACGGAATTCAATATTATATTCTTTTATCTCGTATTAAAGTAAAAATGGTAGTGTATAGATGCTGTCCTTTCATTTCCTTTCTTTCCCTCAATTTTGTTAAGGCGCGTTTGTAATGTCACAAAATGGAATATTTTATGAACATTAACCCCTCAATTATGTCTCCTGCAACGGTTTTCGCTTCTCTTCAATGTTATCTATTTTGTATCTTATTATTTATCTACCTTAGAGCTTTAATTTTGAGGATGCTTTGAGAATCTTTAAATGATCGTCAACTGTATCTTTTATTCTAAAAATTTTCTGTTAAATACATTCTAATCTTAATGGTTGCATCATGTAAATGGTTCTAATCTTCTAAACGTCTCCTAAATATTTGTTTTTCGGTAAATTCTTCCTAATCCTTATTTGCCATGATTTACTTTGCAGTTAAATATGAAATCACAGAAAGTTTGATTATATTTAAATAGATATTCACAAAACAGTAACAAAAATTAAATTAATTCCAAGGTCGTTGGTAATATCTTAAAATAAAATTAAATTTTCGAGAAAGAAGAATGTAAAAATTTAGTTATAAATCAGTAAATAAACAACATGGTAAATTAAAGTTGGATAAAAAAAAAGGAGAAAAATATATTGTTATGTAAATGATCATATAATAATGTCAAATATTTAAAAAGACATCAAAAATTGAGATATCAATTATTCTCAATTTTCAATCATCATCGTACTAATGTTTCAATCAATCATCATCGCACTAATGTTTAAAATATTTAAAGGACATTTAAGAAATTAAAAAAAAAAAACAAAACAAAATCGGAAGACTATCAAACACGAGTCTAAAAAAGTGATGATGTGACCTAACATATGGTTTAATGTGATTATCCGAAGGAGGTTTCAATTAAATCCTTAAAAAAGGTATTTTTACCATTTAATTTATTCGGGTTGATGACTAAATCCATAAACCAAAATCCATAAATAAAATCCAAAAGCCAAAATCCACAAACTTTTTTGCGGATTTTTTTTTTTTTGGGGAAAAATCATTATGAATTTTGGGATTCATTCAATTTATTCTTATTGCTAATTACCAAATATTAAAACATCAATTGCTTGCGTCCTAGGAGGGTTAATTTTCCTACTTTGCTTCAAAACTGAACCTGTATTCGTTAATGGAAAAACAGGTTTTATGAATTCATTTCTAATTTATACTTTATATATATAAGATTTGATATTGGTTTTCATTTCAGCATACGTATGGGGTTTATTATAGATTATTTATTTCAAAAGTATTTTTCGAAAATCGGAAGGATCCTTTCTTTAGTTATTGAAATGTTGAAATAACGTTGTATATAATATTTAAAAATTACATCAATAAATTAAGGCATTTCAATAAATTGATTTAATCACTTAATATTGTCATTTAGAATCTCAAAATGATTCCAAAAATATAAAAAAATTATAAATTATTATTTTATCATAGCTCTAATATCACTAAATGCATTAACTTTTAACGTGTCTTGTATGAATTACAAAAGAAAACCATTTAAGAATGATTTAAAAACTTAACATAAAGTGAAAGCGAGCTAAATTTAATACCCTTTTCTTGTAATTTAATTATTTTATTATTTTTTTTTCTTTTTTTAGAAGCTATAAATAAAAGTTATTTTTATTACCTTATCTGTTTTTTTATTAAAACAATTTTTTATAATTTATCTTTTTTCTAAACTAATATATTTTTTTTTTTTTGGCTTATGATTTCTTTTAGACTGAAAGTAATTATCTGAAGTAATCGTAGTTTAATGAATTAATTTTATATTTAAACAAAGTTTTTTAACTGACCCTAGAAAAATTATAGCTATTATTGAATCAGCCTAGGTCTTGACTCTAAGTCTTATTAGTTAATGTATCTTACAAATTAAGTACGTACTAAAAACGTACTAATCATTATATAATAAAAATCCTCCAGTCTTCATTACCTATCTTATATCCAAAAAACTGAATGTCTATCTTTAATATTTTATATCTGAAGAACTGCGAATGTGATTGAATTTATATATGTAAATATATGTAATTGAATTACAATCAAATATTTGCACCGCTATGTTAAATTATTAGTTAAATAAGATAAAGAAATAATTTATTTTAATATTTGTATACTTCTAGCTATACATTTAATTTGATGTTTCCAAAATCATTAAAAGACAAAATAAATTCAACCTCAAATAAAATTTCGAGTTTTCTTCAAATTTGAGCAAAATAAACCTTGAATATATTTTGACCAAATTTTAAGAAATATATATGTATGTATGTATTCAAAATTTAAAATTATCTAGCATCCTTTTTGAAAAAAATTATACATCCTTAATTAGTATTCAGATAATTATCTTGTAGATTTGTCATTCTTGCCATTTGGTAATTTGTTTAATTCTTTTTGACCATTTTAACATTTTTCAAAAAAAAACAAACTAAAAAAGTAAAAACACAATTTCAGTTGCCTCATTTTAAGTATGTACATAAATGAAATTAACACATCCACCACATTAATAACTTCTTTATTTTCTTATAACCCCTTTTCAATTATAAAATTTCAAAATAGTTAATAATAAAGTTCATCTTTGATTATACTTGTGTATTTGGAATAAAAAAAACAACATAAATATAAACATACATACAAAACATACAAGACATAATCAATAGCCAAATATGTAATGATTCTGGTCACTTCTGTATAAATGTGTACCATATTCTAGATGAATGCTCTTTTTAATAAATAAGAATTAACAAGAAAATATCTTCTGTTCTTTATACGTTGACCTGTTCAATAAAAATCATGAAGGCATGAAATATACGTGCCGTAACTAAAAATCATTATGTCAATTCAATTCTTATTATGAAAGTAAAATATCTAGCACTCTAGAAGAGATCAAAGATGAGATGGTGCCAGTTACACATATAAATAAATATATTGTTACATTGAATATGCATCTATTGTAAAAGAATTCAAAGAGATTCAGACATCAAAAAGACTTAAAGGAATTTGGTTTGAGTTTAATTAAAATACATATAAATATAAATAAATTACATCGGGAGGAACTTTTATGTCAAACATTAAATAATATGCATTCATCAATGAGATTAGTGATTATTTTGTTAATATTTGCATAAAAAAATTTCCTATTTATAACTTTAGTTGTAAAATCATTGATGTCAGCTATAATTAATATATGTATATATATAATAATAATAATAATTTTATATATATAAAATCAATTGTATTCAGAACCATATTTCTAATTATTATTGTGGTAATTTTTCTTTAATTTTTTTTTTTTTGCTATATTGTATGTGGGAAGAAAATTATTTGGTAATTGAACTTTGAGTTATCAATAAAACATCTTCAAGAAGGGGCCTCGGTGGCCTAGTGGGTAAGAGCGTATAAAATACGCTGTAAACACCGAGGGAGTGTGGGTTCGAATCCCACACACGTCGTAAGAGTTATTCCCCCTTACGACATTTACAGTCCCGCCTGAACAGGAAAGGCTGTGTCCATATTTATGTGGCAGAGAAATGCATTAAAAAAAAAAAAAATCAAAAAACAATATTAGAAAGTCTACAGACTACACTTATCCAAATCTCATTTACTTTAATTAGTAATTATGTCAAAAATTATTATTTAAAAGTAAAGTAGATTGAAATACTGAAAGGGGGTGTAAAATATTTTGTGAAAAAAATAAGGTATCCATTAGAAAAGTAAAAATGCAATACTATTTGAATTCGTCGTTTGTCTTTATAAACACCGATTTCTTATTCTAATTATACCCATATCAACGTATAAGGGTATAATAAATTTGCATTGACGTTTGTGACACCTTAAAGAAGTTGAGTTGAATATAAACTCAAGTATATGGATCGGATCAGAATCGACTTCTGAGTTGATTAAACCATGTACTTCTCTCTGTACGTATGCCCGTACGTATACTATAACTCAAAAAATAAGAGCTACGATTCTGAAATTTTTACCATATCACTTTTGTAAAAATGTTAGTTTCGCTATTTGAATCCCACAAGTTCTGCCGGTGGGTTCGAGTAGCAGCCATACAACTTATTTCTTTATATGAAAATAGCTCCGTGTCTATTGAAGCTAGGTAAGTATTTGAAATTTTATGAAAAGATATCAAATTACATTTCAACAACTTCTGTAAAATTCGGTTGTGTTAGAGCAGCAGGTTTAGGTAACTTGCATATCTTGGAAGTTAATTAGGCTAAGAAACTGAAATCTTGTAAAAAAATATCACATTCTATGGTGATAACTTCTGTAAAATGTGGTTGATTCAGGAAAAAAGGTTCGAGCTATTATAGAAGTCCAAAATTTACATAAATTCGGTAATTAAGTAAAACATCTGTACATCAAAACATCTAATTCAAGTAAAACATCTTTGTAAATGATAATCAAGTTATATTTAAATAATTCTTCTTTTCTTGTTTTATGGCGTTTTAAACAATACAATAAATTTACTATAGCATCTCTAAAGAAGTATTTTCTCTTCTTACAAAAAAAAAAAATTTAATATCATTTAATAAGAAAGAAATTAATTATCCGTGTTCTAAAAATTAATAAAAATAACAAGAAAATACAAAATTAAAAATAATTTTCTCTGCTGTTGAATTACTTAGCCACATACATATTTTACAACAAGAAAAATTCCCTGAACCTATTAACCATATCTATAATATAGGAACAATAAAATCTTGATTTTCAGTTGATTTTCCAGTTTTGTAATAATCCAAAAATTCATAATAATAAAAATAATATTTATGTATTTCATCACTATTCCAATTCTACACACTATAAACAGAATAATTTAATTTTCTTAAATCTCTCTCAAAAGAAAATTCCTTAAAAAAAAATACACTCCATTCTTATTTCGAAATTAAATTTATTATATTCTAATTAAATTTAAAGTTCATATTTTTTTTTCTTCTAATAGTTTAATTAAATTTTAAAAAAATACAAAAATCGAGGAAAACTCGTTATATCTTACATCCTGTACAAAACAATATTCAATTTATATACATATTATTATTAACACCGTTAAATTTTACATTACTTTTTCTTTATATTTCGTTTCTTAAGAGATTTGTTTTTTTTTTGTTATCTAATCTAACTTTTTATTATAAACCTTAATTTAATCATTCCCTCATCCAAAAATGTATCTTATTATCGTATTGAATAAAACTTCATTCATGATTCGTTAAATTTTGTAATTTTTATTTAAGAAGGGGTAATTTTTCTTTCTTTAGGTTAAAAGGTGAATGGATGGTAAGTAAATTAAATGTATTGAAAAACCTACACTTCTTGAGGAACACGGGAAAGAATTTAAGGGAAGCAAAGGGTCTAATGAAAAGATAAGTAGAAATTGCATCACATATGGTAGAGAGAGATATATAATATTACAAAAGAAGTCTTTAAAAATAACGCGCAATTTTTAATACAGTTCAATTTTTATACCCGTATACGATAAGGGTCGGGTATATTAAAATTGCCTCTCCGTTTGTAACACCTCGAAATTAGCTAACTAGATATACCTTCAAAGGTATGGATCGGATCAGAATCAAATTCTAAGTCGATTAAGCTTTGTCCGTCCGTCCGCAATTAACTCAAAAACTGAGATAGCTACAGTCTTGAAATTAACACAAAATATTCTTACATCAATTTGTAGGTTCCCTATTTTTTTTTGGTTAAAATCCGACCAAAACTTCGGTTAGCTCCCGAGCAACTAACTTTTAGGTCTCCACATTTTTTTTGAAATAGAGCCATGGAACTTTGACTGCTGATAGATATCATAAAAATATTAATTTTATGGAACAACTTTGTTCTGTAGCCTACGTCTATATTACGGAACCACAGCCCCCCAAAGTTCGAAAAAGCTCTATATTTAAATTGTTATAACACAAGTTGTATATACCTTTTTCAATTTATCAAAGCCAAACAATTACTGCTTTTATTAGCTTTAAAAATATGTATATAATAAATATATACTTGTGCCATACGGTGTCTTAATTTACCGTTATGCGAAAGTCAAATTTTGCAAAATTCTTGACTCCTTTTATCTTCCAAACGGTTTAAGGAAAAAACGGTTTTGAAATTTTGAGAGAAGTTAGGTTTTTGAAAATAAGTATGAGTCATTTCAGAAAATATTTTTGTATCGCCCCACGTTTCGGAGCTGTATGGGGTCAAAAACTAACAGTTCCTTATTTTTAAACACCTGTGACTGAACACCTGTCCAAATTTTTTTGAAACAATATACAAATATTAAAACATTATATTATTTTTTCTATTAACAACTATTCTTAATAATATAGGGTATAATAATAAAATTAAATTTTTTAATAATTGTTAGAAATTGTTTCTATATAAATTATTTTATATGCTAGCTTCCTGCTGATATTCTATTCTTTTAATTATACACACGTAAACAACCTTTGAATGGTACAGTATAATACAACTGCATTGCACAATATTCAAAATAATAACATTTAAAAGAAGATTGTTTTTCCCTCCATTTTATTTTTACTTTATTAACTGCATTTATATATATATATATATATATACATATATATATATATTATAAAAGTAAATTTTAATTATCAGAAACACCATTTATTGCGATTTTATTATTAGATAAATGTACTTTCAAATTTACTAGAAAAATTTTACCACATCTATGACATTACAAAATCAGAATAAGGGTAAGGTTTTTTTTTAATCGGAGCAAAAAAGAATCAGGACCAAAAAGTAAAATGAAAAACTGTGTAACTAGATAACATATACAAATTAGTGTAATAAATTTTTTTTTCTCTATATAAGATATTTTGAAATAAATAATATTAAAGCCAAAGCACCAATAATTTCTTGTTTTAATTCATAAAAACCTGATGATATGCGTATTTAATATTATTTTATAAGTTACTTCTGTGTGGTTTTGAGTGGATTTTAATGGGTAATGATTTAAGGATGATACAATAATTCGGACTTTTTTCATATTTTAAAATAAATATAAAGAATGTGAATGAATTTTTAAAAATTTGGTATCACTCTTTGAATTTTTTAAAACTTTCCTGTTTTCCATAGTAATTAACGGTTAAAGGAAATATCAGTTCTGGAGTAATACTTCCTTCCGAGAAGCATTTTAACTTCTAACAACTATTCTTACTAAGAAAATTTATTAAATTTCCAAAACTAAACCGATTGAGGGGTGCAGTTAACTAATAGCACCTAAATGAAGCAGTCAGCCACATATAATTTTTCTTTTATTTTTCATATCTGGGATGAGTACATAATCCCCAAAACCAAAATACCCCATAACAGATTATTTTTAATTTTTAAATGCAATAATAAAATTATTCTATTTATTGATTTAGTTTTTGGAGATTTTGTTTTTAGGCATTTTGTTTATACCCGTACGATAGGATCGGGTATAATAAAATTACTCCTCCATTTGTAACACCTCGAAATAAGCGAGCTAGATATACCTTCAAAGGTATGGATCGGATCAGAAAAAAATTCTAAGACTTTTGAGCCATGTCCGTCCATCCGTCCGTCCGTCCGTCCGTCAGCACGCTAACCCAAAACCTAAGAAAGCTAGAATCTTGAAATTTACACAAAATATTCTTGGAGTAATTTGTAGGTTCCCTATTTTTTTTGGTTGAGTTTGGACCAAGCCTTAGGGTAGCTCTCGAACACCTAACTTTTAGATCCCGACATTTTTTTTGAAATAGAGCTATGAAATTTTAACTGCTGATAGACCTCACAAAAATATTAATTTTATTTTTAATAACTTTTTTTCGTAGCCCCACCCGTTATGGAGCTACAGCTCCCCAAAGGTTCAAAAAAGCTCTATATTTAAATTGTAATAGCACAAGTTGTATAAGGTATATCTTCATTTTGAAAACGCCAAACGATTACTACTTTTATTAGCTTTAAAATTATATGTACAATAAATATATATTTGTGGCATACGGTGTCTTAATTTACCGTTATGCGAAACTCAAATTTTGCAAAATCCTTTAACCCTTCTATCTTCTAAACGGTTTAAGTTGGAAACTTGAAATTTTGATAGAAGTTAGTTCTTTGAAAATAAGTATGAGTCATTTCAGAAATTTTTTTTGTATCACCCTCCATTTAGGAGCTGTAAGGGGTCAAAAACTGAAAATTTCCAATTTTTAAACACCTGTAACTTGAACACCTGTTAAAATTTTTTTGAAGTAATACACAAAAATTAAAGCTTCAATATTATACTCTTATTTTTGTTAATAACTTTTTTTTATAATATATGGTTACTTTATAATTGACGAAAGACTTACTTGATTTTATCAAATTTTCTAACAAATTTCTTTAACGAATTTTTTCCATTTTGTTTTACTCGATAATTTGAAATTGTTGAGGATATAATGCGTAGTACAAAAAAATGTAAATAAATAAACAACATAACGGTTGCTTGAAGAATTTTTTTATTTATATGATATTGATATATATACATACTTATATAATATCATGTTTATTTACATATCGTATATGTCACTAGTGAATGAATGATAAGAGTATAGATGTATATTATATAGCGCCGTATTTACATACATATATGTATTTTATTGTACTTATAAGAAATTATTCTGTCAATGGAATATTTAAATATAATATAATATAATATTTAAAATTATATTTATTATTTTGTACTAAGTAAATTTAATATACATTTACCGCTTAGTATTAAATGGTACTATAGAATATTTGAAAAAGTTTTGGATTGATAATCGTTATGTGGAAGGTTAGAATCTGCTTTAGAAGAATGTACATATAAACATATAGTTTGAATATATGTACAACCCATAGTTCTAGAAATTATAAAATTCACCCAAATTATTTTAAAATACTAAAATATTAAAAAAATAATATTGTAGGCAGAGTGGCTGTGAACATACTAACGGTTCGTACGGGTATCTAAGAGTTGACAAAGGCAACTGTATTCTTCCTCGTTATAATATATGGTTACTTTATAATTGACGAAAGAGTTACTTGATTTTTTCAAATTTTCTAACAAATTTCTTTAACTAATTTTTATACCCGTACGATAGGATCGGGTATAATAAAATTACTCCTCCGTTTGTAACACCTCGAAATAAGCGAGCTAGATATACCTTCAAAGGTATGGATGGGATCAGAAAAAAATTCTAAGACTTTTGAGCCATGTCCGTCCGTCCGTCCGTCCGTCCGTCCGTCAGCATGCTAACTCAAAAACTAAGAAAGCTAGAATCTTGAAATTTACACAAAATATTCTGGGAGTAATTTGTAGGTTCCCTATTTTTGTTGGTTGAGTTTGGACCAAGCCTTAGGGTAGCTCTCGAACACCTAACTTTTAGATCCCCACATTTTTTTTGAAATAGAGCTATGAAATTTTAACTGCTGATAGATCTCACAAAAATATTAATTTTATTTATAATAACTTTTTTTTGTAGCCCCACCCGTTACGGAGCTACAGCTCCCCAAAGGTTCAAAAAAGCTCTATATTTAAATTGCTATAGCACAAGTTGTATAAGGTATATCTTCATTTTGAAAACGCCAAACGATTACTACTTTTATTAGCTTTAAAAGTATATATACAATAAATATATATTTGTGACATACGGTGTCTTAATTTACCGTTATGCGAAACTCAAATTTTGCAAAATCCTTTAATCCTTCTATCTTCTAAACGGTTTAAGTTAAGTATCTTCTAACGGACAGAAGTTAGATCTTTAAAAATAAGTATGAGTCATTTCAGAAATTTTTTTTGTATCACCCCCGTTTAGGAGCTGTAAGGGGTCAAAAACTGAAAATTTCCTATTTTTAAACACCTGTAACTTGAACACCTGTTAAAATTTTTTTGAAGTAATACACAAAAATTAAAGCTTCAACATTATACTCTTATTTCTGTTAACAACTTTTTTTAATAATATAGGGTTACTTTATAATTGACGAAAGTGTTACTTGATTTTTTCAAATTTTCTAACAAATTTCTTCATCAAATTTTTTGCATTTGTTTTACTCGATAATTTGAAATTGTTGAGGATATAATGCGTAGTATAAAAAAATGTAAATAAATAAACAACATAACGGTTGCTTGAAGAATTTTTATTATTATTTATATGATATTGATATATATACATACTTATATAATATCATGTTTATTTACATATCGTATATGTCACTAGCGAATGAATGATAAGAGTATATATGTATATTATATAGCGCCGTATTTACATACATATATGTATTTTATTGTACTTATAAGAAATTATTCTGTCAATGGAATATTTAAATATAATATAATATAATATTTAAAATTATATTTATTATTTTGTACTAAGTAAATTTAATATACATTTACCGCTTAGTATTAAATGGTACTATAGAATATTTGAAAAAGTTTTGGATTGATAATCGTTATGTGGAAGGTTAGAATCTGCTTTAGAAGAATGTACATATAAACATATAGTTTGAATATATGTACAACCCATAAGTTCTAGAAATTATAAAATTCACCCAAATTATTTTAAAATACTAAAATATTAAAAAAATAATATTGTAGGCAGAGTGGCTGTGAACATACTAACGGTTCGTACGGGTATCTAAGAGTTGACAAAGGCAACTGTATTCTTCCTCGTTTTTGTACTTATTTAAACCGCCAATTTCTAAATATATTATGTTATACTTGATTTTGCTTAAACATCTTATACTTGATTCTGCAAGATCCTTTACAAAAACAAAAAAAAATTTTATCTGAATCTGAATTAAAAATTATCAGCGAAAAATCTACAAATTTAATCTATTTAATAAAAAATCACATACGAAGATTGATGTCGGAAAAATATTCTTTTATTTTATTTGCGTAATATTGTCTTTTCCTTCACATTTCTCATTTTAAAGGAAATTTTTGTCAAAATTATTTCAAATAAAATTCTTACAGAAAAAAATTTTTAAGGGATCAAAATTTATTTCTTTTTTTTTTTTGTTTCTTCTTTATTTTGATTTGTAAACGATACATAAATCATACGTATCACATATTTTTTACACATAATAGATACAATATAATATAGAAAATCTTTAGAGATTTTCAAGGATATTTCAAAACAACCGACATTTTTGATTTGATTGACTGTTAATGTATTTACCCAATGCAATTTTATTTACTAAAATATTATTAAAAAAAAACCTTGGAAATATTAGTAAGATTGTACATATTAAACCACATGACAAAAGCTAAACAAAAATGTTTATTACCTTTAATATAATCAGATACATTATATTATATAATAATAATAAAAAAATATAAAATTTGTTGGTTGCATCCATCCATCCATCCATCCAAAAAACACAGTCAGTATAATATCTTGCCATACAAGTGCTTAATTCTTTGAAAAGGACGAACGAAAAGGGATCAATGCACATAAAATTCTTGCTGTTCTATTATGACTTTTTAAAGAATAAAACTTATCATAATTATCTTTGAATCATCAGTTATGTTGCCAAGAATTCAGACTTATGTAATTACATAATATGAATATATTTTTTTGTCCCATAGAAATCAAATAAAAAGATAAATACATATTTTTCTTTGTTTATTACCTATAATACATATAATTTTATATAAAAATAACTGTAATATATAAAAGTAAAATTAATAATATTAATTTTCATTGCATTTTTTTTCATAAGATAATTTTTTGTATGTATCTGTTTATTAGAAAACGGCTAACAAGTATCTGATATAGCGAGCTGGGATGTATCATCATTGTACTGTTAGAACTCAAAGAGTTGGTAGAGAAAGTTAGATTTAAGATGGGTGGAATGAATTATTTCCTTACTATTCGTTATATATTCGTTTAGCTGTGCAAAAATACTACAGTTACAATTGATATTAGCAAATAAAGGACAGAAATAAGGCAAAACCGAATGAGAATCAAGTCTCCTTTTTCTGTTTGGATTTTGAAATAATTCTTTATGTACAACTCAGCGACATTGCCTTATTTTCCTTATATATTTGTGATAAATGAACTTAAAAGGTAATTTGGTGTTTGATGCGATAGCTTTGGTGTTTGATTCGATATAGTTGAAAGAGAATTTATCAAACCATATAAATTTCTACAAATAGCTTAACTTTAATTTTGTACCAAAAAATAAAAACAATATCAAAATTTCTATGTTATGTTAATTTTACATTGACAGCCTTGTACAAAATTTCAAGTTTCTATCTTTATTAATTTCAAAGATATGCTTACTATGCTTTGGAGTCGTTTGTTACCTTCCCGAACCGCAACTTCAATTGATCTAAAATTTCAGGCTCATAGAGGAAACATTACAGATCATCCTCGTATCAAAAATAAAGGTTCTACCTTTATTGGTTTTGGAGAAATGCTCGTTTGGTCTGAGCCTTGAAGCTTTCAAAATCCGAACAATATACTATATCTTTAATTTTTATGTCTTGCCGAAGAAAAATTTGTACAGGTGGCTAAGTTACAGGTTACAGGATCTATATATTTTTAGGTCTCTAAAAATATCAAAAATAAAAAAAAGAAATATCGGTAAATTACGGTAAATATAAATAGTAAATTACAAAATATTGCATAATTTTGATATTATTTTAAATAAAACTACTAAGCAGAGTCTGAGATATATACATCTGGAAATAACTGTAACTGGGGCTGTAACTCTGGAACTCTATATAACTAAAAAGAACCGTTAACACACGTAAAAACATATTACTGGAGTTTTAATTTGCATGTTTTGCCGAAGACAAATATGTACAGTTTCCTAAGTTACAGGTGTTTAAAAATAGCAATATTTCAAATTATGAGTCCTAATAGCTCATAAACAGGGGATGAGCCAAAGAAGTTTTCTGAGGATGTTGTAATTGGCTGGGTTTTTTCCTTACTATGCTTTCTCTTTTTTACCTCTGCAAAAATACAATGGTTAAATTGAGAATTAGCAAATAAAAGAAAAAAATAAGCAAAAATCAGATAAAGTACCCTGGTTCAAATCTTGTCTAGTTTTTTTTTTTTTTTAAATTTTTTTAATTTATATTGACAACCTGGTTCAAACTTCAAGTTATTTATAAAAAAAAAAAAAAAAAAAATATGAAATTATTATATTTAATTTCTGGCTGACAACGAACGGAGCGTTATCTGGGGCGTAAGATTATTATACTATTAGGGTTCTAAGTGTGTTTTCTCATTATTGTGCTTATTTTTCTTGTACTCTGCAAAAACACAACGGTTACATTGAGAATTTAGCAAATAAAAGACAAATAAGCAAAAATCAGATAAAGTACCCTGGTTCAAATCTTGTCTAGTTTTTTATTTTTTTTTTTAAATTTTCTTTTTTTGAATTTTTATGAATAAAAAATTTGAAAACAGTATACTGCCTGAGGGTACATCGCTTCAAAGCCCGAGTAGGTAGGTAAAAATGTTTATATCTGTTTATAAGAAAATGGGTAACAGAGCCCTATCTGGTCTCATTGTCTTACGTATAAGATTTTTGTAATATTAGGGTTCAAAGAGTGGGTAGAAAAAGGTAGATTTAAGATGAATGGGATGAATTTATTAATTACTGTTCATTCAGCTGTTTAACTCTATTATAATATTTATATATGTTTATTAAAAAACTGCTAACAGAGCCCAATCTGGTGAATCGAGCTGAGATGTAACATCATTGTACTGTTACAGCTCAAAGAGTTGGTAGAGAAAGTTAGATTTGAGGTGGGTGGAATGAATTATTTTCTTACCCGAATGAGTATCAATTCTTCTTTTTCTGTTTAAAATAATTTAAGGATTTTATAATATAAATTTATGTACAACTCAGCGACATTGCCTTCTTTTTCTTATATATTTGTGATAAATGGAATTAAAAGGTAATTTGGTGTTTGACTCGATAGCTGATTATAGAATTTGTTGGAGGAGAATTTATCAAAACCTACAAATTTCTACAAATAGCTTAACTTTAATTTTGTATCAAAAAATAAAAACAATATCAAAATTTGTATGTTATGTTAATTTTATATTGATAGCCTTGTACACAATTTCAAGTTTCTATCTTTATTAATTTCGAAGATATGCTTGCTAGGCTTTGAAGGCGTCTGTCAGCTATCCGTACCGCCACTTCAATTCATCTCAAATTTCAGGGACATAGAAGAAACATTACAGATCATCCTTGTACCAAAAATAAAGGTTCTATCTTTATTGGTTTTGAAGATATGCTCGTTTGGTCTGTGCCTTGAAGCTTTCAAAATCCGAACAATATACTATAGCTTTAATTTGTATGTCTTGCCGAAGACAAATATGTACAGTTTCCTAAGTTAAGGGTGTTTAAAAATAGCATTATTTCAAATTATGAGTCCTAATAGCTCATAAACAGGGGATGAACCAAACAAATTTTATGAGGACTCTTATAACAATTCTGAAAGTTTTTTCTTACTTTAAAGTACCTATAAACAAGGTAGAATGTAAACCAACGGTTTTTAAAAGCGCACATTTTCAAAACTTAATATAAACTGTTTAGAAGTGTGACTTACACAAATATTTGAAAATTTCATGTAATAAGAAAAAATGTGAAAATAGGACATTTTTGAAATGTTGAGGGGCCGTAATTCCGGAATCCTATATAACTAAGAAAAGCCGTTAACACACGTAAAAATATATTATTGAATCTTTAATTTTCATGCCTTGCGGAAGAAAAATTTGTACAGGTGCCTAAGTTAAAGGTGTCTAAAAACACCAAATTTTCAATTTTTGAGACGTAATAACTCTTAAAGAGGGGGTGCTAGCAAATGGGCTTTTTCTCAATTTTGAAGAGCTGCAACTTTGGAACCCTTTACAACTTAAATAAACCTTTAACACACGTAAAAATATTTTACTGTAGCTTTAATTTTTATATCTTGCAGAAGTAAAATGTGTACAGGTTCCTAAGTTACAGGTGTTTAAAAATAGCAAATTTTCAATTTTTGAACCCTAATAGCTCATAAACAGGGGGTGGTCCAAAAAAATTTTCTGAGCAAACTTATACTAATCGTAAAAGTTCTTTCTTGCCTCAAAATTTCAAGCCTCTATCTAGAAGCATGCCGGAGTTGTGAAAGTAGAAAAATCATGCAACATTTGGTTTTCACATAACGGTAAATTTAAATACTAAATTTAAAAAAATTGTATAATTTTCATATTAATTTACAAAGATAAAAAAAATACCTGTCGAATGACGTTTTCAGATTGAAAAAATCTTAAGTAGAACATAAGATATATGTATTTAAAAATAGGACTTTTTCAAAGTTTAAGTGGCTGTAGCTCCGTAATGGGAGTGACTACATGAAAAAGTTGTTCCACAAAATTATTTTTTTTATGAGACCTACCCATGGTTAAAATTTTTTTTCTCTATCTTTAACGGTGTAGAAGTTTTGCAAACAGACGGACGGACGGACGGACGGACAGAGTGAAACTAATAAGCACATTTTTTCAAATTTTTTTTGGAAATGTGCTAAAAAGCGTGCCGGAGTTGTGAAGGTAGAAAAATCATGCAAAATTTAGTTTTTACATAACGGTAAATTTAAATACTAAATGTTAAAAAATTGTACATTTTTGATATGGATTTACAAAGGTAAATGAAATTTCTGGTAAAAGATGTTCTCAGATTGAAAAAATGTTAAACAGAACATGAGATATACACATTTAAAAATAAGGATTTTTCAAGGTTTGATCCAAACTGTTATTTTTAAAAAAAAAAAAAGAATATGAAATTGTTATATTTGTTTTCTCCCAGACCACGGACGGAAAATTATCTGGTGTAGTGGTCTGGGGTGTAAGATCATTATACTATTAGGGTTCTAAGGGTGCGTAGATTAAGTTAGGGTTAGGGTAGGGTTTAGGGTGTTGTGGTTGGGTGGGTGGTTAAATTGAGAATTAGCAAATAAAAGAAATAAATAAGCAAAAACCAGATAAAGTACCTTGGACCAGGATCTAGTTTTTTTTTTTTTTAATTTTTTTTATTTAGATTGACATACCCCCCGTTGCTGGTTCAAACTTCAAGTTATTTATAAAAAAAAAATATATGAAATTATTATATTTAATTTCTGGTAGATAACGGAGGGAGCCTTATTTGGTGTAGTGGTCTGGGGTGTAAGGTCATTATACTATTAGGGTTCTAAGGGTGGGTATATTAAGTTAGGATTAGGGTTTGGGTGGTTGTGGTGGGTGTTTTCTCCTTATTATGCTTGTTTTTCTTGTATTCTGCAAAAACACAATGGTTACATTGAGAAATTAGCAAATAAAAGACAAATAAGCAAAAATCAGATAAGTACCCTGGTTCAAATCTTGTCTAGTTTTTGGCGAAATATATGAACCTTTGTTTTCCTCCTTTTTTCTTTTTTTTTCAGAAGTTTATGTTTCTATACAATATATATGCTATTGATATACATATAGTTTGAAATTTGAATATGAATGATATAAAAATGTATTTATACTAGAAAATCCCCTGTGCAATTGCACAAATTCTATAGATTCAAATACATTTACGTTATCATACTGACTCCCTTAATAAACTACCTAAAAATTTCATTTTTACATCAGCACCATTGAAAAAAACGTTGAAATCATTTACTTACTTGTAATAGAAAAAAAACATAAAACAAATCTAAACACATAAAATTAAAAATGTTAGGTACAGTTTATTAATTTATTCTCGCCGTTTTTTCGTGGCGATAATTTTTGACAGTTTTTATAATTATTGAGAAAAAATGGTCCAAGCTAAAAACACATTTAGGGTAAAAGTTCGTGCCGATATCTCAAAAATTGTTTGAAACACATGTATAAAGTGCACAATAAAAACCGGCGAAAAACCAACCAACACCAACCGCTACGACATTTATTTTTTGTTACATTTAAAACACTCCCAATAATCGAAATAATTTTAATACTTGTTAAAATTTTACTCTCTATTTTTCTTTAGTTTTAAAAAAAAAATTTTATGTCGATGAAAAACAGTTGTTTTCGCCGCGAAATTACTTCAATTACCAAAACTACTTTCAAGTCTTTTGCGTTTATTTTTTTTTTGCTTGAAAAAAATTAGCTGAATTTATTTTATTTAAATGTACTTTGGAAGAGGTCTTTGGTATATTTAATAAAAGATTCATGTCTCTGATAATGTAATTTCATAAATTTTCGGGGTCTTTTTTTTGTGACGGTCGTTTTCGACAGCTTTTTAATTTAATGGTCTAATAATAAATTAGTACAAAATTATGAATCTATTGTGAGAGAAGGCTTCTAAAATGATATTTTCTATGTTATTTTTTCTTTTTTTTTTAAGAAAAATTTCCATTTCAATAATATTTAGTAAGTTTCTGATTTCTGTTATGAAATATAATTAGCTAAGTCTGCCGAATTTTATATTAATAAAAAAAATTCAAATATTTTATGTTATATCAAAAATTCAGCTTAAAAAATCAAAATTCTAACCTAAATAAACAAAACTACTATAAAGTCTGTTGCGAAGCTTTTACCAGCTTTTATAATAGTGAAAACAAAATCAAGAATTAAATCGGCCTATTATTTTTTTCTTATAAATATGAGGCTTACTATAAACTTTGCTCTTTTCACTTTCAGACGTTTTAATTTTATTTAGAGTACCTATTTTGATTTTTTTTTTTTAAAACAAAGATTGAAAACGCCAACAGAAGATTATTAATTTATTTTTAATTTACCGCTTCGACCAGTTCATAATGGATGTGGCGGTCAAATTTAAAAATTTAAAATTTGCTGAATTTATTTTTATTGAAAATGTGTGTTTAAGTATGTATTTTTCCTTTTTTGACTGTACTCATTTTTAATGAACGGTTTGTGTCTCTGATAATACTTCTAGTGGAAAATTTGGTCTTTGGTAATAATATTTACTAAATTTATTCTAGTTTTCAATGTTAAAACAATTATAAATTAATCCTCAAAAATAGATATAAGAAAATGCAAAAAAAATTTTAAAACATATGAAAAAAATTTAACAAAAAAAAATATTGTATTTTTATATGTTAATTAATATTTTGAAAATAAACCCGTTTTTGTAGTAACTTTTTTTTAGGTTAAATTAGAATGTAAATTATTAAATAAAAGTTAAATAAAAAAAAAAAAAAAAAAAAAATTTTTTTCTTATAAATATAAGGCTTACTATAAACTTTGCTCTTTTCACTTTCAGGTCTTTTAATTTTATTAAGAGTATTTTTATTTTTTTCAAAACAAAGAGTCATTTGAAAACTGCCAACAGAAGAATAATAATTTATTTTTAATTTACCGCTGCGACCAGTTCATAATGGATGTGGCGGTCAAATTTAAAAATTAAAAATTTGCTTTAAATTTTGTGTCGAAAGTACTTTTTAAAAAGTAAATATTTGTGTCTCTGATAAGGCTTTAGTCGAAGATTTATGTCTCTGATAATAAAATTTTAAATTATTAAATAAATATATAGAAATATCATCATTGCCAGTTTAGTTTACATTCAGTGTGAGTGGTTTATTATAAAAATTTAAAAATTTTTTTTTTACATGTTGGCAAGGTCTTATCATTATATTGTGTACATTATCAGAAATTCAATCATTAATTTCAGGTATTATAATCTGATCTGATTAATAAATCTTATTTTTTTCCATGGCTAACAATATTATTAATGGTCTAGTACAAAATTATGAATCTTTTGTGAGAGAAGGCTTCTAAAATGATATTTTCTATGTTATTTTTTTCTTTTTTTTTTAAGAAAAATATCTGTTTCTATAATATTTAGTAAGTTTCTGACTTTTGTTATGAAATATAATTATTTAAGTCAGTCGAATTTTACATTAATAAAAAAATTTCGAATATTTTATGTTATACCAGTTCTACCGAAAATTTAGCTTAAAAATCTAAATTTCAACCTAAATAAACAAAACTATTTTAAAGTACGTTACGAAGCTTTCACCAGCTTTTATACTAATGAAAACAAAATCAAGAATAAAATCGGCCTATTATTTTTTTCTTATAAATATGAGGTTTACTATAAACTTTGCTCACTCTCACTTTTTCACTTTCAGGCGTTTTAATTTTATTAAGAGTACCTATTTTTATTTTTTTTTTTTTTCCAAAACAAAGATTGAAAATGCCAACAGAAGATTAATAATTTATTTTTAATTTACCGCTGCGACCAGTTCATAATGGACGTAGCGGTCAAATTTAAAAATTAAAAATTTGCTGAATTTATTTTGATTGAAAATGTGTTTTTAAGTATGTACTTTTCCTTTTTTGACTGTACTCACTTTTAATGAAGGGTTTGTGTCTTTGATAATACTTCTAGCGGAAAATTTGGTCACTAATAATATTTACTAAATTTATTTATATATTTAATGAACGGTTTGTGTCTCTTGATAATACTTTGAGTCAAAAATTTGTGTCTCTGGTAATAAAATTTTAAATTATTAAATAAATATACAGAAATATTATCATTGCCAGTTTAGTTTACATTTAGTGTTAGTGTTTTATTATAGATATAAAATATATTTTTTTACATGTTGGCAAGGTCTCGCCAACATTTTGTGTATTATATTATAGATAGCTACAGTGTTATGGCTCTATGTATTTTTTGTTTTAATTTGTTTTTTATGTTTGTATACAATATACGCTATTGCTATACAAGTAGTTTGATTTGAATAGTATAGATATTTTTTTATATACATATGTAGGTATGTAATGTTAAGTATTTATATACATATTTTTTGTTTTGTTATGTTTCTTTTTTGTTTTTTTCTGTTTTGTTTAAAGAATGAATGTGAATATAACATGTAAGGTTTTTTGAGATACTGACAAATTGTGTATGAAAGTACATTTTGTAAAAATAAAAGCAAAAAAATGTGTGCATTGTATATAAAAATTTGCTATTATTGAGTATTCGTAATTATTCTAACAAAAATTCGTCGCTTCCATTGAGGTATGTAATATAATATGAAAAATGATTTGCATTTTTTTATTTTAAAAATTGAATTGAATTGTAAACCAGTAAAAAACAAGTACATATACGTATGTATGTATTTTTGAAATTTTTTAAAGAGTAAAATTTAAGCGTAGATTTTTAAAATTTATAATAAATGTACAAAATAATTTTCATGCAATTCACAAAATTATTTGTTAAAGTTTGTATCATTAATTTTGACACATAGACACATATGTATATTATTTATGCATCACAAATTCAATAATATTCCATTTTTTTCATTCAAATCAAATATTTTTTATATCCTACACACCGATTTAACGATGTCCGTCTGTCCGTTCGCACGATAACTCAAAAACTAATAAAGCTATCTTGATTTATATAGTAGGTTACTAATTACGAAAGGAAGGCTAAATTCGAATCTGGACAAAATCGGTCCATGGGTTCGGATTCTGGAAGCTTCCGAATGATTCCGGAGCAAACGAAATTATCTCCAAAACCAACAAAGATAGAACCTTTAAATTTTTTACAATCATGTTCCTTCCCGTTCGATGTACGTCTCTGAAATTTAAAAGGATTTGGCCCATGGGTTTGAATTTTGGAAGCTTTCGAACGAGCACCAGAGCAAATGAGATTATTTCCAAAACCAACAAAGATATAACATTTCAATTTGGCAGAGTGTGTCCTTTCATGTTTTATTTAAGTCTCTGAAATTTGAGAGGATTTGGTCCTTGGGATCGGATTTTAGAAGCTTCCGAACGAGCCCCAGCGAAAACGAGCATATCTCCACAACCAACAAAGATAGAACCTTTATTTTTAGTACAAGAGTGTGCTGTTATGTTTCCTTTTCTATAAAATTAGAAACTGACATTTGAAAGAATTTGAACCTTCCGAACGAGCACAAGAGCAAACGACCATATCTCCAAAACCAACAAAAGTAGAACCTTTAAATATTTGGGTTTATGTTCCTGAGATGGATGAGAACCTTTTATTCTTGGGTCTATGTTCCTGAGATGGATGAATGGGTTCCTGAGATGGAAATTTAAATTTTTTACAAGGGTGTCATATATCAATCCCAAGAGGATGATGCCTCTTTTACGTTCCTGAAATTCGAGTTGAATAAGACAGAAAAGGGAAGAAGTTCAAGCAGCTGCCAAAAAAAACGTATCGATTTTTAATTAAATTCGAATTATTCAGGTGTAGGGTATTAATAAGTCGGTTGCATCGACATACTGTTACATTTACTCCAACTTATTTGTTGGAGGAGAATTTATCAAAACATACAAATCTCTACAAATAGCTTGACTTTAATTTTGTATCAAAAAATAAAAACAATATCAAAATTTGTATGTTATGTTAATTTTATATTGATAGCCTTGTACACAATTTCAAGTTTCTATTTTATTAATTTCGAAAATATGCTTGCTGGGCTTTGGAGGCGTCTGTCAGCTATACGAACCGCCACTTCAATTCATCTCAAATTTCAGGGACTTAGAGGAAACATTACAGATCATTCTTGTACCAAAAATAAAGGTTCTGTCTTTATTAGTTTTGGAGATATGCTCGTTTGGTCTTGGGCTTGAAGCTTTCAAAATCCGAACAATATAGTATATTTTAGTTTTAATATTTATGTCTTACCGAAGAAAAATTTGTACAGCTGCCTAAGTTACAGGTCTCTAAAAATATCAAATAGACAAATATTAAATCCCTAATTGCTCTTAAACAGTGGGTGATACAAAAAAATTTTCGGAGGAAACTTATAATATTTCTAAAAGTTCTATCTTGTTTCAAAACTTCAAGTTCCTACCTAAAACCGTGCCGGAGTTATGAAAGAAGAAATGTCATGCAAAATTCGGTTTTCACATAACGGTAAATATAAATAGTAAATTACAAAATATTGCATAATTTTGATATTATTTTAAATAAAACTACTAAGCAGAGTCTGAGATATATACGTCTGAAAATAACTGTAACTGGGGCTGTAGCTCTGGAACTCTATATAACTAAAAAGAACCGTTAACAAACGTAAAAATATGTTACTAGAGTTTTAATTTGTATGTTTTGCCGAAGACAAATATGTACAGTTTCCTAAGTTACGGGTGTTTAAAAATAGCGATATTTCAAATTATGAGTCCTAATAGCTCATAAACAGGGGATGAACCAAACAAATTTTCTGAGGAAACTTATACAAATTCTGAAAGTGTTTTCTTACCTTAAAATACCTATAACAAAGCGTGCCGGAGTTATGAAGGTAGAAAAATCATGCAAAATTTGGTTTTTACATAACGGTAAATTTAAATACTAAATTTAAAAAATTGTAAATTTTTTATATAGATTTACAAAGATAGAAGAAATTCCTGGCAAAAGACGTTTTCAGATTGAAAAAATGTTAAACAGAACATGAGATATACACATTTAAAAATAAGGATTTTTCAAGGTTTGATCCTGGTTCAAACAGTTATTTTAAAAAAAAAACAAGGTAGAATGTAAACCAATGGTTTTTAAAAGCGCTCATTTCCAAAACTCAATACAAACTGTTTAGAATTGTAACTTGCACAAAAATTTGAAAATTTCATGTAATAAGAAAAAACGTGAAAATAGGACATTTTTGAAATTTTGAGGGGTCGTAAGTCCGGAATCCTATATAACTAAAAAAAAGGTTAACACACGTAAAAATATTAATATTATTGAACCTTTAATTTTCATGTCTTGCCGAAGAAAAACGTTTACAGGTGTTTAAAAATAGCAAATTTTCAATTTTTGAGGCGTAATAACTCTTAAAGAGGGGGTGCAACCAAAAAATTTTCTGAGAAAACTTATATTAATTCTAAAAGTTCTTTTTTGTCGCAAAATTTCATGTTCCTATCTAAAGGCGTGCCGGAGTTATGAAAAAAGAAATTACATGCAAAATGTGGTTTTCACATAACTGTAAATTTAAATAGTAAATTACAAAATATTACATAATTTTGATACTGTTTTATATAGATAATAAAATTTTCGATTTTCTGGCATTTTTAGATTGCAAAACTATTACGCAGAGACTGAGATATATACATCTGAAAATGGGGCTTTTTCCCAATTTTGAAGAGCTGCAACTTTGGAACCCTTTACAAATAAAATAAACCTTTAACACACGTA
This sequence comes from Poecilobothrus nobilitatus, assembly GCA_947095535.1. Taxonomy (NCBI): domain Eukaryota; kingdom Metazoa; phylum Arthropoda; class Insecta; order Diptera; family Dolichopodidae; genus Poecilobothrus; species Poecilobothrus nobilitatus. The sequence goes on from OX352774.1 coordinate 181,747,523, forward strand.
AAAATATAGTACTGTAGCTTTAGTTTTCATACCATGCAGAAGTAAAATATGTACAGCTTCCTCAGTTACAGTTGTTTAAAAATAGCAAATTTTCAATTTGCCCTAACCTAATAGCTCATAAACAGGGGGTGGTCCAAAAAAATTTTCTGAGCAAACTTATACTAATTCTAAAAGTTCTTTCTTGCCCCAAAATTTCAAGCCTCTATCTAAAAAAGTGCCGGAGTTATGAAAGTAGAAAAATCATGCAAAATTTGGTTTTCACATAACGCTAAATTTAAATACTAAATTTAAAAAAATTGTATAATTTTGATATTAATTTACAAAGATAAAAGAAATACCTGTCGAATGACGTTTTCAGATTGAAAAAATCTTAAGCAGAACATAAGATATATGTATTTAAAAATAGGGCTTTTTCAAAGTTTGAGGGGCTGTAGCTCTTTAAGGATGGGGCTACATGAAAAAGTTGTTCCGCAGAATCATATTTTTTATGAGACCTATCCATGGTTAAAATTCTTTTTCTCTATCTTTAACGGTGTAGGAGTTTTGTAAACAGACTGACTGACGGACGGACGGACAGAGTGAAACTAATAAGCTCATTTTTTCAAAATTTTTTTGGAAATGTGCTAAAAAAGAATATGAAATTATTATATTTATTTTCTGCCAGACAAAGGAAGGAGCCTTATCTGGTGTAGTGGTCTGGGGTGTAAGATCATTATACTATTGGGGTTCTAAGGGTGGTTAGCCTAAGTTTGGGTTAGAGTAGGATTTAGGGTGTTGTAGTAATTGGCTGGGTTTTTTCTTTCTATGCTTTCTCTTTTTTACCTCTGCAAAAATACAATGGTTAAATTGAGAATTAGCAAATAAAAGAAAAAAATAAGCAAATATCAGATAAAGCGCCCTGGTTCAATTCTTGTCTAGTTTTTTTTTTTTTTTTTTAAATATTTTTAATTTATATTGACAACTGGGGGTATCCTGGTTCAAACTTCAAGTTATTTATAAAAAAAAAAAAAAAAAAATTTATGAAATTATTATATTTAATTTCTGGCAGACAACGGACGGAGCCTTATCTGGTGTAGTGGTCTGGGGTGCAAGATCATTATACTATTAGGGTTCTAAGGGTGGGTAGATTAAGTTAGGATTAGGGTTTGGGTGGTTGTGGTGGGTGTGTTTTCTCCTTATTATGCTTCTTCTTCTTGTACTCTGCAAAAACACAATGGATACATTGAGAAATTAGCAAATAATTGAGAAATAAGCAAAAATCGGATAAGGTACCCTGGTTCAAATCTTGTCTAGTTTTTTATTTATTTTTTTTTAATACTTTTTTTTTGAATTTTTATGAATAAAAAATTTGAAAACAATATACTCCTGAAGGTATATCGCTTCAAAGCTCGAGTAGGTAGCTAAAAATGTTTATATCTCTTTATAAGGAAACGGCTAAAAGAGCCCTATCTGGTCTAATGGTCTTAGGTATAAGATTTTTGTAATGTTAGGGTTCAAAGAGTGGGTAGAAAAAGATAGATTTAAGATGAATAAGATGAATTTATTAATTACTGTTCATTCAGCTGTTTAACAATATTATAATATTTATATATATTTATTAGAAAACTGCTAACAGAGCCTAATCTGGTGAAGCGAGCTGGGATGTAACATCATTGTACCGTTAGAGCTAAGACTTGGTAGAGAAAGTAGGATTTAAGGTGGGTGGAATGATTATTTTCTTACTATTCGTTTAGCTGTGCAAAACTACTACAGTTAGAATTGAAATTAGTAAATTAAGAACAGAAATAAGGAAAAACCGAATGAGAATCAATCCTTCTCTGTTTAAAATAATTTAAGGATTTTAAAATAATTATTTATGGGCAACTCAGCGACATTACCTTATTTTCCTTATATATTTGTGATAAATGAACTTAAAAGGTAATTTGGTATTTGACTCGATAGCTGATTATAAAATTTGTTAGAGGAGAATTTATCAAAACATACAAATTTCTACAAATAGCTTAACTTTAATTTTGTATCAAAATATAAAATCAATATCAAAATTTGTATGTTATGTTAATTTTATATTGATAGCCTTGTACACAATTTCAAGTTTCTATCTTTATTAATTTCGAAGATATGCTTGCTAGGCTTTGAAGGCGTCTGTCAGCTATCCGTACCGCCACTTCAATTCATCTCAAATTTCAGGGACATAGAGGAAACATTACAGATCATCCTATAAAGGTTCTATCTTTATTGGTTTTGGAGATATGCTCGTTTGGTCTGTGCCTTGAAGCTTTCAAATTCCGAACAATATACTATAGCTTTAATTTGTATGTCTTGCGGAAGAAATATTTTTACAGGTGCGTAAGTTACAGGTCTCTAAAAATATCAAATTGACAAATATTTGATCCCTAATAGCTCTTAAACAGTGGTTGATACAAAAAAATTTTCTGAGGGTACTTATAATATTTCTAAAAGTTCTGTCTTGTTTCAAAACTTCAAGTTCCTACCTAAAACCGTGCCGGAGTTATGAAAAAAGAAATATCATGCAAAATTGGGTTTTCACATAACGGTAAATATAAATAATAAATTACACAATATTGCATAATTTTGATATTATTTTAAATAAAACTACTAAGCAGAGTCTGAGATATATACGTCTGAAAATAACTGTAGCTGGGGCTGTAGCTCTGGAACTCTATATAACTAAAAAGAACCGTTAACAAACGTAAAAAAATGTTACTGGAATTTTAATTTGTATGTTTTGCCGAAGACAAATATGTACAGTTTCCTAAGTTACGGGTGTTTAAAAATAGCGATATTTCAAATTATGAGTCCTAATAGCTCATAAACAGAGGATGAACCAAACAAATTTTCTGAGGAAACTTATACAAATTCTGAAAGTGTTTTCTTACCTTAAAATACCTATAACAAAGCGTGCCGGAGTTATGAAGGTAGAAAAATCATGCAGAATTTGGTTTTTACATAACGGTAAATTTAAATACTAAATTTAAGAAAATTGTACATTTTTTATTTGGATTTACAAAGATAGAAGAAATTCCTGGCAAAAGACGTTTTCAGATTGAAAAAATGTGAAACAGAACATGAGATATACACATTTAAAAATAAGGATTTTTCAAGGTTTGATCCTGGTTCAAGCTGTTATTATAAAAAAAAAAAAGAATATGAAATTCTTATATTTATTTTCTGCCACACAAAGGACGGAGCCTTATCTGGTGTAGTGGTCTGGGGTGTTAGATCATTATACTATTAGGGTTCTAAGGGTGGGTAGCTTAAGTTTGGGTTAGGGTAGGATTTAGGGTGTTGTAATTGGCTGGGTTTTTTCCTTAATATGCTTTCTCTTTTTTACCTCTGCAGAAATACAATGGTTAAATTGAGAATTAGCAAATAAAAGAAAAAAATAAGCAAAAATCAGATAAAGTACCCTGGTTCAAATCTTGTCTAGTTGTTTTTTTTTTTTTTTTAAATTTTTTTAATCTATATTGGTTCAAACTTCAAGTTATTTATAAAAAAAAAAAAAAGTTATGAAATTAATTTATATAATTTCTGGCAGACAACGGACGGAGCCTTATCTGGTGTAGTGGTCTGGGGTGTAAGATCATTATACTATTAGGGTTCTAAGGGTGGGTAAATTAAGTTAGGATTAGGGTTTGGGTGGTTGTGGTGGGTGTGTTTTCTCCTTATTATGCTTGTTTTTCTTGTATTCTGCAAAAACACAATGGTTATATTGAGGAATTAGCAAATAAAAGACAAAGAAGCGAAATTCAGATAAAGCACCGTGGTTTCAAATCTTGTCTAGTTTTTTTTTTTGAATTTTTATGAATAATGAGGGTATATCGCTTCAAAGCCTGAGTATGTAGGCAAAAGCTAACAGAGCCCTATCTGGTTTAGCGAGCTGGGATGTAGCATCATTGTCCTGTTCGAGCTCAAAGAGCTGGTAGAAAAAATTAGATTTAAGGTAGGTGGAATAAATTATTTTCTTACTATTCGTTTAGCTGCGCAAAAAAACTACTACAGTTACAATTGAAATTAGCAAATAAAGATCAGAAATAAGAAAAACTGCTTTTTCTGTTTGTTACAATTTAGTGATATTGCCTTATTTTCCTTATATATTTGTGATAAATGAACTTAAAAGGTAATTTGATGCGACAGCTGATTAGGGGACTTGTTGGAGGAAAATTTATTAAAACATACAAATTTCTACAAATAGCTTAACTTTAATTTTGTATCAAAAAATAAAAACAATATGAAAATGTTATGTCATGTTAATTATATCTTATATTTTTATGTTAATAAAATTGCTTATCATCGCTTATCATCGCTTATCATCGCTTATATTTAATTTTTGTTTGAAGTAACATTTTAATAACAGGCAAATAAACATAACATTAAAATTTTCTACAATAAATACTGTTTTAACAGACAATATGAACAGTACACATTTTTATGTTATGTTATTTTAACAGTATATGTATTTTATATTATTGTTAATTAAAAAATAAAATTTTAATGTAAAATTCATTTCTGCTTAATATAACATACAAAGTTCTCAAAAAATGTCTTGATTTTATAACAGAATTTAAAATAACATTGAAACATTTTTTTGTTATTCTATTTGAATGGCATCTTATTATGTTAATTTGAAAAATAATTAATATCCATTTTATTTTTTGTTTTTTAAATAAATATAACTAAAAAAAGATGGTAGAATGTAAACCAATAGTTTTTAGAAGCGCACATCTCCAAAAGATATTACAAACTGTGTAGAATTGTGATTAGCATCAAAATTTGAAAATTTCATATAAGAAAAACTGTGAAATAGTTACATTTTTGTAATTTTGAGGGTCTGTAATTCCGAAACCCTATAAAACTAAAAAAAAACCGTTAACGTAACACGTAACAATATATTACTGAAATTTTTTAATTGGTATGTCTTGTCGAACGCAAATATGTACAATTTCCAAAGTTACAGGTATTTAAAAATAGTAATATTTCAAATTCTGAGTCCTAATAGCTCATAAACAGGGGATGATCCAAATAAAATTATCTGAGGAAACTTATACTAAGTCTGAAAGTTGCTTATTACCTTAAAGCACCTATAAAAAATAGTTAATGTGTAGGGTATTGTGGTTGGGTGGGTTTTTATTTATTAAGCTGTCTTTTCTTGTACTCTGCAAAGATGCAATGGATAAATTGAGAATTAGCAAATAAAAGACAAAAAAAAAGCAAAAATCAGATAAAGTGCCCTGGTTAAAATCTCGTCTATTTTTTTTTTTTTTTATTTTTTTAATTTATATAGACAACGGGGGTATCCTGGTTCAAACTTCAAGTTATTTGTAAAAAAAAAATAAAAATATGAAATTATTATATTTATTTTCTGGCAGATGACGTACGGAGCCTTATCTGGTGTAGTGGTCTGGGGTGTAAGATTATTATACGGTTAGGATTCTAAGGCTGGGTAGATTAAGTAAGGGGTAAGGTAGGGTTTGGGTGGTCGTGGTTGGATCTGTTTTCTCCTTCTTATGCTTTCTTTTCTTGTACTTTGCAAAAATACAATGGTTAAATTGAGAATTAACAAATAAAAGACAAAAATAACAAAAAATCAGATAAACACTACCATGGTTCAAATCTTGTCTAGTTTTTTATTATTATTATTTTTTTTTTGAATTTTTATGAATACAAAATTTGAAAACAATATACCACTGAGGGTATATCGCTTTAAAGTCCGAGTAGATAGGCAAAAGCTAACAGAGCCCTATCTGGTGTAGCGAGCTGGGATGTAACATCATTGTACTGTTAGAGCTCAAAGAGTTGGTAGAGAAAATTAGTTTTAAGGTGGGTGGTATGAGTTATTTTCTTACTATTCGTTTAGCTGCACAAAACTACTACAGTTACAATTGAAATTAGCAAATAAAGATCAGAAATAAGGAAAAACTGCTTTTTCTGTTTGTTACAATTCAAAATAAAGGTTCTATCTTTATTGGTTTTGAAGATATGCTTGTTTGGTCTGGGCCTTGAAGCTTTCAAAATTCAAACAATATACTATAGCTTTAATTTTTATGTCTTGCCGAAGAAAAATTTCTACAGGTGCCTAAGTTACAGATCTCTAAAAATATCAAATTGACAAATATTTAATCCCTAATAGCTCTTAAACAGTGGGTGATGCAAATTTTGATATTATTTTAAATAAAACTACTAAGCAGAGTCTGAGATGTATACATCTGAAAATAATTGTAACTGGGGCTGTAACTCTGGAACTCTATATAACTAAAAAGAACCGTTAACACACGTAAAAATATGTTACTGGAGTTTTAATTTGTATGTTTTGCCAAATACAAATATGTACAGCTTCCTAAGTTACGGGTGTTTAAAAATAGCAATATTTCAAATTATGAGTCCTAATAGCTCATAAACAGGGGATGAACCAAACAAATTTTTTGAGGAAACTTATACAAATTCTGAAAGTGTTTTCTTACCTTAAAATACCTATAAAAAAGCGTGCCGGAGTTATGAAGGTAGAAAAATCATGCAAAATTCGATTTTTACATAACGGTAAATTTAAATACTAAATTAAAAAAAATTGTACATTTTTTATTAGGATTTACAAAGATAGAAAAAATTCCTGGCAAAAGGCGTTTTCAGATTGAAAAAATGTTAAACAGAATATGAGATATACACATTTAAAAATAAGGATTTTTCAAGGTTTGATCCTGGTTGAAACTGTTATTATAAAAAAAAAAAAAGAATATGAAATTATTATATTTATTTTCTGCCACACAAAGGACAGAGCCTTATCTGGTGTAGTGGTCTGGGGTGTTAGGTAGGATTTAGGGTGTTGTAATTGGCTGGGTCTTTTCCTTACTATGATAGAAGAAATTCCTGGCAAAAGACGTTTTCAGATTGAAAAAATGTTAAACAGAACATGAGATATACACATTTAAAAATAAGGATTTTTCAAGGTTTGATCCTGGTTGAAACTGTTATTATAAAAAAAAAAAAAGAATATGAAATTATTATATTTATTTTCTGCCACACAAAGGACAGAGCCTTATCTGGTGTAGTGGTCTGGGGTGTTAGGTAGGATTTAGGGTGTTGTAATTGGCTGGGTCTTTTCCTTACTATGCTTTCTCTTTTTTACCTCTGCAAAAATACAATGGTTACAATGGAATGAGAATTAGCAAATAAAAGAAAAAAATAAGCAAAAATCAGATAAAGTACCCGTGTTCAAATCTTGTCTAGTTTTTTTTTTTTTTTTGATTAATTTTTTTTAATTTATATTGACAACTGGGGGTATCCTGGTTCAAACTTCAAGTTATTTACAAAAAAAAAAAAAATTTATGAAATTATTATATTTAATTTCTGGCAGACAACGGACGGAGCCTTATCTGATGTAGTGGTCTGGGGTGTAAGATCATTATACTATTAGGGTTCTAAGGGTGGGTAGATTAAGTTAGGATTAGGGTTTGGGTGGTTGTGGTGGGTGTGTTTTCTCCTTATTATGCTTGTTTTTCTTGTACTCTGCAAAAACACAATGGTTACATTGAGAAATTAGCAAATAAAAGACAAATAAGCAAAAATCAGATAAAGTACCCTGGTTTAAATCTTGTCTAGTTTTTTTATTTATTTTTTTAACGTTTTTTAATATTTTTTTAATTTTTTTTTTTTTTGAATTTTTATGAATAAAAAATTTGGAAAAAAAATACTGCTGAGGGTATATCGCTTCAAAGCTCGAGAAGGTAGCTAAAAATGTTTATATCTCTTTATAAGGAAACGGCTAAAAGAGCCCTATCTGGTCTAATGGTCTTAGGTATAAGAGTTTTGTAATGTTAGGGTTCAAAGAGTTGTTAGAAAAAGACAGATTTAAGATGAATGGGATGAATTTATTAATTACTGTTCATCCAGCTGTGTAACAATATTATAATATTTATATATATTTATTAGAAAACTGCTATCAGAGCCCAATCTGGTGAAGCGAGCTGTGATGTAACATCACTGTACTGTTAGAGCTTAAAGAGTTGGTAGAGAAAGTAAGATTTAAGGTGGGTGGAATGAATTATTTTCTTACTATTCGTTTAGCTGTGCAAAACTACTACAGTTACAATTGAAATTAGTAAATAAAGAACAGAAATAAGGAAAAACCGAATGAGAATCAATCCTTCTGTGTTTAAAATAATTTAAGGATTTTAAAATAATCATTTATGTACAACTCAGCGACATTGCCTTATTTTCCTTGTATATTTGTGATAAATGAACTTAAAAGGTAATTTGGTGTTTGACTCGATAGCTGATTATAAAATTTGTTAGAGGAGAATTTATCAAAACATACAAATTTCTACAAATAGCTTAACTTTAATTTTGTATCAAAATATAAAATCAATATCAAAATTTGTATGTTATGTTAATTTTATATTGATAGCCTTGTACACAATTTCAAGTTTCTATCTTTATTAATTTCGAAGATATGCTTGCTAGGCTTTGAAGGCGTCTGTCAGCTATCCGTACCGCCACTTCAATTCATCTCAAATTTCAGGGACATAGAGGAAATATTACAGATCATCCTTGTACCATAAATAAAGGTTCTATCTTTATTGGTTTTGAAGATATGCTCGCTTGGTCTGTGCCTTGAAGCTTTCAAATTCCGAACAATATACTATAGCTTTAATTTGTATGTCTTGCGGAAGAAATATTTTTACAGGTGCGTAAGTTACAGGTCTCTAAAAATATCAAATTGACAAATATTTGATCCCTAATAGCTCTTAAACAGTGGTTGATACAAAAAAAATTTTCTGAGGGTACTTATAATATTTCTAAAAGTTCTATCTTGTTTCAAAACTTCAAGTTCCTACCTAAAACCGTGCCGGAGTTATGAAAAAAGAAATATCATGCAAAATTGGGTTTTCACATAACGGTAAATATAAATAATAAATTACAAAATATTGCATAATTTTGATATTATTTTTAATAAAACTACTAAGCAGAGTCTGAGATATATACATCTGGAAATAACTGTAACTGGGGCTGTAGCTCTGGAACTCTATATAACTAAAAAGATCCGTTAACAAACGTAAAAATATGTTACTTTAGTTTTAATTTGTATGTTTTGCCGAAGACAAATATGTACAGTTTCCTAAGTTACGGGTGTTTAAAAATAGCGATATTTCAAATTATGAGTCCTAATAGCTCATAAACAGAGGATGAACCAAACAAATTTTCTGAGGAAACTTATACAAATTCTGAAAGTGTTTTCTTACCTTAAAATACCTATAAAAAAGCGTGCCGGAGTTATGAAGGTAGAAAAATCAGTGGTCTGGGGTGTTAGATCATTATACTATTAGGGTTCTAAGGGTGGGTAGCTTAAGTTTGGGTTAGGGTAGGATTTAGGGTGTTGTAATTGGCTGGGTTTTTTCCTTAATATGCTTTCTCTTTTTTACCTCTGCAAAAATACAATGGTTAAATTGAGAATTAGCAAATAAAAGAAAAAAATAAGCAAAAATCAGTTAAAGTACCCTGGTTCAAATCTTGTCTAGTTGTTTTTTTTTTTTTTTAAATTTTTTTAATTTATATTGGTTCAAACTTCAAGTTATTTATAAAAAAAAAAAAATTTATGAAATTAATTTATATAATTTCTGGCAGACAACGGGCGGAGCCTTATCTGGTGTAGTGGTCTGGGGTGTAAGATCATTATACTATTAGGGTTCTAAGGGTGGGTAAATTAAGTTAGGATTAGGGTTTGGGTGGTTGTGGTGGGTGTGTTTTCTCCTTATTATGCTTGTTTTTCTTGTATTCTGCAAAAACACAATGGTTATATTGAGGAATTAGCAAATAAAAGACAAATAAGCGAAATTCAGATAAAGCACCGTAAGTTACAGGTCTCTAAAAATATCAAATTGACAAATATTTGATCCGTAATAGCTCTTAAACAGTGGGTGATGCAAATTTTCATATTATTTTAAATAAAACTACTAAGCAGAGTCTGAGATGTATACATCTGAAAATAATTGTAACTGGGGCTGTAACTCTGGAACTCTATATAACTAAAAAGAACCTTTAACATACGTAAAAATATGTTACTGGAGTTTTAATTTGTATGTTTTGCCGAATACAAATATGTACAGCTTCCTAAGTTACGGGTGTTTAAAAATAGCAATATTTCAAATTATGAGTCCTAATAGCTCATAAACAGGAAATGATGAACCAAACAAATTTTCTGAGGAAACTTATACGAATTCTGAAAGTGTTTTCTTACCTTAAAATACCTATAAAAAAGCGTGCCGGAGTTATGAAGGTAGAAAAATCATGCAAAATTCGATTTTTACATAACGGTAAATTTAAATACTAAATTAAAAAAAATTGTACATTTTTTATTTGTATTTACAAAGATAGAAGAAATTCCTGGCAAAAGACATTTTCAAAAATACAATGGTTAAATTGAGAATTAGCAAATAAAAGAAAAAAATAAGCAAAAATCAGATAAAGTACCCTGGTTCAAATCTTGTCTTAATTTCTGGCAGACAACGGACGGAGCCTTATCTGGTGTAGTGGTCTGGGGTGTAAGATCATTATACTGTTAGGGTTCTAAGGGTGGGTAGATTAAGTTAGGATTAGGGTTTGGGTGGTTGTGGTGGGTGTGTTTTCTCCTTATTATGCTTGTTTTTCTTGTACTCTGCAAAAATACAATGGTTACATTGAGAAATTAGCAAATAAAAGACAAATAAGCAAAAATCAGATAAAGTACCCTGGTTCAAACCTTGTCTAGTTTTTTTATTTATTTTTTTTTAAATTTTTTTTAAATTTTTTTTTTTTTTGAATTTTTATGAATAAAAAATTTGGAAACAATATACTGCTGAGGGTATATCGCTTCAAAGCTCGAGTAGGTAGCTAAAAATGTTTATATCTCTTTATAAGGAAACTGCTAACAGAGCCCAATCTGGTGAAGCGAGCTGTGATGTAACATCACTGTACTGTTAGAGCTCAAAGAGTTGGTACAGAAAGTAATATTTAAGGTGGGTGGAATGAATTATTTTCTTACTATTCGTTTAGCTGTGCAAAACTACTACAGTTACAATTGAAATTAGTAAATAAAGAACAGAAATAAGGAAAAACCGAATGAGAATCAATCCTTCTGTGTTTAAAATAATTTAAGGATTTTAAAATAATTATTTATGTACAACTCAGCGACATTGCCTTATTTTCCTTATATATTTGTCATAAATGAACTTAAAAGGTAATTTGGTGTTTGACTCGATAGCTGATTATAAAATTTGTTAGAGGAGAATTTATCAAAACATACGAATTTCTACAAATAGCTTAACTTTAATTTTGTATCAAAAAATAAAAACAACATGAAAATGTTATGTTATGTTAATTATATCTTATATTTTTATGTTAATTTTATAATTGCTTATCATCGCTTATATTTAATTTTTGTTTGAGGTAACATTTTAATAACAGGCAAATAAACATAACATTAAAATTTTCTACAATAAATACTGTTTTAACAGACAATATGAACAGTACACATTTTTATGTTATGTTATTTTAACAGTATATGTATTTTATATTATTGTTAATTAAAAAATAAAATTTTAATGTAAAATTCATTTCTGCTTAATTTAACATACAAAGTTCTCAGAAAATGTCTTGATTTTATAACAGAATTTAAAATAACATTGAAACATTTTTTTGTTATTCTATTTGAATGGCATCTTATTATGTTAATTTGAAAAATAATTAATATCCATTTTATTTTTTGTTTTTTAAATAAATATAACTAAAAAAAGAAGGTAGAATATAAAGCAATAGTTTTTAGAAGCGCACATCTCCAAAAGATATTACAAACTGTGTAGAATTGTGATTAGCATCAAAATTTGAAAATTTCATATAAGAAAAACTGTGAAATAGTTACATTTTTGTAATTTTGAGGGTCTGTAATTCCGAAACCCTATAAAACTAAAAAAAAAACCCGTTAACGTAACACGTAACAATATATTACTGAAATTTTTAATTAGTATGTCTTGTCGAACGCAAATATGTACAATTTCCAAAGGTACAGGTGTTTAAAAATAGCAATATTTCAAATTCTGAGTCCTAATAGCTCATAAACAGGGGATGATCCAAACAAAATTATCTGAGGAAACTTATACTAATTCTGAAAGTTCCTTATCACCTTAAAGCACCTATAAAAAATAGTTAGTGTGTAGGGTATTGTGGTTGGGTGGGTTTTATTTATTAAGCTGTCTTTTCTTGTACTCTGCAAAGATGCAATGGTTAAATTGAGAATTAGCAAATAAAAGACAAAAAAAAGCAAAAATCAGATAAAGTGCCCTGGTTCAAATCTCGTCTATTTTTATTTTTTTTATTTTTTTAATTTATATAGACAACGGGGGTATCCTGGTTCAAACTTCAAGTTATTTGTAAAAAAAAAATAAAAAGTATGAAATTATTATATTTATTTTCTGGCAGACGACGTACGGAGCCTCATCTGGTGTAGTGATCTGGGGTGTAAGATTATTATACGGTTAGGATTCTAAGGCTGGGTAGATTAAGTAAGGGGTAAGGTAGGGTAGGGTTTGGGTGGTCGTGGTTGGATCTGTTTTCTCCTTATTATGCTTTCTTTTCTTGTACTTTGCAAAAATACAATGGTTAAATTGAGAATTAACAAATAAAAGACAAAAATCAGATAAACTACCATGGTTCAAATCTTGTCTAGTTTTTTTATTATTATTATTTTTTGTTTTGAATTTTTATGAATAAAAAATTTGAAAACAATATACTGCTGAGGGTATATCGCTTCAAAGCCCGAGTAGGTAGATAAAAATGTTTATATCTCTTTATAAGGAAACGGCTAAAAGAGCCCTATCTGGTCTAATGGTCTTATGTATAAGATTTTTATAATGTTAGGGTTCAAAGAGTGGGTAGAAAAAGATAGATTTAAGATGAATGGGATGAATTTATTAATTACTGTTCATTCAGCTGTGTAACAATATTATAATATTTATATATGTTTATTAGCAAAGTGCTAACAGAGCCCAATCTGGTGAAGCGAGCTGGGATGTAACATCATTGTAACATCATAGAGCTCAAACAGTTGGTAGAGAAAGTTAAATTTAAGGTGGGTGGAATGAATTATTTTCTTACTATTCGTTTAGCTGTGCAAAACTACTACAGTTACAATTGAAATTAGTAAATAAAGAACAGAAATAAGGAAAAGCCGAATGAGAATCAATCCTTCTTTTTCTGTTTAAAAGAATTTAAGGATTTTAAAATAATTATTTATGTACAACTCAGCGACATTGCCTTATTTTCCTTACATATTTGTGATAAATGAACTTAAAAGGTGATTTGACTCGATAGCTGATTATAGAATTTGTTGGAGGAGAATTTATCAAAACATACAATTTTCTACAAATAGCTTAACTTTAATTTTGTATAAAAAAATAAAAACAATATCAAAATTTGTATGTTATGTTAATTTTATATTGATAGCCTTGTACACAATTTCAAGTTTCTATCTTTATTAATTTCGAAGATATGCTTGCTAGGCTTTGAAGGCGTCTGTCAGCTATCCGTACCGCCACTTCAATTCATCTCAAATTTCAGGGACATAGAGGAAACATTACAGATAATCCTTGTTCCAAAAATAAAGGTTCTATCTTTATTGGTTTTTAAGATACTCTAAAAATATCAAATTGACAAATATTTGATCCCTAATAGCTCTTAAACAGTGGGTGGTACGGTTTCCTAAGTTACGGGTGTTTAAAAATAGGAAAATTTTAAATTATGAGTCCGAATAGCTCATAAACAGGGAATGAACTAAACAAATTTTCTGAGGAAACTTATACAAATTCTGAAAATGTTTTCTTACCTTAAAGTACCTATAACAAAGTTATAAAGGTAGAAAAATCATGCAAAATTTTGATTTAAATACTAAATTAAAAAAACTTGTAGATGTTTTATATGGATTTACATAGATAGAAGAATTTCTTGGCAAAAGACGTTTTCAGATTGAAAAAATGTTAAACAGAACATGAGATATACACATTTAAAGATAAAGATTTTTCAAGGTTTGATCCTGGTTCAAACTGTTATTATAAAAAAAAAAAAGAATATGCAATTATTATATTTATTTTCTGCCAGACGACGGACGGAGCCTTATCTGATGTAGTGGTCTTTGGTGTAAGATTATTATGCTATTACGGTTCTAAGGGTGGCTAGATTAAGTGAGGGTTAGGTAGGGTTTAGGATGTTGTGGTTGGCTGGGTTTTTTCCTTACTATGCTTTCTCTATTTACCTCTGCAAAAATACAATGGTTAAATTGAAAATTGGCAAACAAAAGAAAAAAATAAGCAAAAATCAGATAAAGTACCTTGGTTCAAATCTTGTCTAGTTGTTTTTTTTTTTTTTTTAATTTTTTTAATTTATATCGACAACTAGCGGTATCCTGGTTCCAACTTCAAGTTATTTATAAAAAAAAAAAATTTATGAAATTATTATATTTAATTTCTGGCAGACAACGGACGGAGCCTTATCTGGTGTAGTGGTCTGAGCTGTAAGATTATTATACTATTAGGGTTCTAACGGTGGGTAGATTAAGTTAGGATTAGGGTTTGGGTGGTTGTGGTGGGTGTGTTTTCTCCTTATTATGCTTGTTTTTCTTGTACTCTGCAAAAACACAATGGCTACATTGAGACAAATAAGCAAAAATCAGACAAAGTACCCTGGTTCAAATCTTGTCTAGTTTTTTTATTTATTTTTTTTTTTGAATTATGAATAAAAAATTTGAAAACAATATACTGCTGAGGGTATATCGCTTCAAAGCCCGAGTAGGTAGGTAAAAATGTTTATATCTCCTTATAAAGAAATGGCTAACAGAGCCCTATCTGGTCTAATGGTCTTAATTATAAGATTTTTGTAATGTTAGGGTTCAAAGAGTAGGTAGAAAAAGATAGATTTAAGATGAATGGGATGAATTTATTAATTACTGTTCATTCAGCTGTGTAACAATATTATAATATTTATATATGTTTATTAGAAAACTGCTAACAGAGCCCAATCTGGTGAAGCGAGTTGGGATGTAACATCATTGTACTGTTAGAGAACAGAAATAAGGAAAAACCGAATGAGAATCAATCCTTCTGTGTTTAAAATAATTTAAGGATTTTTAAATAATTATTTATGTACAACTCAGCGACATTGCCTTATTTTCCTTATATATTTGTGATAAATGAACTTAAAAGGTAATTTGGTGTTTCAATCGATAGCTGATTATAGAATTTGTTGGAGGAGAATTTATCAAAACATACAAATTTCTACAAATAGCTTAACTTTAATTTTGTATCAAAAAATAAAAACAACATGAAAATGTTAGGTTATGTTAATTATATCTTATATTTTTATGTTAATTTTATAATTGCTTATCATCGCTTATATTTAATTTTTGTTTGAGGTAACATTTTAATAACAGGCAAATAAACATAACATTAAAATTTTCTACAATAAATACTGTTTTAACAGACAATATGAACAGTACACATTTTTATGTTATGTTATTTTAACAGTATATGTATTTTATATTATTGTTAATTAAAAAATAAAATTTTAATGTAAAATTCATTTCTGCTTAATATAACATACAAAGTTCTCAAAAAATGTCTTGATTTTATAACAGAATTTAAAATAACATTGAAACATTTTTTTGTTATTCTATTTGAATGGCATCTTATTATGTTAATTTGAAAAATAATTAATATCTAATTAATATAAAATAGCAATATTTCAAATTCTGAGTCCTAATAGCTCATAAACAGGGGATGATCCAAACAAAATTATCGGAGGAAACTTATACTAATTCTGAAAGTTCCTTATTACCTTAAAGCACCTATAAAAAATAGTTAGTGTGTAGGGTATTGTGGTTGGGTGGGTTTTATTTATTAAGCTGTCTTTTCTTGTACTCTGCAAAGATGCAATGGTTAAATTGAGAATTAGCAAATAAAAGACAAAAAAAAGCAAAAATCAGATAAAGTGCCCTGGTCCAAATCTCGTCTATTTTTTTTTTTTTTATTTTTTTAATTTATATAGACAACGGGGGTATCCTGGTTCAAACTTCAAGTTATTTGTAAAAAAAAAATAAAAAATATGAAATTATTATATTTATTTTCTGGCAGATGACGTGCGGAGACTTATCTGGTGTAGTAATCTGGGGTCTAAGATTATTATACGGTTAGGATTCTAAGGCTGGGTAGATTAAGTAACGGGTAAGGTAGGGTAGGGTTTGGGTGGTCGTGGTGGGATCTGTTTTCTCCTTATTATGCTTTCTTTTCTTGTACTTTGCAAAAATACAATGGTTAAATTGAGAATTAACAAATAAAAGACAAAAATAACAAAAAATCAGATAAACTACCATGGTTCAAATCTTGTCTAGTTTTTTTATTATTATTTTTTTTTTTTTTTAATTTTTATGAATACAAAATTTGAAAACAATATACCACTGAGGGTATATCGCTTCAAAGTCCGAGTAGATAGGCAAAAGCTAACAGAGCCCTATCTGGTGTAGCGAGCTGGGATGTAACATCATTATACTGTTAGAGCTCAAAGAGTTGGTAGAGAAAATTAGTTTTAAGGTGGGTGGTATGAATTATTTTCTTACTATTCGTTTAGCTGCACAAAACTACTACAGTTACAATTGAAATTAGCAAATAAAGATCAGAAATAAGGAAAAACTGCTTTTTCTGTTTGTTACAATTCAAAATAAAGGTTCTATCTTTATTGGTTTTGAAAATATGCTTGTTTGGTCTGGGCCTTGAAGCTTTCAAAATCCGAACAATATACTATAGCTTTAATTTTTATGTCTTGCCGTAGAAAAATTTGTACAGGTGCCTAAGTTACAGGTCTCTAAAAATATCAAATTGACAAATATTTGATCCCTAATAGCTCTTAAACAGTGGGTGATACAAAAACATTTTCTGAGGATACTTGTAATATTTCTTAAAGTGCTATCTTGTTTCAAAACTTCAAGTTCCTACCTAAAACCGTGCCGGAGTTTTGAAAAAAGAAATATCATGTAAAATTGGGTTTTCACATAACGGCAAATATAAATAGTAAATTACAAAATATTGCATAATTTTGATATTATTTTTAATAAAACTACTAAGCAGAGTCTGAGATATATACATCTGGAAATAACTATAACTGGGGCTGTAACTCTGGAACTTTATATAACTAAAAAGAACCGTTAACAAACGTAAAAATATGTTACTGGAGTTTTAATTTGTATGTTTTGCTGAAGACAAATATGTACAGTTTCCTATGTTACGGGTGTTTAAAAATAGCAATATTTCAAATTATGAGTCCTAATAGCTCATAAACAGGGGATGAACCAAACAAATTTTCTGAGGAAACTTATACAAATTCTGAAAGTGTTTTCTTACCTTAAAATACCTATAAAAAAGCGTGCCGGAGTTATGAAGGTAGAAAAATCATGCAAAATTCGATTTTTACATAACGGTAAATTTAAATCCTAAATTAAAAAAAATTGTACATTTTTTATTTGGATTTGCAAAATAGAAGAAATTCCTGGCAAAATACGTTTTCAGATTGAAAAAATGTTAAATAGAACATGAGATATACACATTTAAAAATAAAGATTTTTCAAGGTTTGATCCTGGTTCATACTGTTATTATAAAAAAAAAAAGAATATGAAATTATTATATTTATTTTCTGCCACACAAAGGACAGAGCCTTATCTGGTGTAGTGGTCTGGGGTGTTAGGTAGGATTTAGGGTGTTGTAATTGGCTGGGTCTTTTCCTTACTATGCTTTCTCTTTTTTACATCTGCAAAAATACAATGGTTAAATTGAGAATTAGCAAATAAAAAAAAAAAAAAGAGGAAAAATTAGATAAAGTACCCTGGTTCAAATCTTGTCTAGTTTTTTTTTTTTTTTTATTAATTTTTTTTAATTTATATTGACAACTGGGGGTATCCTGGTTCAAACTTCAAGTTATTTATAAAAAAAAAAAAAAAAAAATTTATGAAATTATTATATTTAATTTCTGGCAGACAACGGACGGAGCCTTATCTGGTGTAGTGGTCTGGGGTGTAGGATCATTATACTATTAGGGTTCTAAGGGTGGGTAGATTAAGTTAGTATTAGGGTTTGGGTGGTTGTGGTGGGTGTGTTTTCTCCTTATTATGCTTGTTTTTCTTGTACTCTGCAAAAATACAATGGTTACATTGAGAAATTAGCAAATAAAAGACAAATAAGCAAAAATCAGATAAGGACCCTGGTTCAAATCTTGTCTAGTTTTTTTTTTTTTTTTATTAATTTTTTTTAATTTATATTGACAACTGGGGGTATCCTGGTTCAAACTTCAAGTTATTTATAAAAAAAAAAAAAAAAAAATTTATGAAATTATTATATTTAATTTCTGGCAGACAACGGACGGAGCCTTATCTGGTGTAGTGGTCTGGGGTGTAAGATCATTATACTATTAGGGTTCTAAGGGTGGGTAGATTAAGTTAGTATTAGGGTTTGGGTGGTTGTGGTGGGTGTGTTTTCTCCTTATTATGCTTGTTTTTCTTGTACTCTGCAAAAATACAATGGTTACATTGAGAAATAAGCAAAAATCAGATGAAGTACCCTGGTTCAAATTTTGTCTAGTTTTTTGATTTATTTTTTTTTTAATTTTTTTTTTTTTTGAATTTTTATGAATAAAAAATTTGGAAACAATATACTGCTGAGGGTATATCGCTTCAAAGCTCGAGTAGGTAGCTAAAAATGTTTATATCTCTTTATAAGGAAACGGCTAAAAGAGCCCTATCTGGTCTAATGGTCTTAGGTATAAGAGTTTTGTAATGTTAGGGTTCAAAGAGTTGTTAGAAAAAGACAGATTTAAGATGAATGGGATGAATTTATTAATTACTGTTCATTCAGCTGTGTAACAATTATATAATATTTATATATATTTATTAGAAAACTGCTAACAGAGCCCAATCTGGTGAAGCGAGCTGTGATGTAACATTACTGTACTGTTAGAGCTCAAAGAGTTGGTAGAGAAAGTAAGATTTAAGGTGGGTGGAATGAATTATTTTCTTACTATTCGTTTAGCTGTGCAAAACTACTACAGTTACAATTGAAATTAGTAAATAAAGAACAGAAATAAGGGAAAACCGAATGAGAATCAATCCTTCTGTGTTTAAAATAATTTAAGGATTTTAAAATAATTATTTATGTACAACTCAGCGACATTGCCTTATTTTCCTTATATATTTGTGATAAATGAACTTAAAAGGTAATTTGGTGTTTGACTCGATAGCTGATTATAAAATTTGTTAGAGGAGAATTCATCAAAACATACAAATTTCTACAAATAGCTTAACTTTAATTTTGTATCAAAAAATAAAAACAATATCAAAATTTGTATGTTATGTTAATTTTATATTGATAGCTTTGTACACAATTTCAAGTTTCTATCTTTATTAACTTCGAAGATATGCTTGCTAGGCTTTGAAGGCGTCTGTCAGATATCCGTACCGCCACTTCAATTCATCTCAAATTTCAGGGACATAGAGGAAACATTACAGATCATCCTTGTACCAAAAATAAAGGTTCTATCTTTATTGGTTTTTAAGATATGGTCGTTTGGTCTGGGCCTTGAAGCTTTCAAAATCCGCACAATATACTATAGCTTTAATTTTTATGTCTTGCCGAAGAAAAATTTGTACAGGTGCCTAAGTTACAGGTCTCTAAAAATATCAAATTGACAAATATTTGATCCCTAATAGCTCTTAAACAGTGGGTGGTACAGTTTCCTAAGTTACGGGTGTTTAAAAATAGGAATATTTTAAATTATGAGTCCTAATAGCTCATAAAGAGGGAATGAACTAAACAAATTTTCTGAGGAAACTTATACAAATTCTGAAAATGTTTTCTTACCTTAAAGTACCTATAACAAAGGTATGAAGGTAGAAAAAGCATTCAAAATTTTGTTTTTACATAACGGTAAATTTAAATACTAATTTAAAAAAACTTGTACATTTTTTATATGGATTTACATAGATAGAGAAAATTCCTGGCAAAAGTCGTTTTCAGATTGAAAAAGTGTTAAACAGAACATGAGATATACACATTTAAAAATAAAGATTTTTCAAGGTTTGATCCTGGTTCAAACTGTTATTTTACAAAAAAAAGAATATGAAATTATTATATTTATTTTCTGCCATACGACGTAAGGAGCCTTATCTGGTGTAGTGGTCTTTGGTGTAAGATTATTATGCTATTACGGTTCTAAAGGTGGCTCAATTAAGTAAGGGTTAGGTAGGGTTTAGGATGTTGTGGTTGGCTGGGTTTTTTCCTAACTATGCTTTCTCTATTTTACCTCTGCAAAAATACAATGGTTAAATTGAAAATTAGCATACAAAAGAAAAAAAGAAGCAAAAATCAGATAAAGTACAATGGTTCAAATCTTGTCTAGTTGTTTTGTTTTTTTTTTAAATTTTTTTAATTTATATTGACAACTGGGGGTATCCTGGCTCCAACTTCAAGTTATTTATAAAAAAAAAAACATTTATGAAATTATTATATTTAATTTCTGGCAGACAACGGACGGAGCCTTATCTGGTGTAGTGGTCTGGGCTGTAAGATCATTATACTATTAGGGTTCTAAGGGTGGGTAGCTTAAGTTAGGATTAGAGTTTAGGTGGTTGTGGTGGGTGTGTTTTCTCCTTATTATGCTTGTTTTTCTTGTATTCTGCAAAAACACAATGGTTACATTGAGAAATTAGCAAATAAAAGACAAATAAGCAAAAATCAGATAAGGACCCTGGTTCAAATCTTGTCTAGTATTTTTATTTATTTTTTTTTTATTTTTCTTTTTTGAATTTTTATGAATAAAAAATTTGAAAACAATATACGGCTAACAGAGCCCAATCTGGTGAAGCGAGCTGGGATGTAACATCATTGTACTGTTAGAGCTCAAAGAGTTGGTAGAGAAAGTTAGATTTAAGGTGGGTGGAATGAATTATTTTCTTACTATTCGTTTAGCTGTGCAAAACTACTACAGTTACAATTAAAATTAGTAAATAAAAAACAGAAATAAGGAAGAACCGAATGAGAAATCAATCCTTCTTTTTCTGTTTAAAAAAATTTAAGGATTTTAAAATAATTATTTATGTACAACTCAGCGATATTGCCTTATTTTCCTTATATATTTGTAATAAATGAATTTGAAAGGTAATTTGGTGTTTGACTCGATAGCTGATTATAGAATTTGTTGGAGGAGAATTTATCAAAACACACAAATTTCTACAAATAGCTTAACATTAATTTTATATCAAAAAATAAAAACAATATCAAAATTTGTATGGTATGTTAATTTTATATTGATAGCCTTGTACACAATTTCAAGTTTCTATCTTTATTAATTTCGAAGATATGCTTGCTAGGCTTTGAAGGCGTCTGTCAGCTATCCGTACCGCCACTTCAATTCATCTCAAATTTCAGGGACGTAGAGGAAACATTACAGATCATCCTTGTACCAAAAATAAAGGTTCTATCTTTATTGGTTTTGAAGATATGCTAGTTTGGTCTGGACCTCGAAGCTTTCAAAATTCGAACAATATACTATATATAGCTTTAATTTGTATGTCTTGCAGAAGAAAAATTTGTACAGGTGCCTAAGTTACAGATCTCTAAAAATATCAAATTGACAAATATTTAATCTCTAATAGCTCTTAAACAGTGGGAGATGCAAATTTTGATATTATTTTAAATAAAACTACTAAGCAGAGTCTGAGATGTATACATCTGAAAATAATTGTAACTGGGGCTGTAACTCTGGAACTCTATATAACTAAAAAGAACCGTTAACACACGTAAAAATATGTTACTGGAGTTTTAATTTGTATGTTTTGCCCAATACAAATATGTACAGCTTCCTAAGTTACGGGTGTTTAAAAATAGCAATATTTTAAACTATGAGTCTTAATAGCTCATAAACAGGGGATGAACCAAACAAATTTTCTGAGGAAACTTATACAAATTCTGAAAGTGCGTTTTTACCTTAAAATACCTATAAAAAAGCGTGCCGGAGTTATGAAGGTAGAAAAATCATGCAAAATTTGATTTTTACATAACGGTAAATTTAAATACTAAATTAAAAAAAATTGTACATTTTTTATTTGGATTTACAAAGATAGAAGAAATTCCTGGCAAAAGACGTTTTCAGATTGAAAAAATGTTAAACAGAACATGAGATATACACATTTAAAAATAAGGATTTTTCAAGG
Organism: Poecilobothrus nobilitatus; assembly: GCA_947095535.1. Taxonomy (NCBI): domain Eukaryota; kingdom Metazoa; phylum Arthropoda; class Insecta; order Diptera; family Dolichopodidae; genus Poecilobothrus; species Poecilobothrus nobilitatus. The sequence goes on from OX352774.1 coordinate 181,769,809, forward strand.
TTTGATCCTGGTTCAAAATGTTATTTTAAAAAAAAAAAAGAATATGAAATTATTATATTTATTTTCTGCCACACAAAGGACAGAGCCTTATCTGGTGTAGTGGTCTGGGGTGTTAGGTAGGATTTAGGGTGTTGTAATTGGCTGGGTCTTTTCCTTACTATGCTTTCTCTTTTTTATCTCTGCAAAAATACAATGGTTAAATTGAGAATTAGCAAATAAAAGAAAAAAATAAGCAAAAATCAGATAAAGTACCCTGGTTCAAATCTTGTCTAGTTTTTTTTTTTTTTTTATTAATTTTTTTTAATTTATATTGACAACTGGGGGTATCCTGGTTCAAACTTCAAGTTATTTATAAAAAAAAAGGCTTTGAAGGCTTTGAAGGCGTCTGTCAGCTATCCGTACCGCCACTTCAATTCATCTCAAATTTCAGGGACATAGAGGAAATATTACAGATCATCCTTGTACCATAAATAAAGGTTCTATCTTTATTGGTTTTGAAGATATGCTCGTTTGGTCTGTGCCTTGAAGCTTTCAAATTCCGAAGAATATACTATAGCTTTAATTTTTATGTCTTGCGGAAGAAAAATTTGTACAGGTGCGTAAGTTACAGGTCTCTAAAAATATCAAATTGACAAATATTTGATCCGTAATAGCTCTTAAACAGTGGGTGATGCAAATTTTGATATTATTTTAAATAAAACTACTAATCAGAGTCTGAGATGTATACATCTGAAAATAATTGTAACTGGGGCTGTAACTCTGGAACTCTATATAACTAAAAAGAACAGTTAACAAACGTAAAAATATGTTACTGGAGTTTTAATTTGTATGTTTTGCCGAATTCAAATATGTACAGCTTCCTAAGTTACGGGTGTTTAAAAATAGCAATATTTCAAATTATGAGTCCTAATAGCTCATAAACAGGGGATGAACCAAACAAATTTTCTGAGGAAACTTATACAAATTCTGAAAGTGTTTTCTTACCTTTAAATACCTATAAAAAAGCGTGCCGGAGTTATGAAGGTAGAAAAATCATGCAAAATTCGATTTTTACATAACGGTAAATTTAAATACTAAATTAAAAAAAATTGTATATTTTTTATTTGGATTTACAAAGATAGAAGAAATTCCTGGCAAAAGACATTTTCAGATTGAAAAAATGTTAAACTGAACATGAGATATACACATTTAAAAATAAGGATTTTTCAAGGTTTTGATCCTGGTTCAAACTGTTATTATAAAAAAAAAAAAAGAATATGAAATTATTATATTTATTTTCTGCCACACAAAGGACAGAGCCTTATCTGGTGTAGTGGTCTGGGGTGTTAGGTAGGATTTAGGGTGTTGTAATTGGCGGGGTCTTTTCCTTACTATGCTTTCTCTTTTTTACCTCTGCAAAAATACAATGGTTAAATTGAGAATTAGCAAATAAAAGAAAAAAATAAGCAAAAATCAGATAAAGTACCCTGGTTCAAATCTTGTCTAGTTTTTTTTTTTTTATTAATTTTTTTTAATTTATATTGACAACTGGGGCTATCCTGGTTCAAACTTCAAGTTATTTATAAAAAAAAAAAAAAAAAAAATTTATGAAATTATTATATTTAATTTCTGGCAGACAACGGACGGAGCCTTATCTGGTGTAGTGGTCTGGGGTGTAAGATCATTATACTATTAGGGTTCTAAGGGTGGGTAGATTAAGTTAGGATTAGGGTTTGGGTGGTTGTGGTGGGTGTGTTTTCTCCTTATTATGCTTGTTTTTCTTGTACTCTGCAAAAATACAATGGTTACATTGAGAAATTAGCAAATACAAGACAAATAAGCAAAAATCAGATAAAGTACCCTGGTTCAAATCTTGTCTAGTTTTTTTTTAATTTTTTTTTTTTTTGAATTTTTATGAATAAAAAATTTGGAAACAATATACTGCTGAGGGTATATCGCTTCAAAGCTCGAGTAGGTAGCTAAAAATGTTTATATCTCTTTATAAGGAAAAGCTAAAAGAGTCCTATCTGGTATAATGGTCTTAGGTATAAGAATTTTGTAATGTTAGGGTTCAAAGAGTTGTTAGAAAAGGACAGATTTAAGATGAATGGGATGAATTTATTAATTACTGTTCATTCAGCTGTGTAACAATATTATAATATTTATATATATTTATTAGAAAACTGCTAACAGAGCCCAATCTGGTGAAGCGAGCTGTGATGTAACATCACTGTACTGTTAGAGCTCAAAGAGTTGGTAGAGAAAGTAAGATTTAAGGTGGGTGGAATGAATTATTTTCTTACTATTCGTTTAGCTGTGCAAAACTACTACAGTTACAATTGAAATTAGTAAATAAAGAACAGAAATAAGGAAAAACCGAATGAGAATCAATCCTTCTGTGTTTAAAATAATTTAAGGATTTTAAAATAATTATTTATGTACAACTCAGCGACATTGCCTTATTTTCCTTATATATTTGTGATAAATGAACTTAAAAGGTAATTTGGTGTTTGACTCGATAGCTGATTATAAAATTTGTTAGAGGAGAATTTATCAAAACATACGAATTTCTACAAATAGCTTAACTTCAATTTTGTATCAAAAAATAAAAACAACATGAAAATGTTATGTTATGTTAATTATATCTTATATTTTTATGTTAATTTTATAATTGCTTATCATCGCTTATATTTAATTTTTGTTTGAAGTAACATTTTAATAACAGGCAAATAAACATAACATTAAAATTTTCTACAATAAATACTGTTTTAACAGACAATATGAACAGTACACATTTTTATGTTATGTTATTTTAACAGTATATGTATTTTATATTATTGTTAATTAAAAAATAAAATTTTAATGTAAAATTCAGTTCAGCTTAATATAACATACAAAGTTCTCAAAAAATTTCTTGATTTTATAACAGAATTTAAAATAACATTGAAACATTTTTTTGTTATATTATTTGAATGGCATCTTATTATGTTAATTTGAAAAATAATTAATATCCATTTTATTTTTTGTTTTTTAAATAAATATAACTAAAAAAAGAAGGTAGAATGTAAACCAATAGTTTTTAGAAGCGCACATCTCCAAAAGATATTACAAACTGTGTAGAATTGTGATTAGCATCAAAATTTGAAAATTTCATATAAGAAAAACTGTGAAATAGTTACATTTTTGTAATTTTGAGGGTCTGTAATTCCGAAACCCTATAAAACTAAAAAAACCCGTTAACGTAACACGTAACAATATATTACTGAAATTTTTTAATTTGTATGTCTTGTCGAACGCAAATATGTACAATTTCCAAAGTTACAGGTGTTTAAAAATAGTAATATTTCAAATTCTGAGTCCTAATAGCTCATAAACAGTGGATGATCCAAACAAAATTATCTGAGGAAGCTTATACAAATTCTGAAAATGTTTTCTTACCTTAAAGTACCTATAACAAAGGTATGAAGGTAGAAAAAGCATGCAAAATTTTGTTTTTACATAACGGTAAATTTAAATACTAAATTAAAAAAAATTGTACATTTTTTATTTGGATTTACAAAGATAGAAGAAATTCCTGGCAAAAGACGTTTTCAGATTGAAAAAATGTTAAACAGAACATGAGATATACACATTTAAAAATAAGGATTTTTCAAGGTTTGATCCTGGTTCAAACTGTTATTATAAAAAAAAAAAAAAGAATATGAAATTATTATATTTATTTTCTGCCACACAAAGGACAGAGCCTTATCTGGTGTAGTGGTCTGGGGTGTTAGGTAGGATTTAGGGTGTTGTAATTGGCTGGGTCTTTTCCTTACTATGCTTTCTCTTTTTTACCTCTGCAAAAATACAATGGTTAAATTGAGAATTAGCAAATAAAAGAAAAAAATAAGCAAAAATCAGATAAAGTACCCTGGTTCAAATCTGGTCTAGTTTTTTTTTTTTTTTTATTAATTGTTTTTAATTTATATTGACAACTGGGGGTATCCTGGTTCAAACTTCAAGTTATTTATAAAAAAAAAAAAAAAAAAAAATTTATGAAATTATTATATTTAATTTCTGGCAGACAACGGACGGAGCCTTATCTGGTGTAGTGGTCTGGGGTGTAAGATCATTATACTATTAGGGTTCTAAGGGTGGGTAGATTAAGTTAGGATTAGGGTTTGGGTGGTTGTGGTGGGTGTGTTTTCTCCTTATTATGCTTGTTTTTCTTGTACTCTGCAAAAATACAATGGTTACATTGAGAAATTAGCAAATAAAAGACAAATAAGCAAAAATCAGATAAAGTGCCCTGGTTCAAATCTTCTCTAGTTTTTTTATTTATTTGTTTTTTAATTTTTTTTTAATTTTTTTTTTTTTTGAATTTTTATGAATAAAAAATTTGGAAACAATATACTGCTGAGGGTATATCGCTTCAAAGCTCGAGTAGGTAGCTAAAAATGTTTATATCTCTTTATAAGGAAACGGCTAAAAGAGCCCTATCTGGTCTAATGGTCTTAGGTATAAGAGTTTTGTAATGTTAGGGTTCAAAGAGTTTTTAGAAAAAGACAGATTTAAGATGAATGGGATGAATTTATTAATTACTGTTCATTCAGCTGTGTAACAATATTATAATATTTATATATATTTATTAGAAAACTGCTAACAGAGCCCAATCTGGTGAAGCGAGCTGTGATGTAACATCACTGTACTGTTAGAGCTCAAAGAGTTGGTAGAGAAAGTAAGATTTAAGGTGGGTGGAATGAATTATTTTCTTACTATTCGTTTAGCTGTGCAAAACTACTACAGTTACAATTGAAATTAGTAAATAAAGAACAGAAATAAGGAAAAACCGAATGAGAATCAATCCTTCTGTGTTTAAAATAATTTAAGGATTTTAAAATAATTATTTATGTACAACTCAGCGACATTGCCTTATTTTCCTTATATATTTGTGATAAATGAACTTAAAAGGTAATTTGGTGTTTGACTCGATAGCTGATTATAAAATTTGTTAGAGGAGAATTTATCAAAACATACAAATTTCTACAAATAGCTTAACTTTAATTTTGTATCAAAAAATAAAAACAATATCAAAATTTGTATGTTATGTTAATTTTATATTGATAGCCTTGTACACAATTTCAAGTTTCTATCTTTATTAATTTCGAAGATATGCTTGCTAGGCTTTGAAGGCGTCTGTCAGCTATCCGTACCGCCACTTCAATTCATCTCAAATTTCAGGGACATAGAGGAAACATTACAGATCATCCTTGTACCAAAAATAAAGGTTCTATCTTTATTGGTTTTTAAGATATGGTCGTTTGGTCTGGGCCTTGAAGCTTTCAAAATCCGAACAATATACTATAGCTTTAATTTTTATGTCTTGCCGAAGAAAAATTTGTACAGGTGCCTAAGTTACAGGTCTCTAAAAATATCAAATTGACAAATATTTGATCCCTAATAGCTCTTATACAGTGGGTGGTACAGTTTCCTAAGTTACGGGTGTTTAAAAATAGGAATATTTTAAATTATGAGTCCTAATAGCTCATAAATTGGGAATGAACTAAACAAATTTTCTGAGGAAACTTATACAAATTCTGAAAATGTTTTCTTACCTTAAAGTACCTATAACAAAGGTATGAAGGTAGAAAAAGCATGCAAAATTTTGTTTTTACATAACGGTAAATTTAAATACTAATTTAAAAAAACTTGTACATTTTTGATATGGGTTTACATAGATAGAGGAAATTCCTGGCAAAAGTCGTTTTCAGATTGAAAAAATATTAAACAGAACATGAGATATACACATTTAAAAATAAAGATTTTTCAAGGTTTGATCCTGGTTCAAACTGTTATTTTACAAAAACAAAGAATATGAAATTATTATATTTATTTTCTGCCATACGACGGACGGAGCCTTATCTGGTGTAGTGGTCTTTGGTGTAAGATTATTATGCTATTACGGTTCTAAGGGTGGCTCAATTAAGTGAGGGTTAGGTAGGGTTTAGGATGTTGTGGTTGGCTGGGTTTTTTCCTATGCTTTCTCTATTGTACCTCTGCAAAAATACAATGGTTAAATTGAAAATTAGCAAACAAAAGAAAAAAATAAGCAAAAATCAGATAAAGTACCCGGGTTCAAATCTTGTCTAGTTGTTTTTTTTTTTTTTTAATTTTTTTAATTTATATTGACAACTGGGGGTATCCTGCCTCCAACTTCAAGTTATTTATAAAAAAAAAAAACATTTATGAAATTATTATATTTAATTTCTGGCAGACAACTGATGGAGCCTTATCTGGTGTAGTGGTCTGGGGTGTAAGATCATTATACTATTAGGGTTCTAAGGGTGGGTAGATTAAGTTAGGATTAGGGTTTGGGTGGTTGTGGTGGGTGTGTTTTCTCCTTATTATGCTTGTTTTTCTTGTACTCTGCAAAAACACAATGGTTATATTGAGGAATTAGCAAATAAAAGACAAATAAGCAAAATTCAGATAAAGTACCCTGGTTTCAAATCTTGTCTAGTTTTTTTTTTGAATTTTTATGAATAAAAAATTTGAAAACAATATAGTGCTGAGGGTATATCGTTTCAAAGCCCGAGTAGGTAGGCAAAAGCTAGCAGAGCCCTATCTGGTTTAGCGAGCTGGGATGTAGCATCATTGTTCTGCTAGAGCTCAAAGAGTTGGTAGAGAAAATTAGATTTAAGGTAGGTGGAATAAATTATTTTCTTACTATTCGTTTAGCTGCGCAAAAAAACTACTACAGTTACAATTGAAATTAGCAAATAAAGATCAGAAATAAGGAAAAACTTCTTTTTCTGTTTGTTACAATTTAGTGCTATTGCCTTATTTTCCTTATATATTTGTGATAAATGAACTTAAAAGGTAATTTGATGCGATAGCTGATTAGGGGACTTGTTGGAGGAAAATTTATCAAAACATACAAATTTCTACAAATAGCTTAACTTTAATTTTGTATCAAAAAATAAAAACAATATGAAAATGTTATGTTATGTTAATTATATCTTATATCTTTATGTTAATTTTATAATTGCTTATCATCGCTTATATTTAATTTTTGTTTGAAGTAACATTTTAATAACAGGCAAATAAACATAACATTAAAATTTTCTACAATAAATACTGTTTTAACAGACAATATGAACAGTACATGTTTTAACAGACAATATGAACAGTACAAAAATGGTTAATGTGTAGGGTATTGTGGTTGGGTGGGTTTTTATTTATTAAGCTGTCTTTTCTTGAACTCTGCAAAGATGCAATGGTTAAATTGAGAATTAGCAAATAAAAGACAAAAAAAAGCAAAAATCAGATAAAGTGCCCTGGTTCAAATCTCGTCTATTTTTTTTTTTTTTTTAATTTCTTAAATTTATATAGACAACGGGGGTATCCTGGTTCAAACTTCAAGTTATTTGTAAAAAAAACATAAAAAATATGAAATTATGATATTTATTTTCTGGCAGATGACGTACGGAGCCTTATGTGGTGTAGTGATCTGGGGAGTAAGATTATTATACGGTTAGGATTCTAAGGCTGGGTAGATTAAGTAAGGGGTAAGGTAGGGTAGGGTTTGGGTGGTCGTGGTTGGATCTGTTTTCTCCTTATTATGCTTTCTTTTCTTGTACTTTGCAAAAATACAATGGTTAAATTGAGAATTAACAAATAAAAGACAAAAATAACAAAAAATCAGATAAACTACCATGGTTCAAATCTTGTCTAGTTTTTTTATTATTATTTTTTTTTTTTTTGAATTTTTATGAATACAAAATTTGAAAACAATATACCACTGAGGGTATATCGCTTCAAAGTCCGAGTAGATAGGCATTTTAACAGTATATGTATTTTATATTATTGTTAATTAAAAAATAAAATTTTAATGTAAAATTCAGTTCAGCTTAATATAACATACAAAGTTCTCAAAAAATTTCTTGATTTTATAACAGAATTTAAAATAACATTGAAACATTTTTTTGTTATATTATTTGAATGGCATCTTATTATGTTAATTTGAAAAATAATTAATATCCATTTTATTTTTTGTTTTTTAAATAAATATAACTAAAAAAAGAAGGTAGAATGTAAACCAATAGTTTTTAGAAGCGCACATCTCCAAAAGATATTACAAACTGTGTAGAATTGTGATTAGCATCAAAATTTGAAAATTTCATATAAGAAAAACTGTGAAATAGTTACATTTTTGTAATTTTGAGGGTCTGTAATTCCGAAACCCTATAAAACTAAAAAAACCCGTTAACGTAACACGTAACAATATATTACTGAAATTTTTTAATTTGTATGTCTTGTCGAACGCAAATATGTACAATTTCCAAAGTTACAGGTGTTTAAAAATAGTAATATTTCAAATTCTGAGTCCTAATAGCTCATAAACAGTGGATGATCCAAACAAAATTATCTGAGGAAGCTTATACAAATTCTGAAAATGTTTTCTTACCTTAAAGTACCTATAACAAAGGTATGAAGGTAGAAAAAGCATGCAAAATTTTGTTTTTACATAACGGTAAATTTAAATACTAAATTAAAAAAAATTGTACATTTTTTATTTGGATTTACAAAGATAGAAGAAATTCCTGGCAAAAGACGTTTTCAGATTGAAAAAATGTTAAACAGAACATGAGATATACACATTTAAAAATAAGGATTTTTCAAGGTTTGATCCTGGTTCAAACTGTTATTATAAAAAAAAAAAAAGAATATGAAATTATTATATTTATTTTCTGCCACACAAAGGACAGAGCCTTATCTGGTGTAGTGGTCTGGGGTGTTAGGTAGGATTTAGGGTGTTGTAATTGGCTGGGTCTTTTCCTTACTATGCTTTCTCTTTTTTACCTCTGCAAAAATACAATGGTTAAATTGAGAATTAGCAAATAAAAGAAAAAAATAAGCAAAAATCAGATAAAGTACCCTGGTTCAAATCTGGTCTAGTTTTTTTTTTTTTTTTATTAATTGTTTTTAATTTATATTGACAACTGGGGGTATCCTGGTTCAAACTTCAAGTTATTTATAAAAAAAAAAAAAAAAAAATTTATGAAATTATTATATTTAATTTCTGGCAGACAACGGACGGAGCCTTATCTGGTGTAGTGGTCTGGGGTGTAAGATCATTATACTATTAGGGTTCTAAGGGTGGGTAGATTAAGTTAGGATTAGGGTTTGGGTGGTTGTGGTGGGTGTGTTTTCTCCTTATTATGCTTGTTTTTCTTGTACTCTGCAAAAATACAATGGTTACATTGAGAAATTAGCAAATAAAAGACAAATAAGCAAAAATCAGATAAAGTGCCCTGGTTCAAATCTGGTCTAGTTTTGTTTTTTTTTTTATTAATTTTTTTTAATTTATATTGACAACTGGGGGTATCCTGGTTCAAACTTCAAGTTATTTATAAAAAAAAAAAAAAAAAAAATTTATGAAATTATTATATTTAATTTCTGGCAGACAACTTGTCTAGTCTAGTCTAGTTTTTTTTTTGAATTTTTATGAATAAAAAATTTGAAAACAATATAGTGCTGAGGGTATATCGTTTCAAAGGCCGAGTAGGTAGGCAAAAGCTAGCAGAGCCCTATCTGGTTTAGCGAGCTGGGATGTAGCATCATTGTTCTGCTAGAGCTCAAAGAGTTGGTAGAGAAAATTAGATTTAAGGTAGGTGGAATAAATTATTTTCTTACTATTCGTTTAGCTGCGCAAAAAAACTACTACACTTACAATTGAAATTAGCAAATAAAGATCAGAAATAAGGAAAAACTTCTTTTTCTGTTTGTTACAATTTAGTGCTATTGCCTTATTTTCCTTATATATTTGTGATAAATGAACTTAAAAGGTAATTTGATGCGATAGCTGATTAGGGGACTTGTTGGAGGAAAATTTATCAAAACATACAAATTTCTACAAATAGCTTAACTTTAATTTTGTATCAAAAAATAAAAACAATATGAAAATGTTATGTTATGTTAATTATATCTTATATCTTTATGTTAATTTTATAATTGCTTATCATCGCTTATATTTAATTTTTGTTTGAAGTAACATTTTAATAACAGGCAAATAAACATAACATTAAAATTTTCTACAATAAATACTGTTTTAACAGACAATATGAACAGTACACATTTTTATGTTATGTTATTTTAACAGTATATGTATTTTATATTATTGTTAATTAAAAAATAAAATTTTAATGTAAAATTCAGTTCAGCTTAATATAACATACAAAGTTCTCAAAAAATTTCTTGATTTTATAACAGAATTTAAAATAACATTGAAACATTTTTTTGTTATATTATTTGAATGGCATCTTATTATGTTGATTTGAAAAATAATTAATATCCATTTTATTTTTTGTTTTTTAAATAAATATAACTAAAAAAAGAAGGTAGAATGTAAAGCAATAGTTTTTAGAAGCGCACATCTCCAAAAGATATTACAAACTGTGTAGAATTGTGATTAGCATCAAAATTTGAAAATTTCATATAAGAAAAACTGTGAAATAGTTACATTTTTGTAATTTTGAGGGTCTGTAATTCCGAAACCCTATAAAACTAAAAAAAAAACCCGTCAACGTAACACGTAACAATATATTACTGAAATTTTTTAATTTGTATGTCTTGTCGAACGCAAATATGTACAATTTCCAAAGTTACAGGTGTTTAAAAATAGTAATATTTCAAATTCTGAGTCCTAATAGCTCATAAACAGGGGATGATCCAAACAAAATTATCTGAGGAAATTTATACTAATTGTGAAAGTACCTTATCACCTTAAAGCACCTATAAAAAATGGTTAATGTGTAGGGTATTGTGGTTGGGTGGGTTTTTATTTATTAAGCTGTCTTTTCTTGTACTCTGCAAAGATGCAATGGTTAAATTGAAAATTAGGAAACAAAAGAAAAAAATAAGCAAAAATCAAAAAAGTACCCTGGTTCAAATCTTGTCTAGTTGTTTTTTTTTTTTTTTTAAATTTTTTTAATTTATATTGACAACTGGGGGTATCCTGGCTCCAACTTCAAGTTATTAAAAAAAAAAAAAAATTTATGAAATTATTATATTTAATTTCTGGCAGACAACGGACGGAGCCTTATCTGGTGTAGTGGTCTGGGCTGTAAGATCATTATACTATTAGGGTTCTAAGGGTGGGTAGCTTAAGTTAGGATTAGAGTTTGGGTGGTTGTGGTGGGTGTGTTTTCTCCTTATTATGCTTGTTTTTCTTGTATTCTGCAAAAACACAATGGTTATATTGAGGAATTAGCATATAAAAGACAAATAAGCAAAATTCAGATAAAGTACCCTGGTTTCAAATCTTGTCTAGTTTTTTTTTTTGAATTTTTATGAATAAAAAATTTGAAAACAATATAGTGCTGAGGGTATATCGTTTCAAAGCCCGAGTAGGTAGGCAAAAGCTAGCAGAGCCCTATCTGGTTTAGCGAGCTGGGATGTAGCATCATTGTCCTGTTAGAGCTCAAAGAGTTGGTAGAGAAAATTAGATTTAAGGTAGGTGGAATAAATTATTTTCTTACTATTCGTTTAGCTGCGCAAAAAAACTACTACAGTTACAATTGAAATTAGCAAATAAAGATCAGAAATAAGGAAAAACTTCTTTTTCTGTTTGTTACAATTTAGTGCTATTGCCTTATTTTCCTTATATATTTGTGATAAATGAACTTAAAAGGTAATTTGATGCGATAGCTGATTAGGGGACTTGTTGGAGGAAAATTTATCAAAACATACAAATTTCTACAAATAGCTTAACTTTAATTTTGTAACAAAAAATAAAAACAATATGAAAATGTTATGTTATGTTAATTATATCTTATATTTTTATGTTAATTTTATAATTGCTTATCATCGCTTATTTTTAATTTTTGTTTGAAGTAACATTTTAATAACAGGCAAATAAACATAACATTAAAATTTTCTACAATAAATACTGTTTTAACAGACAATATGAACAGTACATATTTTTATGTTATGTTATTTTAACAGTATATGTATTTTATATTATTGTTAATTAAAAAATAAAATTTTAATGTAAAATTCAGTTCAGCTTAATATAACATACAAAGTTCTCAAAAAATGTCTTGATTTTATAACAGAATTTAAAATAACATTGAAACATTTTTTTGTTATATTATTTGAATGGCATCTTATTATGTTTATTTGAAAAATAATTAATATCCATTTTATTTTTTGTTTTTTAAATAAATATAACTAAAAGAAGAAGGTAGAATGTAAAGCAATAGTTTTTAGAAGCGCACATCTCCAAAAGATATTACAAACTGTGTAGAATTGTGATTAGCATCAAAATTTGAAAATTTCATATAAGAAAAACTGTGAAATAGTTACATTTTTGTAATTTTGAGGGTCTGTAATTCCGAAAACCTATAAAACTAAAAAAAACCGTTAACGTAACACGTAACAATATATTACTGAAATTTTTTATTTTGTATGTCTTGTCGAACGCAAATATGTACAATTTCCAAAGTTACAGGTGTTTAAAAATAGTAATATTTCAAATTCTGAGTCCTAATAGCTCATAAACAGGGGATGATCCAAATAAAATTATCTGAGGAAACTTATACTAAGTCTGAAAGTTCCTTATTACCTTAAAGCACCTATAAAAAATAGTTAATGTGTAGGGTATTGTGGTTGGGTGGGTTTTTATTTATTAAGCTGTCTTTTCTTGTACTCTGCAAAGATGCAATGGTTAAATTGAGAATTAGCAAATAAAAGACAAAAAAAAAGCAAAAATCAGATAAAGTGCCCTGGTTCAAATCTCGTCTATTTTTTTTTTTTTTTTATTTTTTTAATTTATATAGACAACGGGAGTATCCTGGTTCAATTTCAAGTTATTTGCAAAAAAAAAATAAAAATATGAAATTATTATATTTATTTTCTGGCAGATGACGTACGGAGCCTTATCTGGTGTAGTGGTCTGGGGTGTAAGATTATTTTACGGTTAGGATTCTAAGGCTGGGTAGATTAAGTAAGGGGTAAGGTAGGGTTTGGGTGGTCGTGGTTGGATCTGTTTTCTCCTTATTATGCTTTCTTTTCTTGTACCTTGCAAAAATACAATGGTTAAATTGAGAATTAACAAATAAAAGACAAAAATAACAAAAAATCAGATAAACACACTACCATGGTTCAAATCTTGTCTAGTTTATTTATTATTATTATTTTTTTTTTTGAATTTTTATGAATACAAAATTTGAAAACAATATACCACTGAGGGTATATCGCTTCAAAGTCCGAGTAGATAGGCAAAAGCTAGCAGAGCCCTATCTGGTGTAGCGAGCTGGGATATAACATCATTGTACTGTTAGAGCTCAAAGAGTTGGTAGAGAAAATTAGTTTTAAGGTGGGTGGTATGAATTATTTTCTTACTATTTGTTTGGCTGCACAAAACTACTACAGTTACAATTGAAATTAGCAAACAAAGATCAGAAATAAGGAAAAACTGCTTTTTCTGTTTGTTACAATTCAAAATAAAGGTTCTATCTTTATTGGTTTTGAAGATATGCTTGTTTGGTCTGGGCCTTGAAGCTTTCAAAATTCAAACAATATACTATAGCTTTAATTTTCATGTCTTGCCGAAGAAAAATTTGTACAGGTGCCTACGTTACAGGTCTCTAAAAATATCAAATTGACAAATATTTAATCCCTAATAGCTCTTAAACAGTGGGTGATGCAAATTTTGATATTATTTTAAATAAAACTACTAAGCAGAGTCTGAGATGTATACATCTGAAAATAATTGTAACTGGGGCTGTAACTCTGGAACTCTATATAACTAAAAAGAACCGTTAACACACGTAAAAATATGTTACTGGAGTTTTAATTTGTATGTTTTGCCGAATACAAATATGTACAGCTTCCTAAGTTACGGGTGTTTAAAAATAGCAATATTTCAAATTATGAGTCCTAATAGCTCATAAACAGGGGATGAACCAAACAAATTTTCTGAGGAAACTTATACAATTTCTGAAAGTGTATTCTTACCTTAAAATAGCTATAAAAAAGCGTGCCGGAGTTATGAAGGTAGAAAAATCATGCAAAATTTGATTTTTACATAATGGTAAATTTAAATACTAAATTAAAAAAAATTGTACATTTTTTATTTGGATTTACAAAGATAGAAGAAATTCCTGGCAAAAGACGTTTTCAGATTGAAAAAATGTTAAACAGAACATGAGATATGCACATTTAAAAATAAGGATTTTTCAATGTTTGATCCTGGTTCAAACTGTTATTATAAAATAAAAAAAGAATATGAAATTATTATATTTATTTTCTGCCACACAAAGGACAGAGCCTTATCTGGTGTAGTGGTCTGTTGTGTTAGGTAGGATTTAGGGTGTTGTAATTGGCTGGGTCTTTTCCTTACTATGCTGTCTCTTTTTTACCTCTGCAAAAATACAATGGTTAAATTGAGAATTAGCAAATAAAAGAAAAAAATAAGCAAAAATCAGATAAAGTACCCTGGTTCAAATCTTGTCTAGTTTTTTTTTTTTTTTTTTATTAATTTTTTTTAATTTATATTGACAACTGGGGGTATCCTGGTTCAAACTTCAAGTTATTTACAAAAAAAAAAAAAATTTATGAAATGATTATATTTAATTTCTGGCAGACAACGGACGGAGCCTTATCTGGTGTAGTGGTCTGGAGTGTAAGATCATTATACTATTAGGGTTCTAAGGGTGGGTAGATTAAGTTAGGATTAGGGTTTGGGTGGTTGTGGTGGGTGTGTTTTCTCCTTATTATGCTTGTTTTTCTTGTACTCTGCAAAACCACAATGGTTACATTGAGAAATTAGCAAATAAAAGACAAATAAGCAAAAATCAGATAAAGCACCCTGGTTCAAATCTTGTCTAGTTTTTATACCCGTACGATAGGATCGGGTATAATAAAATTACTCCTCCGTTTGTAACACCTCGAAATAATCGAGCTAGATAAACCTTCAAAGGTATGGATCGGATCAGAAAAAAATTCTAAGACTTTTGAGCCATGTCCGTCCGTCCGTCCGTCCGTCCGTCAGCACGCTAACTCAAAAACTAAGAAAGCTAGAATCTTGAAATTTACACAAAGTATTCTGGGAGTAATTTGTAGGTTCCCTATTTTTTTTGGTTGAGTTTGGACCAAGCCTTAGGATAGCTCTCGAACACCTAACTTTTAGATCCCTAAATTTTTTTTGAAGTAGAGCTATGAAATTTTAACTGCTGATAGATCTCACAAAAATATTAATTTTATTTTTATAACTTTTTTTTGTAGCCCCACCCGTTACGGAGCTATAGCTCCCCAAAGGTTCAAAAAAGCTCTACATTTAAATTGTAATAGCACAAGTTGTATAAGGTATATCTTCATTTTGAAAATGCCAAACGATTATTACTTTTATTAGCTTTAAAAATATATATACAATAAATATGTATTTGTGACATACGGGGTCTTAATTTACCGTTATGCGAAACTCAAATTTTGCAAAATCCTTCAACCCTTCTATCTTCTAAACGGTTTAAGTTGGAAACTTGAAATTTTGACAGAAGTTAGATCTTTAAAAATAAGTATGAGTCATTTCAGAAATTTTTTTTGTGTCACCCCCCGTTTAGGAGCTGTAAGGGGTCAAAAACTGAAAATTTCCTATTTTTAAACACCTGTAACTTGAACACCTGTTAAAATTTTTTTGAACTAATACACAAAAATTAAAGCTTCAATATTAAAATCTTATTTATGTTAACAACTTTTTTCAATAATATAGGGTTACTTTATAATTGACGAAAGTGTTACTTGATTTTTTCAAATTTTCTAACAAATTTCTTTAAAACGAATTTTTTCCATTTTGTTTTACTCGATAATTTGAAATTGTTGAGGATATAATGCGTAGTATAAAAAACTGTAAATAAATAAACAACATAACGGTTGCTTGAAGAATTTTTATTATTATTTATATGATATTGATATATATACATACTTATATAATATCATGTTTATTTACAATATATCGTATATGTCACTAGTGAATGAATGATAAAAGTATATATGTATATTATATATTATATAGTATTTACATACATATATGTATTTTATTGTACTTATAAGAAATTATTCTGTCAATGGAATATTTAAATATAATATAATATAATATTTAAAATTATATTTACTATTTTGTACTAAGTAAATTTAATATAAATTTACCGCTTAGTATTAAATGGTACTATAGAATATTTGAAAAAGTTTTGGATTGATAATCGTTATGTAGAAGGTTAGAATCTGCTTTAGAAGAATGTACATATAAACATATAGTTTGAATATATGTACAACCCATAGTTCTAGAAATTATAAAATTCACAAAAATTATTTTAAAATACTAAAATATTAAAAAAACGAGGAAGAATACAGTTGCCTTTGTCAACTCTTAGATACCCGTACGAACCGTTAGTATGTTCACAGCCTGTCACTCTGCTCACAATATTATTTTTTTAATATTTTAGTATTTTAAAATAATTTGGGTGAATTTTATAATTTCTAGAACTATGGGTTCTACATATATTCAAACTATATGTTTATATGTACATTCTTCGAAAGCAGATTCTAACCTTTCACATAACGATTATCAATCCAAAACTTTTTCAAATATTCTATAGTACCATTTAATACTAAGCGGTAAATGTATATTAAATTTACTTAGTACAAAATAGTAAATATAATTTTAAATATTATATTATATTATATTATATTTAAATATTCCATTGACAGAATAATTTCTTATAAGTACAATAAAATACATATATGTATGTAAATACGGCGCTATATAATATACATATATACTCTTATCATTCATTCACTAGTGACATATACGATATGTAAATAAACATGATATTATATAAGTATGTATATATATTAATATCATATAAATAAAAATTCTTCAAGCAACCGTTATGTTGTTTATTTATTTGCATTTTTATGTACTACGCATTATATCCTCAACAATTTCAAATTATCGAGTAAAACAAAATGGAAAAAATTTGTTTTAAAGAAATTTGTTAGAAAATTTGAAAAAATCAAGTAACACTTTCGTCAATTATAAAGTAACCCTACATTATTAAAAAAAGTTGTTAACAGAAATAAGAATATAATGTTGAAGCTTTAATTTTTATGTATTACTTTAAAAAACTTTTAACAGGTGTTCAAGTTACAGGTGTTTAAAAATAGGTAATTTTCAGTTTTTGACCCCTTACAGCTCCTATACGGGGGGTGATACAAAAAAAATTTCTGAAATGACTCATACTTATTTTTAAAGATCTAACTTCTGTAAAAATTGCAAGTTTCCAACTTAAACCGTTTAGAAGATAGAAGGGTTGAAGGATTTTGCAAAATTTGAGTTTCACATAACGGTAAATTAAGACACCGTATGCCACAAATATATATTTATTGTATATATACTTTTAAAGCTAATAAAAGTAGTAATCGTTGGGCTTTTTCAAAATGAAGATATACCTTATACAACTTGTGCTATAACAATTTAAATATAGAGCTTTTTTGAACCTTTGGGGAGCTGTAGCTCCGTAACGGGTGGGGCTACAAAAAAAAGTTATTAAAAATAAAATTAATATTTTTGTGAGATCTATCAGTGGTTAAAATTTCATAGCTCTATTGCAAAAAAAATGTTGGGATCTAAAAGTTAGGTGTTCGAGAGCTACCCTAAGGCTTGGTCCAAACTCAACCAAAAAAAATAGGGAACCTACAAATTACTCCCAGAATATTTTGTGTAAATTTCAAGATTCTAGCTTTCTTAGTTTTTGAGTTAGCGTGCTGACGGACGGACGGACGGACGGACGGACATGGCTCAAAAGTCTTAGAATTTTTTTCTGACCGATCCATACCTTTGAAGGTATATCTAGCTCGCTTATTTCGAGGTGTTACAAACGGAGGAGTAATTTTATTATACCCGATCCTATCGTACGGGTATAATAATATTGTAGGCAGAGTGGCTGTGAACATACTAACGGTTCGTACGGGTATCTAAGAGTTGACAAAGGCAACTGTATTCTTCCTCGTTTTATTAATTTTTTTTATACCCGTACGATAGGATCGGGTATAATAAAATTACTCCTCCGTTTGTAACACCTCGAAATAAGCGAGCTAGATATACCTTCAAAGGTATGGATCGGATCAGAAAAAAATTCTAAGACTTTTCAGCCATGTCCGTCCGTCCGTCCGTCCGTCCGTCCGTCCGTCAGCACGCTAACTCAAAAACTAAGAAAGCTAGAATCTTGAAATTTACACAAAATATTTTTGGAGTAATTTGTAGGTTCCCTATTTTTTTTGGTTGAGTTTGGAGCAAGCCTTAGGGTAGCTCTCGAACACCTAACTTTTAGATCTCCACATTTTTTTTGCAATAGAGCTATGAAATTTTAACTACTGATAGATCTCACAAAAATATTAATTTTATTTTTAATAACTTTTTTTTGTAGCCCCACCCGTTACGGAGCTACAGCTCCCCAAAGGTTCAAAAAAGCTCTATATTTCAATTGTTATAGCACAAGTTGTATAAGGTATATCTTCATTTTGAAAACGCCAAACGATTACTACTTTCATTAGCTTTAAAAGTGTATATACAATAAATATATATTTTTGGCATACGGTGTCTTAATTTACCGTTATGCGAAACTCAAATTTTGCAAAATCCTTTAACCCTTCCATCTTCTAAACAGTTAAAGTTGGAAACTTGAAATTTTGACAGAAGTTAGATCTTTGAAAATTAGTATGAGTCATTTCAGAAATTTTTTTTGTATCACCCCCCGTTTAGGAGCTGTAAGGGGTCAAAAACTGAAAATTTCCTATTTTTAAACACCTGTAACTTGAACACCTGTTAAAATTTTTTTGAAGTAATACACAAAAATTAAAGCTCCAACATTATATTTTTATTTTTGTTAACAACTTTTTTTAATAATATAGGGTTACTTTATAATTGACGAAAGTGTTACTTGATTTTTTCAAATTTTCTAACAAATTTCTTTAAAACGAATTTTTTCCATTTTGTTTTACTCGATAATTTGAAATTGTTGAGGATATAATGCGTAGTACAAAAAAATGTAAATAAATATACAACATAACGGTTGCTTGAAGAATTTTTATTTATATGATATTGATATACATACATACTTATATAATATAATGTTTATTTACATATCGTATATGTCACTAGTGAATGAATGATAAGAGTATAGATGTATATTATATAGCGCCGTATTTACATACACATATGTATTTTATTGTACTTATAAGAAATTATTCTGTCAATGGAATATTTAAATGTAATATAATATAATATTTAAAATTATATTTACTGTTTTGTACTTAGTAAATTTAATATACATTTACCGCTTAGTATTAAATGGTACTATAGAATATTTGAAAAAGTTTTGGATTGATAATCGTTATGTGGAAGGTTAGAATCTGCTTTTGAAGAATGTACATATAAACATATAGTTTGAATATATGTACAACCCATAGTTCTAGAAATTATAAAATTCACCCAAATTATTTTAAAATACTAAAATATTAAAAAAATAATATTGTAAGCAGAGTGACAGGCTGTGAACATACTAACGGTTCGTACGGGTATCTAAGAGTTGACAAAGTCAACTGTATTCTTCCTCGTTTTAATTTTTTTTTAATTTTTTTTTTTTTTGAATTTTTATGAATAAAAAATTTGGAAACAATATACTGCTGAGGGTATATCGCTTCAAAGCTCGAGTAGGTAGCTAAAAATGTTTATATCTCTTTATAAGGAAACGGCTAAAAGAGCCCTATCTGGTCTAATGGTCTTAGGTATAAGAGTTTTGTAATGTTAGGGTTCAAAGAGTTGTTAGAAAAAGACAGATTTAAGATGAATGTGATGAATTTATTAATTACTGTTCATTCAGCTGTGTAACAATATTATAATATTTATATATATTTATTAGAAAACTGCTAACAGAGCCCAATCTGGTGAAGCGAGCTGTGATGTAACATCACTGTACTGTTAGAGCTCAAAGAGTTGGTAGAGAAAATTAGATTTAAGGTAGGTGGAATAAATTATTTTCTTACTATTCGTTTAGCTGCGCAAAAAAACTACTACAGTTACAATTGAAATTAGCAAATAAAGATCAGAAATAAGGAAAAACTTCTTTTTCTGTTTGTTACAATTTAGTGCTATTGCCTTATTTTCCTTATATATTTGTGATAAATGAACTTAAAAGGTAATTTGATGCGATAGCTGATTAGGGGACTTGTTGGAGGAAAATTTATCAAAACATACAAATTTCTACAAATAGCTTAACTTTAATTTTGTATCAAAAAATAAAAACAATATGAAAATGTTATGTTATGTTAATTATATCTTATATTTTTATGTTAATTTTATAATTGCTTATCATCGCTTATATTTAATTTTTGTTTGAAGTAACATTTTAATAACAGGCAAATAAACATAACATTAAAATTTTCTACAATAAATACTGTTTTAACAGACAATATGAACAGTACACATTTTTATGTTATGTTATTTTAACAGTATATGTATTTTATATTATTGTTAATTAAAAAATAAAATTTTAATGTAAAATTCAGTTCAGCTTAATATAACATACAAAGTTCTCAAAAAATTTCTTGATTTTATAACAGAATTTAAAATAACATTGAAACATTTTTTTGTTATATTATTTGAATGGCATCTTATTATGTTAATTTGAAAAATAATTAATATCCATTTTATTTTTTGTTTTTTAAATAAATATAACTAAAAAAAGAAGGTAGAATGTAAAGCAATAGTTTTTAGAAGCGCACATCTCCAAAAGATATTACAAACTGTGTAGAATTGTGATTAGCATCAAAATTTGAAAATTTTATATAAGAAAAACTGTGAAATAGTTACATTTTTGTAATTTTGAGGGTCTGTAATTCCGAAACCCTATAAAACTAAAAAAACCCGTTAACGTAACACGTAACAATATATTACTGAAATTTTTTAATTTGTATGTCTTGTCGAACGCAAATATGTACAATTTCCAAAGTTACAGGTGTTTAAAAATAGTAATATTTCAAATTCTGAGTCCTAATAGCTCATAAACAGGGGATGATCCAAACAAAATTATCTGAGGAAACTTATACTAATTCTGAAAGTACCTTATCACCTTAAAGCACCTATAAAAAATGGTTAATGTGTAGGGTATTGTGGTTGGGTGGGTTTTTATTTATTAAGCTGTCTTTTCTTGTACTCTGCAAAGATGCAATGGTTAAATTGAGAATTAGCAAATAAAAGACAAAAAAAAGGAAAAATCAGATAAAGTGCCCTGGTTCAAATCTCGTCTATTTTTTTTTTTTTTTAATTTTTTAAATTTATATAGACAACGGGGGTATCCTGGTTCAAACTTCAAGTTATTTGTAAAAAAAACATAAAAAATATGAAATTATTATATTTATTTTCTGGCAGATGACGTACGGAGCCTTATCTGGTGTAGTGATCTGGGGTGTAAGATTATTATACGGTTAGGATTCTAAGGCTGGGTAGATTAAGTAAGGGGTAAGGTAAGGGTTTGGGTGGTCGTGGTTGGATCTGTTTTCTCCTTATTATGCTTTCTTTTCTTGTACTTTGCAAAAATACAATGGTTAAATTGAGAATTAACAAATAAAAGACAAAAATCAGATAAACTACCATGGTTCAAATCTTGTCTAGTTTTTTTATTATTATTATTTTTTGTTTTGAATTTTTATGAATACAAAATTTGAAAACAATATACCACTGAGGGTATATCGCTTCAAAGTCCGAGTAGATAGGCAAAAGTTAACAGAGCCCTATCTGGTGTAGCGAGCTGGGATGTAACATCATTGTACTGTTAGAGCTCAAAGAGTTGGTAGAGAAAATTAGTTTTAAGGTGGGTGGTATGAGTTATTTTCTTACTATTCGTTTAGCTGCACAAAACTACTACAGTTACAATTGAAATTAGCAAATAAAGATCAGAAATAAGCAAAAACTGCTTTTTCTGTTTGTTACAATTCAAAATAAAGGTTCTATCTTTATTGGTTTTTAAGATACTCTAAAAATATCAAATTGTCAAATATTTGATCCCTAATAGCTCTTAAACAGTGGGTGGTACAGTTTCCTAAGTTACGGGTGTTTAAAAATAGGAATATTTTAAATTATGAGTCCTAATAGCTCATAAACAGGGAATGAACTAAACAAATTTTCTGAGGAAACTTATACAAATTCTGAAAATGTTTTCTTACCTTAAAGTACCTATAACAAAGTTATAAAGGTAGAAAAATCATGCAAAATTTTGTTTTTACATAACGGTAGATTTAAATACTAAATTAAAAAAACTTGTAGATGTTTTATATGGATTTACATAGATAGAAGAATTTCTTGGCAAAAGACGTTTTCAGATTGAAAAAATGTTAAACAGAACATGAGATATACAGATTTAAAAATAAAGATTTTTCAAGGTTTGATCCTGGTTCAAACTGTTATTATAAAAAAAAAAAAAGAATATGCAATTATTATATTTATTTTCTGCCAGACGACGGATGGAGCCTTATCTGGTGTAGTGGTCTTTGGTGTAAGATTATTATGCTATTACGGTTCTAAGGGTGGCTAGATTAAGTGAGGGTTAGGTAGGGTTTAGGATGTTGTGGTTGGCTGGGTTTTTTCCTTACTATGCTTTCTCTATTTTACCTCTGCAAAAATACAATGGTTAAATTGAAAATTAGCAAACAAAAGAAAAAAATAAGCAAAAATCAGATAAAGTACCTTGGTTCAAATCTTGTCTAGTTGTTTTTTTTTTTTTTTTAATTTTTTTAATTTATATCGACAACTAGCGGTATCCTGGTTCCAACTTCAAGTTATTTATAAAAAAAAAAAATTTATGAAATTATTATATTTAATTTCTGGCAGACAACGGACGGAGCCTTATCTGGTGTAGTGGTCTGAGCTGTAAGATCATTATACTATTAGGGTTCTAACGGTGGGTAGATTAAGTTAGGATTAGGGTTTGGGTGGTTGTGGTGGGTGTGTTTTCTCCTTATTATGCTTGTTTTTCTTGAACTCTGCAAAAACACAATGGCTACATTGAGACAAATAAGCAAAAATCAGATAAAGTACCCTGGTTCAAATCTTGTCTAGTTTTTTTATTTATTTTTTTTTTTTGAATTATGAATAAAAAATTTGAAAACAATATACTGCTGAGAGTATATCGCTTCAAAGCCCGAGTAGGTAGGTAAAAATGTTTATATCTCTTTATAAGGAAACGGCTAAAAGAGCCCTATCTGGTCTAATGGTCTTAATTATAAGATTTTTGTAATGTTAGGGTTTTTGTATCAAATTTTGTATTTTTGAATTTTGTATCAAAAAATAAAAACAACATGAAAATGTTAGGTTATGTTAATTATATCTTATATTTTTATGTTAATTTTATAATTGCTTATCATCGCTTATATTTAATTTTTGTTTGAGGTAACATTTTAATAACAGGCAAATAAACATAACATTAAAATTTTCTACAATAAATACTGTTTTAACAGACAATATGAACAGTACACATTTTTATGTTATGTTATTTTAACAGTATATGTATTTTATATTATTGTTAATTAAAAAATAAAATTTTAATGTAAAATTCATTTCTGCTTAATATAACATACAAAGTTCTCAAAAAATGTTTTGATTTTATAACAGAATTTAAAATAACATTGAAACATTTTTTTGTTATTCTATTTGAATGGCATCTTATTATGTTAATTTGAAAAATAATTAATATCCATTTTATGTTTTGTTTTTTAAATAAATATAACTAAACAAAGAAGGTAGAATGTAAAGCAATAGTTTTTAGAAGCGCACATCTCCAAAAGATATTACAAACTGTGTAGAATTGTGATTAGCATCAAAATTTGAAAATTTCATATAAGAAAAACTGTGAAATAGTTACATTTTTGTATCCGAAACCCTATAAAAACCCTATAAAAACCCTATAAAACTAAAACTCTATAACCCTATACCCTATAAAACTAAAAAAAAAACCCGCTAACGTAACACGTAACAATATATTACTGAAATTTTTAATTAGTATGTCTTGTCGAACGCAAATATGTACAATTTCCAAAGGTACAGGTGTTTAAAAATAGCAATATTTCAAATTCTGAGTCCTAATAGCTCATAAACAGGGGATGATCCAAACAAAATTATCTGAGGAAACTTATACTAATTCTGAAAGTTCCTTATTACCTTAAAGCACCTATAAAAAATAGTTATTGTGTAGGGTATTGTGGTTGGGTGGGTTTTATTTATTAAGCTGTCTTTTCTTGTACTCTGCAAAGATGCAATGGTTAAATTGAGAATTAGCAAATAAAAGACAAAAAAAAGCAAAAATCAGATAAAGTGCCCTGGTTCAAATCTCGTCTATTTTTTTTTTTTTATTTTTTTTATTTATATAGACAACGGGGGTATCCTGGTTCAAACTTCAAGTTATTTGTAAAAAAAAAATGAAAAATATGAAATTATTATATTTATTTTCTGGCAGACGACGTACGGAGCCTTATCTGGTGTAGTGATCTGGGGTGTAAGATTATTATACGGTTAGGATTCTAAGGCTGGGTAGATTAAGTAAGGAGTAAGGTAGGGTAGGGTTTGGGTGGTCGTGGTTGGTTCTGTTTTCTCCTTATTATGCTTTCTTTTCTTTGTACTTTGCAAAAATACAATGGTTAAATTGAGAATTAACAAATAAAAGACAAAAATAACAAAAAATCAGATAAACTACCATGGTTCAAATCTTGTCTAGTTTTTTTATTATTATTTTTTTTTTTTTTGAATTTTTATGAATACAAAATTTGAAAACAATATACCACTGAGGGTATATCGCTTCAAAGTCCGAGTAGATAGGCAAAAGCTAACAGAGCCCTATCTGGTGTAGCGAGCTGGGATGTAACATCATTGTACTGTTAGAGCTCAAAGAGTTGGTAGAGAAAATTAGTTTTAAGGTGGGTGGTATGAGTTATTTTCTTACTATTCGTTTAGCTGCATAAAACTACTACAGTTACAATTGAAATTAGCAAATAAAGATCAGAAATAAGGAAAAACTGCTTTTTCTGTTTGTTACAATTCAAAATAAAGGTTCTATCTTTATTGGTTTTGAAAATATGCTTGTTTGGTCTGGGCCTTGAAGCTTTCAAAATTCAAACAATATACTATAGCTTTAATTTTTATGTCTTGCCGAAGAAAAATTTGTACAGGTGCCTAAGTTACAGATCTCTAAAAATATCAAATTGACAAATATTTAATCCCTAATAGCTCTTAAACAGTGGGTGATGCAAATTTTGATATTATTTTAAATAAAACTACTAAGCAGAGTCTGAGATGTATACATCTGAAAATAATTGTAACTGGGGCTGTAACTCTGGAACTCTATATAACTAAAAAGAACCGTTAACACACGTAAAAATATGTTACTGGAGTTTTAATTTGTATGTTTTGCCGAATACAAATATGTACAGCTTCCTAAGTTACGGGTGTTTAAAAATAGCAATATTTCAAATTATGAGTCCTAATAGCTCATAAACAGGGGATGAACCAAACAAATTTTCTGAGGAAACTTATACAAATTCTGAAAGTGTTTTCTTACCTTAAAATACCTATAAAAAAGCGTGCCGGAGTTATGAAGGTAGAAAAATCATGCAAAATTCGATTTTTACATAACGGTAAATTTAAATACTAAATTAAAAAAAATTGTACATTTTTTATTTGGATTTGCAAAGATAGAAGAAATTCCTGGCAAAAGACGTTTTCAGATTGAAAAAATGTTAAATAGAACATGAGATATACACATTTAAAAATAAAGATTTTTCAAGGTTTGATCCTGGTTCAAACTGTTAATATAAAAAAAAAAAAGAATATGAAATTATTATATTTATTTTCTGCCACACAAAGGACAGAGCCTTATCTGGTGTAGTGGTCTGGGGTGTTAGGTAGGATTTAGGGTGTTGTAATTGGCTGGGTCTTTTCCTTACTATGCTTTCTCTTTTTTCCCTCTGCAAAAATACAATGGTTAAATTGAGAATTAGCAAATAAAAGAAAAAAATAGGCAAAAATCAGATAAAGTACCCTGGTTCAAATCTTGTCTAGTTTTTTTTTTTTTTTTATTAATTTTTTTTAATTTATATTGACAACTGGGGGTATCCTGGTTCAAACTTCAAGTTATTTATAAAAAAAAAAAAATTTATGAAATTATTATATTTAATTTCTGGCAGACAACGGACGGAGCCTTATCTGGTGTAGTGGTCTGGGGTGTAAGATCATTATACTATTAGGGTTCTAAGGGTGGGTAGATTAAGTTAGGATTAGGGTTTGGGTGGTTGTGGTGGGTGTGTTTTCTCCTTATTATGCTTGTTTTTCTTGTACTCTGCAAAAATACAATGGTTACATTGAGAAATTAGCAAATAAAAGACAAATAAGCAAAAATCAGATAAAGTACCCTGGTTCAAATCTTGTCTAGTTTTTTTATTTATTTTTTTTTTAATTTTTTTTTTTTTTTAATTTTTATGACTAAAAAATTTGGAAACAATATACTGCTGAGGGTATATCGCTTCAAAGCTCGAGTAGGTAGCTAAAAATGTTTATATCTCTTTATAAGGAAACGGCTAAAAGAGCCCTATCTGGTCTAATGGTCTTAGGTATAAGAGTTTTGTAATGTTAGGGTTCAAAGAGTTGTTAGAAAAAGACAGATTTAAGATGAATGGGATGAATTTATTAATTACTGTTCATTCAGCTGTGTAACAATATTATAATATTTATATATATTTATTAGAAAACTGCTAACAGAGCCCAATCTGGTGAAGCGAGCTGTGATGTAACATTACTGTACTGTTAGAGCTCAAAGAGTTGGTAGAGAAAGTAAGATTTAAGGTGGGTGGAATGAATTATTTTCTTACTATTCGTTTAGCTGTGCAAAACTACTACAGTTACAATTGAAATTAGTAAATAAAGAACAGAAATAAGGAAAAACCGAATGAGAATCAATCCTTCTGTGTTTAAAATAATTTAAGGATTTTAAAATAATTATTTATGTACAACTCAGCGACATTGCCTTATTTTCCTTATATATTTGTGATAAATGAACTTAAAAGGTAATTTGGTGTTTGACTCGATAGCTGATTATAAAATTTGTTAGAGGAGAATTTATCAAAACATACGAATTTCTACAAAAAGCTTAACTTTAATTTTGTATCAAAAAATAAAAACAACATGAAAATGTTATGTTATGTTAATTATATCTTATATTTTTATGTTAATTTTATAATTGCTTATCATCGCTTATATTTAATTTTTGTTTGAGGTAACATTTTAATAACAGGCAAATAAACATAACATTAAAATTTTCTACAATAAATACTGTTTTAACAGACAATATGAACAGTACACATTTTTATGTTATGTTATTTTAACAGT
The DNA here is from genome assembly GCA_947095535.1 of Poecilobothrus nobilitatus. Lineage (NCBI taxonomy): Eukaryota > Metazoa > Arthropoda > Insecta > Diptera > Dolichopodidae > Poecilobothrus > Poecilobothrus nobilitatus. The sequence goes on from OX352774.1 coordinate 181,797,257, forward strand.
ATATGTATTTTATATTATTGTTAATTAAAAAATAAAATTTTAATGTAAAATTCATTTCTGCTTAATATAACATACAAAGTTCTCAAAAAATGTCTTGATTTTATAACAGAATTTAAAATAACATTGAAACATTTTTTTGTTATTCTATTTGAATGGCATCTTATTATGTTAATTTGAAAAATAATTAATATCCATTTTATTTTTTGTTTTTTAAATAAATATAACTAAAAAAAGAAGGTAGAATATAAAGCAATAGTTTTTAGAAGCGCACATCTCCAAAAGATATTACAAACTGTGTAGAATTGTGATTAGCATCAAAATTTGAAAATTTCATATAAGAAAAACTGTGAAATAGTTACATTTTTGTAATTTTGAGGGTCTGTAATTCCGAAACCCTATAAAACTAAAAAAAAAACCCGTTAACGTAACACGTAACAATATATTACTGAAATTTTTAATTAGTATGTCTTGTCGAACGCAAATATGTACAATTTCCAAAGGTACAGGTGTTTAAAAATAGCAATATTTCAAATTCTGAGTCCTAATAGCTCATAAACAGGGGATGATCCAAACAAAATTATCTGAGGAAACTTATACTAATTCTGAAAGTTCCATATTACCTTAAAGCACCTATAAAAAATAGTTAGTGTGTAGGGTATTGTGGTTGGGTGGGTTTTATTTATTAAGCTGTCTTTTCTTGTACTCTGCAAAGATGCAATGGTTAAATTGAGAATTAGCAAATAAAAGACAAAAAAAAGCAAAAATCAGATAAAGTGCCCTGGTCCAAATCTCGTCTATTTTTTTTTTTTTTATTTTTTAAATTTATATAGACAACGGGGGTATCTTGGTTCAAACTTCAAGTTATTTGTAAAAAAAAATAAAAAATATGAAATTATTATATTTATTTTCTGGCAGATGACGTGCGGAGACTTATCTGGTGTAGTGATCTGGGGTGTAAGATTATTATACGGTTAGGATTCTAAGGCTGGGTAGATTAAGTAACGGGTAAGGTAGGGTAGGGTTTGGGTGGTCGTGGTGGGATCTGTTTTCTCCTTATTATGCTTTCTTTTCTTGTACTTTGCAAAAATACAATGGTTAAATTGAGAATTAACAAATAAAAGACAAAAATAACAAAAAATCAGATAAACTACCATGGTTCAAATCTTGTCTAGTTTTTTTATTATTATTTTTTTTTTTTTTGAATTTTTATGAATACAAAATTTGAAAACAATATACCACTGAGGGTATATCGCTTCAAAGTCTGAGTAGATAGGCAAAAGCTAACAGAGCCCTATCTGGTGTAGCGAGCTGGGATGCAACATCATTATACTGTTAGAGCTCAAAGAGTTGGTAGAGAAAATTAGTTTTAAGGTGGGTGGTATGAATTATTTTCTTACTATTCGTTTAGCTGCACAAAACTACTACAGTTACAATTGAAATTAGCAAATAAAGATCAGAAATAAGGAAAAACTGCTTTTTCTGTTTGTTACAATTCAAAATAAAGGTTCTATCTTTATTGGTTTTGAAAATATGCTTGTTTGGTCTGGGCCTTGAAGCTTTCAAAATCCGAACAATATACTATAGCTTTAATTTTTATGTCTTGCCGTAGAAAAATTTGTACAGGTGCCTAAGTTACAGGTCTCTAAAAATATCAAATTGACAAATATTTGATCCCTAATAGCTCTTAAACAGTGGGTGATACAAAAACATTTTCTGAGGATACTTGTAATATTTCTTAAAGTGCTATCTTGTTTCAAAACTTCAAGTTCCTACCTAAAACCGTGCCGGAGTTTTGAAAAAAGAAATATCATGTAAAATTGCGTTTTCACATAACGGCAAATATAAATAGTAAATTACAAAATATTGCATAATTTTGATATTATTTTTAATAAAACTACTAAGCAGAGTCTGAGATATATACATCTGGAAATAACTATAACTGGGGCTGTAACTCTGGCACTTTATATAACTAAAAAGAACCGTTAACAAACGTAAAAATATGTTACTGGAGTTTTAATTTGTATGTTTTGCTGAAGACAAATATGTACAGTTTCCTATGTTACGGGTGTTTAAAAATAGCAATATTTCAAATTATGAGTCCTAATAGCTCATAAACAGGGGATGAACCAAACAAATTTTCTGAGGAAACTTATACAAATTCTGAAAGTGTTTTCTTACCTTAAAATACCTATAAAAAAGCGTGCCGGAGTTATGAAGGTAGAAAAATCATGCAAAATTTATTTTTACATAACGGTAAATTTAAATACTAAATTAAAAAAAATTGTACATTTTTTATTTGGATTTGCAAAGATAGAAGAAATTCCTGGCAAAAGACGTTTTCAGATTGAAAAAATGTTAAATAGAACATGAGATATACACATTTAAAAATAAAGATTTTTCAAGGTTTGATCCTGGTTCATACTGTTATTATAAAAAAAAAAAAAGAATATGAAATTATTATATTTATTTTCTGCCACACAAAGGACAGAGCCTTATCTGGTGTAGTGGTCTGGGGTGTTAGGTAGGATTTAGGGTGTTGTAATTGGCTGGGTCTTTTCCTTACTATGCTTTCTCTTTTTTACCTCTGCAAAAATACAATGGTTAAATTGAGAATTAGCAATTAAAAGAAAAAAATAAGCAAAAATCAGATAAAGTACCCTGGTTCAAATCTTGTCTAGTTTTTTTTTTTTTTTTATTAATTTTTTTTAATTTATATTGACTTTAATTTAATTTATATTGTTCAAACTTCAAGTTATTTATAAAAAAAAAAAAAAAAAAAAATTTATGAAATTATTATATTTAATTTCTGGCAGACAACGGACGGAGCCTTATCTGGTGTAGTGGTCTGGGGTGTAAGATCATTATACTATTAGGGTTCTAAGGGTGGGTAGATTAAGTTAGGATTAGGGTTTGGGTGGTTGTGGTGGGTGTGTTTTCTCCTTATTATGCTTGTTTTTCTTGTACTCTGCAAAAATACAATGGTTACATTGAGAAATTAGCAAATAAAAGACAAATAAGCAAAAATCACATAAAGTACCCTGGTTCAAATCTTGTCTAGTTTTTTGATTTATTTTTTTTTTAATTTTTTTTTTTTTTGAATTTTTATGAATAAAAAATTTGGAAACAATATACTGTTGAGGGTATATCGCTTCAAAGCTCGAGTAGGTAGCTAAAAATGTTTATATCTCTTTATAAGGAAACGGCTAAAAGAGCCCTATCTGGTCTAATGGTCTTAGGTATAAGAGTTTTGTAATGTTAGGGTTCAAAGAGTTGTTAGAAAAAGACAGATTTAAGATGAATGGGATGAATTTATTAATTACTGTTCATTCAGCTGTGTAACAATATTATAATATTTATATATATTTATTAGAAAACTGCTAACAGAGCCCAATCTGGTGAAGCGAGCTGTGATGTAACATTACTGTACTGTTAGAGCTCAAAGAGTTGGTAGAGAAAGTAAGATTTAAGGTGGGTGGAATGAATTATTTTCTTACTATTCGTTTAGCTGTGCAAAACTACTACAGTTACAATTGAAATTAGTAAATAGAGAACAGAAATAAGGAAAAACCGAATGAGAATCAATCCTTCCATGTTTAAAATAATTTAAGGATTTTAAAATAATTATTTATGTACAACTCAGCGACATTGCCTTATTTTCCTTATATATTTGTGATAAATGAACTTAAAAGGTAATTTGGTGTTTGACTCGATAGCTGATTATAGAATTTGTTGGAGGAGAATTTATCAAAACACACAAATTTCTACAAATAGCTTAACATTAATTTTATATCAAAAAATAAAAACAATATCAAAATTTGTATGGTATGTTAATTTCATATTGATAGCCTTGTACACAATTTCAAGTTTCTATCTTTATTAATTTCGAAGATATGCTTGCTAGGCTTTGAAGGCGTCTGTCAGCTATCCGTACCGCCACTTCAATTCATCTCAAATTTCAGGGACGTAGAGGAAACATTACAGATCATCCTTCTACCAAAAATAAAGGTTCTATCTTTATTGGTTTTGAAGATATGCTAGTTTGGTCTGGACCTTGAAGCTTTCAAAATTCGAACAATATACTATAGCTTTAATTTGTATGTCTTGCAGAAGAAAAATTTGTACAGGTGCCTAAGTTACAGGTCTCTAAAAATATCAAATTGACAAATATTTGATCCCTAATAGCTCTTAAACAGTGGGTGGTACAGTTTCCTAAGTTACGGGTGTTTAAAAATAGGAATATTTTAAATTATGAGTCCTAATAGCTCATAAACAGGGAATGAACTAAACAAATTTTCTGAGGAAACTTATACAAATTCTGAAAATGTTTTCTTACCTTAAAGTACCTATAACAAAGGTATGAAGGTAGAAAAAACATGCAAAATTTTGTTTTTACATAACGGTAAATTTAAATACTAATTTAAAAAAACTTGTACATTTTTTATATGGATTTACATAGATAGAGGAAATTCCTGGCAAAAGTCGTTTTCAGATTGAAAAAGTGTTAAACAGAACATGAGATATACACATTTAAAAATAAAGATTTTTCAAGGTTTGTTCCTGGTTCAAACTGTTATTTTACAAAAAAAAAGAATATGAAATTATTATATTTATTTTCTGCCATACGACGTAAGGAGCCTGATCTGGTGTAGTGGTCTTTGGTGTAAGATTATTATGCTATTACGGTTCTAAGGGTGGCTCAATTAAGTAAGGGTTAGGTAGCGTTTAGGATGTTGTGGTTGGCTGGGTTTTTTCCTAACTATGCTTTCTCTATTTTACCTCTGCAAAAATACAATGGTTAAATTGAAAATTAGCATACAAAAGAAAAAAGAAGCAAAAATCAGATAAAGTACCCTGGTTCAAATCTTGTCTAGTTGTTTTGTTTTTTTTTTAAATTTTTTTAATTTATATTGACAACTGGGGGTATCCTGGCTCCAACTTCAAGTTATTTATAAAAAAAAAAAAACATTTATGAAATTATTATATTTAATTTCTGGCAGACAACGGACGGAGCCTTATCTGGTGTAGTGGTCTGGGCTGTAAGATCATTATACTATTAGGGTTCTAAGGGTGGGTAGCTTAAGTTAGGATTAGAGTTAGGATTAGAGTTTGGGTGGTTGTGGTGGGTGTGTTTTCTCCTTATTATGCTTGTTTTTCTTATACTCTGCAAAAACACAATTTTTACATTGAGAAATTAGCAAATAAAAGACAAATAAGCAAAAATCAGATAAGGACCTTGGTTCAAATCTTGTCTAGTTTTTTTATTTATTTTTTTTTTATTTTTCTTTTTTGAATTTTTATGAATAAAAAATTTGAAAACAATATACGGCTAACAGAGCCCAATCTGGTGAAGCGAGCTGGGATGTAACATCATTGTACTGTTAGAGCTCAAAGAGTTGGTAGAGAAAGTTAGATTTAAGGTGGGTGGAATGAATTATTTTCTTACTATTCGTTTAGCTGTGCAAAACTACTACAGTTACAATTAAAATTAGTAAATAAAAAACAGAAATAAGGAAAAACCGAATGAGAAATCAATCCTTCTTTTTCTGTTTAAAAAAATTTAAGGATTTTAAAATAATTATTTATGTACAACTCAGCGATATTGCCTTATTTTCCTTATATATTTGTAATAAATGAATTTGAAAGGTAATTTGGTGTTTGACTCGATAGCTGATTATAGAATTTGTTGGAGGAGAATTTATCAAAACACACAAATTTCTACAAATAGCTTAACATTAATTTTATATCAAAAAATAAAAACAATATCAAAATTTGTATGGTATGTTAATTTCATATTGATAGCCTTGTACACAATTTCAAGTTTCTATCTTTATTAATTTCGAAGATATGCTTGCTAGGCTTTGAAGGCGTCTGTCAGCTATCCGTACCGCCACTTCAATTCATCTCAAATTTCAGGGACGTAGAGGAAACATTACAGATCATCCTTCTACCAAAAATAAAGGTTCTATCTTTATTGGTTTTGAAGATATGCTAGTTTGGTCTGGACCTTGAAGCTTTCAAAATTCGAACAATATACTATAGCTTTAATTTGTATGTCTTGCAGAAGAAAAATTTGTACAGGTGCCTAAGTTACAGATCTCTAAAAATATCAAATTGACAAATATTTAATCTCTAATAGCTCTTAAACAGTGGGTGATGCAAATTTTGATATTATTTTAAATAAAACTACTAAGCAGAGTCTGAGATGTATACATCTGAAAATAATTGTAACTGGGGCTGTAACTCTGGAACTCTATATAACTAAAAAGAACCGTTAACACACGTAAAAATATGTTACTGGAGTTTTAATTTGTATGTTTTGCCCAATACAAATATGTACAGCTTCCTAAGTTACGGGTGTTTAAAAATAGCAATATTTCAAACTATGAGCCTTAATAGCTCATAAACAGGGGATGAACCAAACAAATTTTCTGAGGAAACTTATACAAATTCTGTAAGTGCTTTTTTACCTTAAAATACCTATAAAAAAGCGTGCCGGAGTTATGAAGGTAGAAAAATCATGCAAAATTCGATTTTTACATAACTGTAAATTTAAATACTAAATTAAAAAAAATTGTACATTTTTTATTTGGATTTACAAAGATAGAAGAAATTCCTGGCAAACGTTTTCAGATTGAAAAAATGTTAAACAGAACATGAGATATACACATTTAAAAATAAGGATTTTTCAAGGTTTGATCCTGGTTCAAACTGTTATTATAAAAAAAAAAAAAGAATATGAAATTATTATATTTATTTTCTGCCACACAAAGGACAGAGCCTTATCTGGTGTAGTGGTCTGGGGTGTTAGGTAGGATTTAGGGTGTTGTAATTGGCTGGGTCTTTTCCTTACTATGCTTTCTCTTTTTCATCTCTGCAAAAATACAATGGTTAAATTGAGAATTAGCAAATAAAAGAAAAAAATAAGCAAAAATCAGATAAAGTACCCTGGTTCAAATCTTGTCTAGTTTTTTTTTTTTTTTTATTAATTGTTTTTAATTTATATTGACAACTGGGGGTATCCTGGTTCAAACTTCAAGTTATTTATAAAAAAAAAAAAAAAAAAATTTATGAAATTATTATATTTAATTTCTGGCAGACAACGGACGGAGCCTTATCTGGTGTAGTGGTCTGGGGTGTAAGATCATTATACTATTAGGGTTCTAAGGGTGGGTAGATTAAGTTAGGATTAGGGTTTGGGTGGTTGTGGTGGGTGTGTCTTCTCCTTATTATGCTTGTTTTTCTTGTACTCTGCAAAAATACAATGGTTACATGGAGAAATTAGCAAATAAAAGACAAATAAGCAAAAAACAGATAAAGTACCCTGGTTCAAATCTTGTCTAGTTTTTTTATTTATTTTTTTTTAAATTTTTTTTTAATTCTTTTTTTTTTTGATAAAAAATTTGGAAACAATATACTGCTGAGGGTATATCGCTTCAAAGCTCGAGTAGGTAGCTAAAAATGTTTATATCTCTTTATAAGGAAACGGCTAAATGAGCCCTATCTGGTCTAATGGTCTTAGGTATAAGAGTTTTGTAATGTTAGGGTTCAAAGAGTTGTTAGAAAAAGACAGATTTAAGATGAATGGGATGAATTTATTAATTATTGTTCATTCAGCTGTGTAACAATATTATAATATTTATATATATTTATTAGAAAACTGCTAACAGAGCCCAAACTGGTGAAGTGAGCTGTGATGTAACATCACTGTACTGTTAGAGCTCAAAGAGTTGGTAGAGAAAGTAAGATTTAAGGTGGGTGGAATGAATTATTTTCTTACTATTCGTTTAGCTGTGCAAAACTACTACAGTTACAATTGAAATTAGTAAATAAAGAACAGAAATAAGGAAAAACCGAATGAGAATCAATCCTTCTGTGTTTAAAATAATTTAAGGATTTTTAAATAATTATTTATGTACAACTCAGTGACATTGTCTTATTTTCCTTATATATTTGTAATAAATGAATTTGAAAGGTAATTTGGTGTTTGACTCGATAGCTGATTATAGAATTTGTTGGAGGAGAATTTATCAAAACACACAAATTTCTACAAATAGCTTAACTTTAATTTTGTATCAAAAAATAAAAACAATATCAAAATTTGTATGGTATGTTAATTTCATATTGATAGCCTTGTACACAATTTCAAGTTTCTATCTTTATTAATTTCGAAGATATGCTTGCTAGGCTTTGAAGGCGTCTGTCAGCTATCCGTACCGCCACTTCAATTCATCTCAAATTTCAGGGACATAGAGGAAACATTACAGATCATCCTTGTACTATAAATAAAGGTTCTATCTTTATTGGTTTTGAAGATATGCTCGTTTGGTCTGTGCCTTGAAGCGTTCAAATTCCGAACAATATACTACAGCTTTAATTTGTATGTCTTGCGGAAGAAAAATTTGTACAGGTGCGTAAGTTACAGGTCTCTAAAAATATCAAATTGACAAATATTTCGTATCCGTAATAGCTCTTAAACAGTGGGTAATACAAAAAAATTTTCTGAGGATACTTATAATATTTCTAAAAGTTCTATTTTGTTTCAAAACATAAAATTCCTATCTAAAATCGTGCCGGAGTTATGAAAAAAGAAATATCATGCAAAATTGGGTTTTCACATAACGGTACATATAAATAATAAATTACAAAATAGTGCATAATTTTTATATTATTTTAAATAAAACTACCAACCAGAGTCTGAGATATATACATCTGAAAATAACTGTAACCGGGGGTGTAACTCTGGAACTCTATATAACTAAAAAGAACCGTTAACACACGTAAAAATATGTTACTGGAGTTTTAATTTGTATGTTTTGCCGAAGACAAATATGTACAGTTTCCTGAGTTACGGGTGTTTAAAAATAGCGATATTTCAAATTATGAGTACTAATAGCTCATAAACAGGGGATGAACCAAACAAATTTTCTGAGGAAACTTATACAAATTCTGAAAGTGTTTTCTTACCTTAAAATACCTATAAAAAAGCGTGCCGGAGTTATGAAGGTAGAAAAATCATGCAAAATTCGATTTTTACATAACGGTAAATTTAAATATTAAATTAAAAAAAATTGTACATTTTTTATTTGGATTTGCAAAGATAGAAGAAATTCCTGGCAAAAGACGTTTTCAGATTGAAAAAATGTTAAATAGAACATGAGATATACACATTTAAAAATAAAGATTTTTCAAGGTTTGATCCTGGTTCATACTGTTATTATAAAAAAAAAAAAGAATATGAAATTATTATATTTATTTTCTGCCACACAAAGGACGGAGCCTTATCTGGTGTAGTGGTCTGGGGTGTTAGATCATTATACTATAAGGGTTCTAAGGGTGGGTAGCTAAGTTTGGGTTAGGGTAGGATTTAGGGTGTTGTAATTGGCTGGGTTTTTTCCTTAATATGCTTTCTCTTTTTTACCTCTGCAAAAATACAATGGTTAAATTTAGAATTAGCAAATAAAAGAAAAAAATAAGCAAAAATCAGATAAAGTACCCTGATTCAAATCTTGTCTAGTTGTTTTTTTTTTTTTTAAATTTTTTTAATTTATATTGACAACTGGGGGTATCCTGGCTCCAACTTCAAGTTATTTATAAAAAAAAAAAAACATTTATGAAATTATTATATTTAATTTCTGGCAGACAACGGACGGAGCCTTATCTGGTGTAGTGGTCTGGGGTGTAAGATCATTATACTATTAGGGTTCTAAGGGTGGGTAGATTAAGTTAGGATTAGGGTTTGGGTGGTTGTGGTGGGTGTGTTTTCTCCTTATTATGCTTGTTTTTCTTGTACTCTGCAAAAATACAATGGTTACATTGAGAAATTAGCAAATAAAAGACAAATAAGCAAAAATCAGATAAAGTACCCTGGTTCAAATCTTGTCTAGTTTTTTTATTTATTTTTTTTTTAATTTTTTTTTTTTTTGAATTTTTATGAATAAAAAATTTGGAAACAATATACTGCTGAGGGTATATCGCTTCAAAGCTCGAGTAGGTAGCTAAAAATGTTTATATCTCTTTATAAGGAAACGGCTAAAAGAGCCCTATCTGGTCTAATGGTCTTAGGTATAAGAGTTTTGTAATGTTAGGGTTCAAAGAGTTGTTAGAAAAAGACAGATTTAAGATGAATGGGATGAATTTATTAATTACTGTTCATTCAGCTGTGTAACAATATTATAATATTTATATATATTTATTAGAAAACTGCTAACAGAGCCCAATCTGGTGAAGCGAGCTGTGATGTAACATTACTGTACTGTTAGAGCTCAAAGAGTTGGTAGAGAAAGTAAGATTTAAGGTGGGTGGAATGAATTATTTTCTTACTATTCGTTTAGCTGTGCAAAACTACTACAGTTACAATTGAAATTAGTAAATAAAGAACAGAAATAAGGAAAAACCGAATGAGAATCAATCCTTCTGTGTTTAAAATAATTTAAGGATTTTAAAATAATTATTTATGTACAACTCAGCGACATTGCCTTATTTTCCTTATATATTTGTGATAAATGAACTTAAAAGGTAATTTGGTGTTTGACTCGATAGCTGATTATAAAATTTGTTAGAGGAGAATTTATCAAAACATACAAATTTCTACAAATAGCTTAACTTTAATTTTGTATCAAAAAATAAAAACAATATCAAAATTTGTATGTTATGTTAATTTTATATTGATAGCCTTGTACACAATTTCAAGTTTCTATCTTTATTAATTTCGAAGATATGCTTGCTAGGCTTTGAAGGCGTCTGTCAGCTATCCGTACCGCCACTTCAATTCATCTCAAATTTCAGGGACATAGAGGAAACATTACAGATCATCCTTGTACCAAAAATAAAGGTTCTATCTTTATTGGTTTTTAAGATATGGTCGTTTGGTCTGGGCCTTGAAGCTTTCAAAATCCGAACAATATACTATAGCTTTAATTTTTATGTCTTGCCGAAGAAAAATTTGTACAGATGCCTAAGTTACAGGTCTCTAAAAATATCAAATTGACAAATATTTGATCCCTAATAGCTCTTAAACAGTGGGTGGTACAGTTTCCTAAGTTACGGGTGTTTAAAAATAGAAATATTTTAAATTATGAGTCCTAATAGCTCATAAACAGGGAATGAACTAAACAAATTTTCTGAGGAAACTTATACAAATTCTGAAAATGTTTTCTTACCTTAAAGTACCTATAACAAAGGTATGAAGATAGAAAAAGCATGCAAAATTTTGTTTTTACATAACGGTAAATTTAAATACTAATTTAAAAAAACTTGTACATTTTTTATATGGATTTACATAGATAGAGGAAATTCCTGGCAAAAGTCGTTTTCAGATTGAAAAAATGTTAAACAGAACATGAGATATACAAATTTAAAAATAAAGATTTTTCAAGGTTTGATCCTGGTTCAAACTGTTATTTTACAAAAAACAAGGTAGAAAGTAAGCCAACGGTTTTTAAAAGCGCACATTTCTAGAACTCAATACAAACTGTTTAGAAGTGTGACTTGCACAAAAATTTGAAAATTTCATGTAATAAGAAAAAATGTGAAAATAGGACATTTTTGAAATTTTGAGGGGCCGTAAGTCCGGAATCTTTTACAATTAAGAAAAGCCGTTAACACATAAAAGTATATTATTAAACCTTTAATTTTCATGTCTTGAAGAAGAAAAATTTATACAGGTGCCTATGTTACAGGTGTCTAAAAATACCAAATTTTCAATTTTTGAGGCGTAATAACTCTTAAAGAGGGGGTTTTACCAAAAAATTTTCTGAGGAAACTTATACTAATTCTAAAAGTTCTTTCTTTTCTCAAAATTTCAGGTTCCTATCTAAAGGGGTGCCGGAGTTATGAAAAAAGAAATTTCATGCAAAATGTGGTTTTCACATAACGGTAAATTTAAGTAGTAAATTACAAAATATTACATAATTTTGATATTGTTTTATATAGACAATAAAATTATCAATCTTCTGGCGGTTTTAGATTGCAAAATTATTACGCAGAGCCCGAGATATATACATCTGAAAATGGGGCTTTTTCGCAATTTTGAAGAGCTGTAACTTTGGAACCCTTTACAATTTAAATAAACCTTTAACACACGTAAAAATATTTTACTGTAGCTTTAATTTTTATATCTTGCAGAAGTAAAATGTGTACAGTTTCCTAAGTTGCAGGTGTTTAAAAATAGCAATTTTTCAACTTTTAAGCCCTAATAGCTCATAAACAGGGGGTGGTCCGAAAAAATTTTCTGAGCAAACTTATACTAATTCTAAAAGTTCTTTCTTGCCTCAAAATTTCAAGCTTCTATCTAGAAGCGTGCCGGAGTTATAAAAGTAGAAAAATCATGCAAAATTTGGTTTTCACATAACGGTAAATTTAAATACTAAATTTAAAAAACTTGTATAATTTTGATACAAATTTACAAAGATAAAAAAAATACCTGTCGAATGACGTTTTCAGATTGAAAAACTCTTAAGCAGAACATAAGATATATGCATTTAAAAATAGGGCTTTTTCAAAGTTTGAGGGGCTGTAGCTCCGTAATGGGGGGGGCTACATGAAAAAGTTGTTCCACAAAATTATTTTTTTTATGAGACCTACCTATGGTTAAAATTTTTTTTCTCTATCTTTAACGGTGTAGAAGTTTTGAAAACAGACGAACGGACGGACGGACAGAGTGAAACTAATAAGCATATTTTTTCAAAATTTTTTTGGAAATGTGCTAAAACGAATATGAAATTATTATATTTATTTTCTGCCATACGACGTAAGGAGCCTTAAGTGAGGGTTAGGTAGGGTTTAGGATGTTGTGGTTGGCTGGGTTTTTTCCTAACTATGCTTTCTCTATTTTACCTCTGCAAAAATACAATGGTTAAATTGAAAATTAGCATACAAAAGAAAAAAATAAGCAAAAATCAGATAAAGTACTCTGGTTCAAATCTTGTCTAGTTGTTTTGTTTTTTTTTTAAATTTTTTTAATTTATATTGACAACTGGGGGTATCCTGGCTCCAACTTCAAGTTATTTATAAAAAAAAAAAAACATTTATGAAATTATTATATTTAATTTCTGGCAGACAACGGACGGAGCCTTATCTGGTGTAGTGGTCTGGGCTGTAAGGTCATTATACTATTAGGGTTCTAAGGGTGGGTAGCTTAAGTTAGGATTAGAGTTTGGGTGGTTGTGGTGGGTGTGTTTTCTCCTTATTATGCTTGTTTTTCTTGTACTCTGCAAAAACACAATGGTTACATTGAGAAATTAGCAAATAAAAAACAAATAAGCAAAAATCAGATAAGGACCCTGGTTCAAATCTTGTCTAGTTTTTTTATTTATTTTTTTTAATTTTTTTTTTTTTTGAATTTTTATGAATAAAAAATTTGGAAACAATATACTGCTGAGGGTATATCGCTTCAAAGCTCGAGTAGGTAGCTAAAAATGTTTATATCTCTTTATAAGGAAAAGGCTAAAAGAGCCCTATCTGGTCTAATGGTCTTAGGTATAAGAGTTTTGTAATGTTAGGGTTCAAAGAGTTGTTAGAAAAAGACAGATTTAAGATGAATGGGATGAATTTATTAATTACTGTTCATTCAGCTGTGTAACAATATTATAATATTTATATATATTTATTAGAAAACTGCTAACAGAGCCCAATCTGGTGAAGCGAGCTGTGATGTAACATCACTGTACTGTTAGAGCTCAAAGAGTTGGTAGAGAAAGTAATATTTAAGGTGGGTGGAATGAATTATTTTCTTACTATTCGTTTAGCTGTGCAAAACTACTACAGTTACAATTGAAATTAGTAAATAAAGAACAGAAATAAGGAAAAACCGAATGAGAATCAATCCTTCTGTGTTTAAAATAATTTAAGGATTTTAAAATAATTATTTATGTACAACTCAGCGACATTGCCTTATTTTCCTTATATATTTGTCATAAATGAACTTAAAAGATAATTTGGTGTTTGACTCGATAGCTGATTATAAAATTTGTTAGAGGAGAATTTATCAAAACATACGAATTTCTACAAATAGCTTAACTTTAATTTTGTATCAAAAAATAAAAACAACATGAAAATGTTATGTTATGTTAATTATATCTTATATTTTTATGTTAATTTTATAATTGCTTATCATCGCTTATATTTAATTTTTGTTTGAGGTAACATTTTAATAACAGGCAAATAAACATAACATTAAAATTTTCTACAATAAATACTGTTTTAACAGACAATATGAACAGTACACATTTTTATGTTATGTTATTTTAACAGTATATGTATTTTATATTATTGTTAATTAAAAAATAAAATTTTAATGTAAAATTCATTTCTGCTTAATATAACATACAAAGTTCTCAAAAAATGTCTTGATTTTATAACAGAATTTAAAATAACATTGAAACATTTTTTTGTTATTCTATTTGAATGGCATCTTATTATGTTAATTTGAAAAATAATTAATATCCATTTTATTTTTTGTTTTTTAAATAAATATAACTAAAAAAAGAAGGTAGAATGTAAAGCAATAGTTTTTAGAAGCGCACATCTCCAAAAGATATTACAAACTGTGTAGAATTGTGATTAGCATCAAAATTTGAAAATTTCATATAAGAAAAACTGTGAAATAGTTACATTTTTGTAATTTTGAGGGTCTGTAATTCCGAAACCCTATAAAACTAAAAAAAAAACCCGTCAACGTAACACGTAACAATATATTACTGAAATTTTTAATTAGTATGTCTTGTCGAACGCAAATATGTACAATTTCCAAAGGTACAGGTGTTTAAAAATAGCAATATTTCAAATTCTGAGTCCTAATAGCTCATAAACAGTGGATGATCCAAACAAAATTATCTGAGGAAACTTATACTAATTCTGAAAGTTCCTTATTACCTTAAAGCACCTATAAAAAATAGTTAGTGTGTAGGGTATTGTGGTTGGGTGGGTTTTATTTATTAAGCTGTCTTTTCTTGTACTCTGCAAAGATGCAATGGTTAAATTGAGAATTAGCAAATAAAAGACAAAAAAAAGCAAAAATCAAATAAAGTGCCCTGGTCCAAATCTCGTCTATTTTTTTTTTTTTTATTTTTTAAATTTATATAGACAACGGGGGTATCCTGGTTCAAACTTCAAGTTATTTGTAAAAAAAAAATAAAAATAAGAAATTATTATATTTATTTTCTGGCAGATGACGTGCGGAGACTTATCTGGTGTAGAGATCTGGGGTGTCAGATTATTATACGGTTAGGATTCTAAGGCTGGGTAGATTAAGTAAGGGGTAAGGTAGGGTAGGGTTTGGGTGGTCGTGGTTGGATCTGTTTTCTCCTTATTATGCTTTCTTTTCTTGTACTTTGCAAAAATACAATGGTTAAATTGAGAATTAACAAATAAAAGACAAAAATAACAAAAAATCAGATAAACTACCATGGTTCAAATCTTGTCTAGTTTTTTTATTATTATTTTTTTTTTTTTTGAATTTTTATGAATACAAAATTTGAAAACAATATACCACTGAGGGTATATCGCTTCAAAGTCCGAGTAGATAGGCAAAAGCTAACAGAGCCCTATCTGGTGTAGCGAGCTGGGATGTAACATCATTATACTGTTAGAGCTCAAAGAGTTGGTAGAGAAAATTAGTTTTAAGGTGGGTGGTATGAATTATTTTCTTACTATTCGTTTAGCTGCACAAAACTACTACAGTTACAATTGAAATTAGCAAATAAAGATCAGAAATAAGGAAAAACTGCTTTTTCTGTTTGTTACAATTCAAAATAAAGGTTCTATCTTTATTGGTTTTGAAAATATGCTTGTTTGGTCTGGGCCTTGAAGCTTTCAAAATCCGAACAATATACTATAGCTTTAATTGTTATGTTCTCAGAAAAATTTGTACAGGTGCCTAAGTTACAGGTCTCTAAAAATATCAAATTGACAAATATTTGATCCCTAATAGCTCTTAAACAGTGGGTGATACAAAAACATTTTCTGAGGATACTTGTAATATTTCTTAAAGTGCTACCTTGTTTCAAAACTTCAAGTTCCTACCTAAAACCGTGCCGGAGTTTTGAAAAAAGAAATATCATGTAAAATTGGGTTTTCACATAACGGCAAATATAAATAGTAAATTACAAAATATTGCATAATTTTGATATTATTTTTAATAAAACTACTAAGCAGAGTCTGAGATATATACATCTGGAAATAACTATAACTGGGGCTGTAACTCTGGAACTTTATATAACTAAAAAGAACCGTTAACAAACGTAAAAATATGTTACTGGAGTTTTAATTTGTATGTTTTGCTGAAGACAAATATGTACAGTTTCCTATGTTACGGGTGTTTAAAAATAGCAATATTTCAAATTATGAGTCCTAATAGCTCATAAACAGGGGATGAACCAAACAAATTTTCTGAGGAAACTTATACAAATTCTGAAAGTGTTTTCTTACCTTAAAATACCTATAAAAAAGCGTGCGATAAAGTACCCTGGCTCAAATAATGTCTAGTTTATTTATTTATTTTTTTTTTATTTTTTTTTTTGAATTTTTATGAAAAAAAAATTTGAAAACAATATACTGCTGAGGGTATATCGCTTCAAAACCCGAGTAGGTAGGTAAAAATGTTTATATCTCTTTATAAGGAAACGGCTAACAGAGCCCTATCTGGTCTAATGGTCTTATGTATAAGATTTTTATAATGTTAGGGTTCAAAGAGTGGGTAGAAAAAGATAGATTTAAGATGAATGGGATGAATTTATTAATTACTGTTCATTCAGCTGTGTAACAATATTATAATATTTATATATGTTTATTAGCAAAGTGCTAACAGAGCCCAATCTGATGAAGCGAGCTGGGATGTAACATCACTGTACTGTTAGAGCTCAAACAGTTGGTAGAGAAAGTTAAATTTAAGGTGGGTGGAATGAATTATTTTCTTACTATTCGTTTAGCTGTGCAAAACTACTACAGTTACAATTGAAATTAGTAAATAAAGAACAGAAATAAGGAAAAACCGAATGAGAATCAATCCTTCTGTGTTTAAAATAATTTAAGGATTTTTAAATAATTATTTATGTACAACTCAGCGACATTGCCTTATTTTCCTTATATATTTGTGATAAATGAACTTAAAAGGTGATTTGACTCGATAGCTGATTATAGAATTTGTTGGAGGAGAATTTATCAAAACATACAATTTTCTACAAATAGCTTAACTTTAATTTTGTATAAAAAAATAAAAACAATATCAAAATTTGTATGTTATGTTAATTTTATATTGATAGCCTTGTACACAATTTCAAGTTTCTATCTTTATTAATTTCGAAGATATGCTTGCTAGGCTTTGAAGCCGTCTGTCAGCTATCCGTACCGCCACTTCAATTCATCTCAAATTTCAGGGACATAGAGGAAACATTACAGATCATCCTTGTTCCAAAAATAAAGGTTCTATCTTTATTGGTTTTTAAGATACTCTAAAAATATCAAATTGACAAATATTTGATCCCTAATAGCTCTTAAACAGTGGGTGGTACAGTTTCCTAAGTTACGGGTGTTTAAAAATAGGACTATTTTAAATTATGAGTCCTAATAGCTCATAAGCAGGGAATGAACTAAACAAATTTTCTGAGGAAACTTATACAAATTCTGAAAATGTTTTCTTACCTTAAAGTACCTATAACAAAGTTATAAAGGTAGAAAAATCATGCAAAATTTTGTTTTTACATAACGGTAGATTTAAATACTAAATTAAAAAAACTTGTAGATGTTTTATATGGATTTACATAGATAGAAGAAATCCTGGCAAAAGACGTTTTCAGATTGAAAAAATGTTAAACAGAACATGAGATATACACATTTAAAAATAAAGATTTTTCAAGGTTTGATCCTGGTTCAAACTGTTATTTTACAAAAAAAAGAATATGCAATTATTATATTTATTTTCTGCCAGACGACGGACGGAGCCTTATCTGGTGTAGTGGTCTTTGGTGTAAGATTATTATGCTATTACGGTTCTAAGGGTGGCTAGATTAAGTGAGGGTTAGGTAAGGTTTAGGATGTTGTGGTTGGCTGGGTTTTTTCCTTACTATGCTTTCTCTATTTTACCTCTGCAAAAATACAATGGTTAAATTGAAAATTAGCAAACAAAAGAAAAAAATAAGCAAAAATCAGATAAAGTACCTTGGTTCAAATCTTGTCTAGTTGTTTTTTTTTTTTTTTTAATTTTTTTAATTTATATCGACAACTAGCGGTATCCTGGTTCCAACTTCAAGTTATTTATAAAAAAAAAAAATTTATGAAATTATTATATTTAATTTCTGGCAGACAACGGACGGAGCCTTATCTGGTGTAGTGGTCTGAGCTGTAAGATCATTATACTATTAGGGTTCTAACGGTGGGTAGATTAAGTTAGGATTAGGGTTTGGGTGGTTGTGGTGGGTGTGTTTTCTCCTTATTATGCTTGTTTTTCTTGTACTCTGCAAAAACACAATGGCTACATTGAGACAAATAAGCAAAAATCAGATAAAGTACCCTGGTTCAAATCTTGTCTAGTTTTTTTATTTATTTTTTTTTTTTGAATTATGAATAAAAAATTTGAAAACAATATACTGCTGAGGGTATATCGCTTCAAAGCCCGAGTAGGTAGGTAAAAATGTTTATATCTCCTTATAAAGAAATGGCTAACAGAGCCCTATCTGGTCTAATGGTCTTAATTATAAGATTTTTGTAATGTTAGGGTTCAAAGAGTGGGTAGAAAAAGATAGATTTAAGATGAATGGGATGAATTTATTAATTACTGTTCATTCAGCTGTGTAACAATATTATAATATTTATATATGTTTATTAGAAAACTGTTAACAGAGCCCAATCTGGTGAAGCGAGCTGGGATGTAACATCATTGTACTGTTAGAGCTCAAAGAGTTGGTGGAGAAAGTTAGATTTAAGGTGGGTGGAATGAATTATTTTCTTACTATTCGTTTAGCTGTGCAAAACTACTACAGTTACAATTGAAATTAGTAAATAAAGAACAGAAATAAGGAAAAACCGAATGAGAATCAATCCTTCTGTGTTTAAAATAATTTAAGGATTTTTAAATAATTATTTATGTACAACTCAGCGACATTGCCTTATTTTCCTTATATATTTGTGATAAATGAACTTAAAAAGTAATTTGGTGTTTCACTCGATAGCTGATTATAGAATTTGTTGGAGGAGAATTTATCAAAACATACAAATTTCTACAAATAGCTTAACTTTAATTTTGTATCAAAAAATAAAAACAACATGAAAATGTTAGGTTATGTTAATTATATCTTATATTTTTATGTTAATTTTATAATTGCTTATCATCGCTTATATTTAATTTTTGTTTGAGGTAACATTTTAATAACAGGCAAATAAACATAACATTAAAGTTTTCTACAATAAATACTGTTTTAACAGACAATATGAACAGTACACATTTTTATGTTATGTTATTTTAACAGTATATGTATTTTATATTATTGTTAATTAAAAAATAAAATTTTAATGTAAAATTCATTTCTGCTTAATATAACATACAAAGTTCTCAAAAAATGTCTTGATTTTATAACAGAATTTAAAATAACATTGAAACATTTTTTTGTTATTCTATTTGAATGGCATCTTATTATGTTAATTTGAAAAATAATTAATATCCATTTTATTTTTTGTTTTTTAAATAAATATAATTAAAAAAAGAAGGTAGAATGTAAAGCAATAGTTTTTAGAAGCGCACATCTCCAAAAGATATTACAAACTGTGTAGAATTGTGATTAGCATCAAAATTTGAAAATTTCATATAAGAAAAACTGTGAAATAGTTACATTTTTGTATCCGAAACCCTATAAAAACCCTATAAAAACCCTATAAAACTAAAACCCTATAACCCTATACCCTATAAAACTAAAAAAAAAACCCGTTAACGTAACACGTAACAATATATTACTGAAATTTTTAATTAGTATGTCTTGTCGAACGCAAATATGTACAATTTCCAAAGGTACAGGTGTTTAAAAATAGCAATATTTCAAATTCTGAGTCCTAATAGCTCATAAACAGGGGATGATCCAAACAAAATTATCTGAGGAAACTTATACTAATTCTGAAAGTTCCTTATTACCTTAAAGCACCTATAAAAAATAGTTAGTGTGTAGGGTATTGTGGTTGGGTGGGTTTTATTTATTAAGCTGTCTTTTCTTGTACTCTGCAAAGATGCAATGGTTAAATTGAGAATTAGCAAATAAAAGACAAAAAAAAGCAAAAATCAGATAAAGTGCCCTGGTTCAAATCTCGTCTATTTTTTTTTTTTTTATTTTTTTTATTTATATAGACAACGGGGGT
This sequence comes from Poecilobothrus nobilitatus, assembly GCA_947095535.1. Classification (NCBI taxonomy): domain Eukaryota; kingdom Metazoa; phylum Arthropoda; class Insecta; order Diptera; family Dolichopodidae; genus Poecilobothrus; species Poecilobothrus nobilitatus. Next base: position 181,817,594 of record OX352774.1, read on the forward strand.
ATCCTGGTTCAAACTTCAAGTTATTTGTAAAAAAAAAATAAAAAATATGAAATTATTATATTTATTTTCTAGCAGACGACGTACGGAGCCTTATCTGGTGTAGTGATCTGGGGTGTAAGATTATTATACGGTTAGGATTCTAAGGCTGGGTGGATTAAGTAAGGGGTAAGGTAGGGTAGGGTTTGGGTGGTCGTGGTTGGATCTGTTTTCTCCTTATATTATGCTTTCTTTTCTTGTACTTTGCAAAAATACAATGGTTAAATTGAGAATTAACAAATAAAAGACAAAAATAACAAAAAATCAGATAAACTACCAGGTTCAAATCTTGTCTAGTTTTTTTATTATTATTATTTTTTTTTTTGAATTTTTATGAATACAAAATTTGAAAACAATATACCACTGAGGGTATATCGCTTCAAAGTCCGAGTAGATAGGCAAAAGCTAACAGAGCCCTATCTGGTGTAGCGAGCTGGGATGTAACATCATTGTACTGTTAGAGCTCAAAGAGTTGGTAGAGAAAATTAGTTTTAAGGTGGGTGGTATGAGTTATTTTCTTACTATTCGTTTAGCTGCACGAAACTACTACAGTTACAATTGAAATTAGCAAATAAAGATCAGAAATAAGGAAAAACTGCTTTTTCTGTTTGTTACAATTCAAAATACAGGTTCTATCTTTATTGGTTTTGAAGATATGCTTGTTTGGTCTGGGCCTTGAAGCTTTCAAAATTCAAACAATATACTATAGCTTTAATTTTTATGTCTTGCCGAAGAAAAATTTGTACAGGTGCCTAAGTTACAGATCTCTAAAAATATCAAATTGACAAATATTTAATCTTTAATAGCTCTTAAACAGTGGGTGATGCAAATTTTGATATTATTTTTAAAAAAACTACTAAGCAGAGTCTGAGATGTATACATCTGAAAATAATTGTAACTGGGGCTGTAACTCTGGAACTCTATATAACTAAAAAGAACCGTTAACACACGTAAAAATATGTTACTGGAGTTTTAATTTGTATGTTTTGCCGAATACAAATATGTACAGCTTCCTAAGTTACGGGTGTTTAAAAATAGCAATATTTCAAATTATGAGTCCTAATAGCTCATAAACAGGGGATGAACCAAACAAATTTTCTGAGGAAACTTATACAAATTCTGAAAGTGTTTTCTTACCTTAAAATACCTATAAAAAAGCGTGCCGGAGTTATGAAGGTAGAAAAATCATGCAAAATTCGATTTTTACATAACGGTAAATTTAAATACTAAATTAAAAAAAATTGTACATTTTTTATTTGGATTTGCAAAGATAGAAGAAATTCCTGGCAAAAGACGTTTTCAGATTGAAAAAATGTTAAATAGAACATGAGATATACACATTTAAAAATAAAGATTTTTCAAGGTTTGATCCTGGTTCAAACTGTTAATATAAAAAAAAAAAAAGAATATGAAATTATTATATTTATTTTCTGCCACACAAAGGACAGAGCCTTATCTGGTGTAGTGGTCTGGGGTGTTAGGTAGGATTTAGGGTGTTGTAATTGGCTGGGTCTTTTCCTTACTATGCTTTCTCTTTTTTCCCTCTGCAAAAATACAATGGTTAAATTGAGAATTAGCAAATAAAAGAAAAAAATAGGCAAAAATCAGATAAAGTACCCTGGTTCAAATCTTGTCTAGTTTTTTTTTTTTTTTTATTAATTTTTTTTAATTTATATTGACAACTGGGGGTATCCTGGTTCAAACTTCAAGTTATTTATAAAAAAAAAAAAAAAAAAATTTATGAAATTATTATATTTAATTTCTGGCAGACAACGGACGGAGCCTTATCTGGTGTAGTGGTCTGGGGTGTAAGATCATTATACTATTAGGGTTCTAAGGGTGGGTAGATTAAGTTAGGATTAGGGTTTGGGTGGTTGTGGTGGGTGTGTTTTCTCCTTATTATGCTTGTTTTTCTTGTACTCTGCAAAAATACAATGGTTACATTGAGAAATTAGCAAATAAAAGACAAACAAGCAAAAATCAGATAAAGTACCCTGGTTCAAATCTTGTCTAGTTTTTTGATTTATTTTTTTTTTAATTTTTTTTTTTTTGAATTTTTATGAATAAAAAATTTGGAAACAATATACTGCTGAGGGTATATCGCTTCAAAGGTCGAGTAGGTAGCTAAAAATGTTTATATCTCTTTATAAGGAAACGGCTAAAAGAGCCCTATCTGGTCTAATTGTCTTAGGTATAAGAGTTTTGTAATGTTAGGGTTCAAAGAGTTGTTAGAAAAAGACAGATTTAAGATGAATGGGATGAATTTATTAATTACTGTTCATTCAGCTGTGTAACAATATTATAATATTTATATATATTTATTAGAAAACTGCTAACAGAGCCCAATCTGGTGAAGCGAGCTGTGATGTAACATTACTGTACTGTTAGAGCTCAAAGAGTTGGTAGAGAAAGTAAGATTTAAGGTGGGTGGAATGAATTATTTTCTTGCTATTCGTTTAGCTGTGCAAAACTACTACAGTTACAATTGAAATTAGTAAATAAAGAACAGAAATAAGGAAAAACCGAATGAGAAATTAATCCTTCTTTTTCTGTTTAAAAAAATTTAAGGATTTTAAAATAATTATTTATGTACAACTCAGCGACATTGCCTTATTTTCCTTATATATTTGTGATAAATGAACTTAAAAGGTAATTTGGTGTTTGACTCGATAGCTGATTATAAAATTTGTTAGAGGAGAATTCATCAAAACATACAAATTTCTACAAATAGCTTAACTTTAATTTTGTATCAAAAAATAAAAACAATATCAAAATTTGTATGTTATGTTAATTTTATATTGATAGCTTTGTACACAATTTCAAGTTTCTATCTTTATTAATTTCGAAGATATGCTTGCTAGGCTTTGAAGGCGTCTGTCAGCTATCCGTACCGCCACTTCAATTCATCCCAAATTTCAGGGACATAGAGGAAACATTACAGATCATCTTTGTACCAAAAATAAAGGTTCTATCTTTATTGGTTTTTAAGATATGGTCGTTTGGTCTGGGCCTTGAAGCTTTCAAAATCCGAACAATATACTATAGCTTTAATTTTTATGTCTTGTCGAAGGAAAATTTGTACAGGTGCCTAAGTTACAGGTCTCTAAAAATATCAAATTGACAAATATTTGATCCCTAATAGCTCTTAAACAGTGGGTGGTACAGTTTCCTAAGTTACGGGTGTTTAAAAATAGGAATATTTTAAATTATGAGTCCTAATAGCTCATAAACAGGGAATGAACTAAACAAATTTTCTGAGGAAACTTATACAAATTCTGAAAATGTTTTCTTACCTTAAAGTACCTATAACAAAGGTATGAAGGTAGAAAAAGCATGCAAAATTATGTTTTTACATAACGGTAAAGTTAAATACTAATTTAAAAAAACTTGTACATTTTTTATATGGATTTACATAGATAGAGGAAATTCCTGGCAAAAGTCGTTTTCAGATTGAAAAAATGTTAAACAGAACATGAGATATACACATTTAAAAATAAAGATTTTTCAAGGTTTGATCCTGGTTCAAACTGTTATTTTACAAAAAAAAAGAATATGAAATTATTATATTTATTTTCTGCCATACGACGTAAGGAGCCTTATCTGGTGTAGTGGTCTTTGGTGTAAGATTATTATGCTATTACGGTTCTAAGGGTGGCTCAATTAAGTGAGGGTTAGGTAGGGTTTAGGATGTTGTGGTTGGCTGGGTTTTTTCCTAACTCTGCTTTCTCTATTTTACCTCTGCAAAAATACAATGGTTAAATTGAAAATTAGCATACAAAAGAAAAAAATAAGCAAAAATCAGATAAAGTACCCTGGTTCAAATCTTGTCTAGTTGTTTTGTTTTTTTTTTAAATTTTTTTAATTTATATTGACAACTGGGGGTATCCTGGCTCCAACTTCAAGTTATTTATAAAAAAAAAAAAACATTTATGAAATTATTATATTTAATTTCTGGCAGACAACGGACGGAGCCTTATCTGGTGTAGTGGTCTGGGCTGTAAGATCATTATACTATTAGGGTTCTAAGGGTGGGTAGCTTAAGTTAGGATTAGAGTTTGGGTGGTTGTGGTGGCTGTGTTTTTTCCTTATTATGCTTGTTTTTCTTGTACTCTGCAAAAACGCAATGGCTACATTGAGAAATTAGCAAATAAAAGACAAATAAGCAAAAATCAGATAAGGACGGACCCTGGTTCAAATCTTGTCTAGTTTTTTTATTTATTTTTTTTTTATTTTTTTTTTTGAATTTTTATGAATAAAAAATTTGAAAACAATATACGGCTAACAGAGATCTGGTGAAGCGAGCTGGGATGTAATATCATTGTACTGTTAGAGCTCAAAGAGTTGGTAGAGAAAGTTAGATTTAAGGTGGGTGGAATGAATTATTTTCTTACTATTCGTTTAGCTGTGCAAAACTACTACAGTTACAATTGAAATTAGTAAATAAAGAACAGAAATAAGGAAAAAGCGAATGAGAAATCAATCCTTCTTTTTCTGTTTAAAAAAATTTAAGGATTTTAAAATAATTATTTATGTACAACTCAGCGATATTGCCTTATTTTCCTTATATATTTGTAATAAATGAATTTGAAAGGTAATTTGGTGTTTGACTCGATAGCTGATTATAGAATTTGTTGGAGGAGAATTTATCAAAACACACAAATTTCTACAAATAGCTTAACATTAATTTTATATCAAAAAATAAAAACAATATCAAAATTTGTATGGTATGTTAATTTCATATTGATAGCCTTGTACACAATTTCAAGTTTCTATCTTTATTAATTTCGAAGATATGCTTGCTAGGCTTTGAAGGCGTCTGTCAGCTATCCGTACCGCCACTTCAATTCATCTCAAATTTCAGGGACGTAGAGGAAACATTACAGATCATCCTTCTACCAAAAATAAAGGTTCTATCTTTATTGGTTTTGAAGATATGCTAGTTTGGTCTGGACCTTGAAGCTTTCAAAATTCGAACAATATACTATAGCTTTAATTTGTATGTCTTGCAGAAGAAAAATTTGTACAGGTGCCTAAGTTACAGATCTCTAAAAATATCAAATTGACAAATATTTAATCTCTAATAGCTCTTAAACAGTGAGTGATGCAAATTTTGATATTATTTTAAATAAAACTACCAAGCAGAGTCTGAGATGTATACATCTGAAAATAATTGTAACTGGGGCTGTAACTCTGGAACTCTATATAACTAAAAAGAACCGTTAACACACGTAAAAATATGTTACTGGAGTTTTAATTTGTATGTTTTGCCCAATACAAATATGTACAGCTTCCTAAGTTACGGGTGTTTAAAAATAGCAATATTTCAAACTATGAGTCTTAATAGCTCATAAACAGGGGATGAACCAAACAAATTTTCTGAGGAAACTTATACAAATTCTGAAAGTGCTTTTTTACCTTAAAATACCTATAAGAAAGCGTGCCGGAGTTATGAAGGTAGAAAAATCATGCAAAATTTGATTTTTACATAACGGTAAATTTAAATACTAAATTAAAAAAAAATTGTACATTTTTTATTTGGATTTACAAAGATAGAAGAAATTCCTGGCAAAAGACGTTTTCAGATTGAAAAAATGTTAAACAGAACATGAGATATGCACATTTAAAAATAAGGATTTTTCAAGGTTTGATCCTGGTTCAAACTGTTATTATAAAAAAAAAAAAAGAATATGAAATTATTATATTTATTTTCTGCCACACAAAGGACAGAGCCTTATCTGGTGTAGTGGTCTGGGGTGTTAGGTAGGATTTAGGGTGTTGTAATTGGCTGGGTCTTTTCCTTACTATGCTTTCTCTTTTTTCCTCTGCAAAAATACAATGGTTAAATTGAGAATTAGCAAATAAAAGAAAAAAATAAGCAAAAATCAGATAAAGTACCCTGGTTCAAATCTTGTCTAGTTTTTTTTTTTTTTTTTATTAATTTTTTTAATTTATATTGACAACTGGGGGTATCCTGGTTCAAACTTCAAGTCATTTATAAAAACAAAAAAAAAAAATTTATGAAATTATTATATTTAATTTCTGGCAGACAACGGACGGAGCCTTATCTGGTGTAGTGGTCTGGGGTGTAAGATCATTATACTATTAGGGTTCTAAGGGTGGGTAGATTAAGTTAGGATTAGGGTTTGGGTGGTTGTGGTGGGTGTGTTTTCTCCTTATTATGCTTGTTTTTCTTGTACTCTGCAAAAATACAATGGTTACATTGAGAAATTAGCAAATAAAAGACAAATAAGCAAAAAACAGATAAAGTACCCTGGTTCAAATCTTGTCTAGTTTTTTTATTTATTTTTTTTTTAATTTTTTTTTAATTTTTTTTTTTTTGAATTTTTATGAATAAAAAATTTGGAAACAATATACTGCTGAGGGTATATCGCTTCAAAGCTCGAGTAGGTAGCTAAAAATGTTTATATCTCTTTATAAGGAAAGAGCCCTATCTGGGCTTTATAAGGAAAGAGCCCTATCTGGGCTAAAAGAGCCCTATCTGGTCTAATGGTCTTAGGTATAAGAGTTTTGTAATGTTAGGGTTCAAAGAGTTGTTAGAAAAAGACAGATTTAAGATGAATGGGATGAATTTATTAATTACTGTTCATTCAGCTGTGTAACAATATTATAATATTTATATATATTTATTAGAAAACTGCTAACAGAGCCCAATCTGGTGAAGCGAGCTGTGATGTAACATCACTGTACTGTTAGAGCTCAAAGAGTTGGTAGAGAAAGTAAGATTTAAGGTGGGTGGAATGAATTATTTTCTTACTATTCGTTTAGCTTTGCAAAACTACTACAGTTACAATTGAAATTAGTAAATAAAGAACAGAAATAAGGAAAAACCGAATGAGAATCAATCCTTCTGTGTTTAAAATAATTTAAGGATTTTTAAATAATTATTTATGTACAACTCAGTGACATTGTCTTATTTTCCTTATATATTTGTGATAAATGAACTTAAAAAACTTAGAAAAATCATGCAAAATTTGATTTTTACATAACGGTAAATTTAAATACTAAATTAAAAAAAAATTGTACATTTTTTATTTGGATTTACAAAGATAGAAGAAATTCCTGGCAAAAGACGTTTTCAGATTGAAAAAATGTTAAACAGAACATGAGATATGCACATTTAAAAATAAGGATTTTTCAAGGTTTGATCCTGGTTCAAACTGTTATTATAAAAAAAAAAAAAGAATATGAAATTATTATATTTATTTTCTGCCACACAAAGGACAGAGCCTTATCTGGTGTAGTGGTCTGGGGTGTTAGGTAGGATTTAGGGTGTTGTAATTGGCTGGGTCTTTTCCTTACTATGCTTTCTCTTTTTTCCTCTGCAAAAATACAATGGTTAAATTGAGAATTAGCAAATAAAAGAAAAAAATAAGCAAAAATCAGATAAAGTACCCTGGTTCAAATCTTGTCTAGTTTTTTTTTTTTTTTTTATTAATTTTTTTAATTTATATTGACAACTGGGGGTATCCTGGTTCAAACTTCAAGTCATTTATAAAAACAAAAAAAAAAAATTTATGAAATTATTATATTTAATTTCTGGCAGACAACGGACGGAGCCTTATCTGGTGTAGTGGTCTGGGGTGTAAGATCATTATACTATTAGGGTTCTAAGGGTGGGTAGATTAAGTTAGGATTAGGGTTTGGGTGGTTGTGGTGGGTGTGTTTTCTCCTTATTATGCTTGTTTTTCTTGTACTCTGCAAAAATACAATGGTTACATTGAGAAATTAGCAAATAAAAGACAAATAAGCAAAAAACAGATAAAGTACCCTGGTTCAAATCTTGTCTAGTTTTTTTATTTATTTTTTTTTTAATTTTTTTTTAATTTTTTTTTTTTTGAATTTTTATGAATAAAAAATTTGGAAACAATATACTGCTGAGGGTATATCGCTTCAAAGCTCGAGTAGGTAGCTAAAAATGTTTATATCTCTTTATAAGGAAAGAGCCCTATCTGGGCTTTATAAGGAAAGAGCCCTATCTGGGCTAAAAGAGCCCTATCTGGTCTAATGGTCTTAGGTATAAGAGTTTTGTAATGTTAGGGTTCAAAGAGTTGTTAGAAAAAGACAGATTTAAGATGAATGGGATGAATTTATTAATTACTGTTCATTCAGCTGTGTAACAATATTATAATATTTATATATATTTATTAGAAAACTGCTAACAGAGCCCAATCTGGTGAAGCGAGCTGTGATGTAACATCACTGTACTGTTAGAGCTCAAAGAGTTGGTAGAGAAAGTAAGATTTAAGGTGGGTGGAATGAATTATTTTCTTACTATTCGTTTAGCTTTGCAAAACTACTACAGTTACAATTGAAATTAGTAAATAAAGAACAGAAATAAGGAAAAACCGAATGAGAATCAATCCTTCTGTGTTTAAAATAATTTAAGGATTTTTAAATAATTATTTATGTACAACTCAGTGACATTGTCTTATTTTCCTTATATATTTGTGATAAATGAACTTAAAAGGTAATTTGGTGTTTGACTCGATAGCTGATTATAAAATTTGTTAGAGGAGAATTTATCAAAACATACAAATTTCTACAAATAGCTTAACTTTAATTTTATATCAAAAAATAAAAACAATATCAAAATTTGTATGTTATGTTAATTTTATATTGATAGCCTTGTACACAATTTCAAGTTTCTATCTTTATTAATTTCGAAGATATGCTTTCTAGACTTTGAAGGCGTCTGTCAGCTATCCGTACCGCCACTTCAATTCATCTCAAATTTCAGGGACATAGAGGAAACATTACAGATCATCCTTGTACTATAAATAAAGGTTCTATCTTTATTGGTTTTGAAGATATGCTCGTTTGGTCTGTGCCTTGAAGCGTTCAAATTCCGAAGAATATACTATAGCTTTAATTTGTATGTCTTGCGGAAGAAACATTTGTACAGGTGCGTAAGTTACAGGTCTCTAAAAATATCAAATTGACAAATATTTGATCCGTAATAGCTCTTAAACAGTGGGTAATACAAAAAAATTTTCTCAGGATACTTATAATATTTCTAGAAGTTCTATCTTGTTTCAAAACTTAAAATTCCTATCTAAAATCGTGCCGGAGTTATGAAAAAAGAAATATCATGCAAAATTGGGTTTTCACATAACGGTACATATAAATAATAAATTACAAAATATTGCATAATTTTTATATTATTTTAAATAAAACTACCAACCAGAGTCTGAGATATATACATCTGAAAATAACTGTAACTGGGGCTGTAACTCTGGAACTCTATATAACTAAAAAGAACCGTTAACACACGTAAAAATATGTTACTGGAGTTTAAATTTGTATGTTTTGCCGAAGACAAATATGTACAGTTTCCTGAGTTACGGGTGTTTAAAAATAGCGATATTTCAAATTATGAGTCCTAATAGCTCATAAACAGGGGATGAACCAAACAAATTTTCTGAGGAAACTTATACAAATTCTGAAAGTGTTTTCTTACCTTAAAATACCTATAAAAAAGCGTGCCGGAGTTATGAAGGTAGAAAAATCATGCAGAATTTAGTTTTTACATAACGGTAAATTTAAATAATAAATTAAAACAAATTGTTATTTGTATTTACAAAGATAGAAGAAATTCCTGGCAAAAGCCGTTTTCAAATTGAAAAAATGTTAAACAGAACATGAAATATACACATTTAAAAATAAGGATTTTTCAAGGTTTGATCCTGGTTCAAGCTGTTATTATAAAAAAAAAAAGAATATGAAATTATTATATTTATTTTCTGCCACACAAAGGACGGAGCCTTATGTGGTGTAGTGGTCTGGGGTGTTAGATCATTATACTATAAGGGTTCTAAGGATGGGTAGCTAAGTTTGGGTTAGGGTAGGATTTAGGGTGTTGTAATTGGCTGGGTTTTTTCCTTAATATGCTTTCTCTTTTTTACCTCTGCAAAAATACAATGGTTAAATTTAGAATTAGCAAATAAAAGAAAAAAATAAGCAAAAATCAGATAAAGTACCCTGATTTAAATCTTGTCTAGTTGTTTTTTTTTTTTTTAAAATTTTTTTAATTTATATTGGTTCAAACTTCAAGTTATTTATAAAAAAAAAAAAAATATGAAATTATTATATATAATTTCTGGCAGACAACGGACGGAGCCTTATCTGGTGTTGTGGTCTGGGGTGTAAGATCATTATACTATTAGGGTTCTAAGGGTGGGTAAATTAAGTTAGGATTAGGGTTTGGGTGGTTGTGGTGGGTGTGTTTTCTCCTTATTATGCTTGTTTTTCTTGTATTCTGCAAAAACACAATGGTTACATTGAGAAATTAGCAAATAAAAGACAAATAAGCAAAATTCAGATAAAGTACCCAGGTTTCAAATCTTTTCTATTTTGTTTTTTTTTTTTTGAATTTCTATGAATAAAAAATTTGAAAACAATATAGTGCTGAGGTTATATCGTTTTAAAGCCCGAGTAGGTAGACAAAAGCTAACAGAGCCCTATCTGGTTTAGCGAGCTGGGATGTAGTATCATTGTCCTGTTAGAGCTCAAAGAGTTGGTAGAGAAAATTAGATTTAAGGTATGTGGAATAAAGTATTTTCTTACTATTCGTTTAGCTGCACAAAACTACTACAGTTACAATTGAAATTAGCAAATAAAGATCAGAAATAAGGAAAAACTGCTTTTTCTGTTTGTTACAATTCAAAATAAAGGTTCTATCTTTATTGGTTTTGAAAATATGCTTGTTTGGACTGGGCCTTGAAGCTTTCAAAATCCGAATAATATACTATAGCTTTAATTTTTATGTCTTGCCGTAGAAAAATTTGTACAGGTGCGTAAGTTACAGGTCTCTAAAAATATCAAATTGACAAATATTTGATCCCTAATAGCTCTTAAACAGTGGGTGATACAAAAACATTTTCTGAGGATACTTGTAATATTTCTTAAAGTGCTATCTTGTTTCAAAACTTCAAGTTCCTACCTAAAACCGTGCCGGAGTTTTGAAAAAAGAAATATCATGTAAAATTGGGTTTTCACATAACGGCAAATGTAAATAGTAAATTACAAAATATTGCATAATTTTGATATTATTTTTAATAAAACTACTAAGCAGAGTCTGAGATATATACATCTGGAAATAACTATAACTGGGGCTGTAACTCTGGAACTTTATATAACTAAAAAGAACCGTTAACAAACGTAAAAATATGTTACTGGAGTTTTAATTTGTATGTTTTGCTGAAGACAAATATGTACAGTTTCCTATGTTACGGGTGTTTAAAAATAGCAATATTTCAAATTATGAGTCCTAATAGCTCATAAACAGGGGATGAACCAAACAAATTTTCTGAGGAAACTTATACAAATTCTGAAAGTGTTTTCTTACCTTAAAATACCTATAAAAAAGCGTGCGATAAAGTACCCTGGCTCAAATCTTGTCTAGTTTATTTATTTATTTTTTTTTAATTTTTTTTTTTTGAATTTTTATGAATAAAAAATTTGAAAACAATATACTGCTGAGGGTATATCTGAGGGTATATCTATCTAATATACTGCTGAGGGTATAACGGTAAATTTAAATAGTAAATTACAAAATATTGCATAATTTTAATATTGCTTCATGTAGATAATAAAATTTTCGGTTTTATGGCGGTTTTATATTGCAAAACTATTACGCAGAGCCTGAGATATATACATCTGAAAATGGGGCTTTTTCGAAATTTTGAAGAGCTGTAACTCTGAAACTCTATATAACTAAAATAAACATTTAACACACGTTAAAATATATTACTGTAGCTTTAATATTTATATCTTTCCGAAGTAAAATGTGTACAGGTTCGTAAGTTACAAGTGTTTAAAAATAGGAAATTTTCAATTTTTGAGCCCTAATAGCTCATAAACAGGGGATGGCCCACAAAAATTTTCTGAGCAAACTTATACTAATTCCAAAAGTTCTTTCTTGCTTCAAAATTTCAAGCCTCTATCTAAAAGCGTGCCGGAGTTATAATGGTTACGCATGGTTAAATTTTTTTTTCTCTATCTTTAACTGTGTAGAAGTTTTGCAAAAAGACTGACGGACGGCCGGACGGACGGACAAAGTGAAACTAGTAAGCACATTTTTTCAAATTTATTTTTGGAAATGTGCTAAAAAGCGTGCCAGAGTTATGAAGGTAGAAAAATTATGCAAAATTTGGCTTTTACATAACGGTAAATTTAAATACTAAATTTAAACAAAATTGTACATTTATTGATATGAATTTACAAACGCAAAAGACGTTTTCAGATTGAAAAAATGTTAAACAGAACATGAGATATACACATTTAAAAATAAGGATTTTTCAAGGTTTGATCCTGGTTCAAACTGTTATTATAAAAAAAAAAAAAAAATATGAAATTATTATATTTATTTTCTGCCACACAAAAGACGGAGCCTTATCTGGTGTAGTGGTATGGGCTATAAGATCATTATACTATTAGGGTTCTAAGGGTGGGTAGATTAAGTTAGGATTAGGGTTTGGGTGGTTGTGGTGGGTGTGTTTTCTCCTTATTATGCTTGTTTTTCTTGTACTCTGCAAAAACACAATGGTTACATTGAGAAATTAGCAAATAATTGACAAATAAGCAAAAATCAGATAAAGTACCCTATTTCAAATCTTGTCTAGTTTTATTATTTATTTTTTTTTTATTTTTCTTTTTTAAATTTTTATGAATAAAAAATTTGAAAACAATATACGGCTAACACAGCCCAATCTGGTGAAGCGAGCTGGGATGTAACATCATTGTACTGTTAGAGCTCAAAGAGTTGGTAGAGAAAGTTAGATTTAAGGTGGGTGGAATGAATTATTTTCTTACTATTCGTTTAGCTGTGCAAAACTACTACAGTTACAATTGAAATTAGTAAATAAAGAACAGAAATAAGGAAAAACCGAATGAGAAATCAATCCTTCTTTTTCTGTTTAAAAAAATTTAAGGATTTTAAAATAATTATTTATGTACAACTCAGCGATATTGCCTTATTTTCCTTATATATTTGTAATAAATGAATTTGAAAGGTAATTTGGTGTTTGACTCGATAGCTGAATATAGAATTTGTTGCAGGAGAATTTATCAAAACACACAAATTTCTACAAATAGCTTAACTTTAATTTTATATCAAAAAATAAAAACAATATCAAAATTTGTATGGTATGTTAATTTTATATTGATAGCCTTGTACACAATTTCAAGTTTCTATCTTTATTAATTTCGAAGATATGCTTGCTAGGCTTTGAAGGCGTCTGTCAGCTATCCGTACCGCCACTTCAATTCATCTCAAATTTCAGGGACGTAGAGGAAACATTACAGATCATCCTTGTACCAAAAATAAAGGTTCTATCTCTATTGGTTTTGAAGATATGCTAGTTTGGTCTGGACCTTGAAGCTTTCAAAATTCGAACAATATACTATAGCTTTAATTTGTATGTCTTGCAGAAGAAAAATTTGTACAGGTGCCTAAGTTACAGATCTCTAAAAATATCAAATTGACAAATATTTAATCTCTAATAGCTCTTAAACAGTGGGTGATGCAAATTTTGATATTATTTTAAATAAAACTACCAACCAGAGTCTGAGATATATACATCTGAAAATAACTGTAACTGGGGCTGTAACTCTGGAACTCTATATAACTAAAAAGAACCGTTAACACACGTAAAAATATGTTACTGGAGTTTTAATTTGTATGTTTTGCCGAATACAAATATGTACAGCTTCCTAAGTTACGGGTGTTTAAAAATAGCAATATTTCAAATTATAAGTCCTAATAGCTCATAAACAGGGGATGAACCAAACAAATTTTCTGAACTTATACAAATTCTGAAAGTGTTTTCTTACCTTAAAATACCTATAAAAAAGCGTGCCGGAGTTATGAAGGTAGAAAAATCATGCAAAATTTGATTTTTACATAACGGTAAATTTAAATACTAAATTAAAAAAAATTGTACATTTTTTATTTGGATTTACAAAGATAGAAGAAATTCCTGGCAAACGTTTTCAGATTGAAAAAATGTTAAACAGAACATGAGATATACATATTTAAAAATAAGGATTTTTCAAGGTTTGATCCTGGTTCAAACTGTTATTATAAAAAAAAAAAAGAATATGAAATTATTATATTTATTTTCTGCCACACAAAGGACGGAGCCTTATCTGGTGTAGTGGTCTGGGGTGTTAGGTAGGATTTAGGGTGTTGTAATTGGCTGGGTCTTTTCCTTACTATGCTGTCTCTTTTTTACCTCTGCAAAAATACAATGGTTAAATTGAGAATTAGCAAATAAAAGAAAAAAATAAGCAAAAATCAGATAAAGTACCCTGGTTCAAATCTTGTCTAGTTTTTTTTTTTTTTTTATTAATTTTTTTTAATTTATATTGACAACTGGGGGTATCCTGGTTCAAACTTCAAGTTATTTAAAAAAAAAAAAAAAAAAAAAATTTATGAAATTATTATATTTAATTTCTGGCAGACAACGGACGGAGCCTTATCTGGTGTAGTGGTCTGGGGTGTAAGATCATTATACTATTAGGGTTCTAAGGGTGGGTAGATTAAGTTAGGATTAGGGTTTGGGTGGTTGTGGTGGGTGTGTTTTCTCCTTATTATGCTTGTTTTTCTTGTACTCTGCAAAAATACAATGGTTACATTGAGAAATTAGCAAATAAAAGACAAATAAGCAAAAATCAGATATAAAAGTACCCTGGTTCAAATCTTGTCTAGTTTTTTTATTTATTTTTTTTTTAATTTTTTTTTTTTTTGAATTTTTATGAATAAAAAATTTGGAAACAATATACTGCTGAGGGTATATCGCTTCAAAGCTCGAGTAGGTAGCTAAAAATGTTTATATCTCTTTATAAGGAAACGGCTAAAAGAGCCCTATCTGGTCTAATGGTCTTAGGTATAAGAGTTTTGTAATGTTAGGGTTCAAAGAGTTGTTAGAAAAAGACAGATTTAAGATGAATGTGATGAATTTATTAATTACTGTTCATTCAGCTGTGTAACAATATTATAATATTTATATATATTTATTAGAAAACTGCTAACAGAGCCCAATCTGGTGAAGCGAGCTGTGATGTAACATCACTGTACTGTTAGAGCTCAAAGAGTTGGTGGAGAAAGTTAGATTTAAGGTGGGTGGAATGAATTATTTTCTTACTATTCGTTTAGCTGTGCAAAACTACTACAGTTACAATTGAAATTAGTAAATAAAGAACAGAAATAAGGAAAAACCGAATGAGAATCAATCCTTCTGTGTTTAAAATAATTTAAGGATTTTTAAATAATTATTTATGTACAACTCAGCGACATTGCCTTATTTTCCTTATATATTTGTGATAAATGAACTTAAAAAGTAATTTGGTGTTTCACTCAATAGCTGATTATAGAATTTGTTGGAGGAGAATTTATCAAAACATACAAATTTCTACAAATAGCTTAACTTTAATTTTGCATCAAAAAATAAAAACAACATGAAAATGTTAGGTTATGTTAATTATATCTTATATTTTTATGTTAATTTTATAATTGCTTATCATCGCTTATATTTAATTTTTGTTTGAGGTAACATTTTAATAACAGGCAAATAAACATAACATTAAAGTTTTCTACAATAAATACTGTTTTAACAGACAATATGAACAGTACACATTTTTATGTTATGTTATTTTAACAGTATATGTATTTTATATTATTGTTAATTAAAAAATAAAATTTTAATGTAAAATTCATTTCTGCTTAATATAACATACAAAGTTCTCAAAAAATGTCTTGATTTTATAACAGAATTTAAAATAACATTGAAACATTTTTTTGTTATTCTATTTGAATGGCATCTTATTATGTTAATTTGAAAAATAATTAATATCCATTTTATTTTTGTTTTTTAAATAAATATAATTAAAAAAAGAAGGTAGAATGTAAAGCAATAGTTTTTAGAAGCGCACATCTCCAAAAGATATTACAAACTGTGTAGAATTGTGATTAGCATCAAAATTTGAAAATTTCATATAAGAAAAACTGTGAAATAGTTACATTTTTGTATCCGAAACCCTATAAAAACCCTATAAAAACCCTATAAAACTAAAACCCTATAACCCTATACCCTATAAAACTAAAAAAAAAACCCGTTAACGTAACACGTAACAATATATTACTGAAATTTTTAATTAGTATGTCTTGTCGAACGCAAATATGTACAATTTCCAAAGGTACAGGTGTTTAAAAATAGCAATATTTCAAATTCTGAGTCCTAATAGCTCATAAACAGGGGATGATCCAAACAAAATTATCTGAGGAAACTTATACTAATTCTGAAAGTTCCTTATTACCTTAAAGCACCTATAAAAAATAGTTAGTGTGTAGGGTATTGTGGTTGGGTGGGTTTTATTTATTAAGCTGTCTTTTCTTGTACTCTGCAAAGATGCAATGGTTAAATTGAGAATTAGCAAATAAAAGACAAAAAAAAGCAAAAATCAGATAAAGTGCCCTGGTTCAAATCTCGTCTATTTTTTTTTTTTTATTTTTTTTATTTATATAGACAACGGGGGTATCCTGGTTCAAACTTCAAGTTATTTGTAAAAAAAAAATAAAAAATATGAAATTATTATATTTATTTTCTGGCAGACGACGTACGGAGCCTTATCTGGTGTAGTGATCTGGGGTGTAAGATTATTATACGGTTAGGATTCTAAGGCTGGGTGGATTAAGTAAGGGGTAAGGTAGGGTAGGGTTTGGGTGGTCGTGGTTGGATCTGTTTTCTCCTTATATTATGCTTTCTTTTCTTGTACTTTGCAAAAATACAATGGTTAAATTGAGAATTAACAAATAAAAGACAAAAATAACAAAAAATCAGATAAACTACCAGGTTCAAATCTTGTCTAGTTTTTTTATTATTATTATTTTTTTTTTTGAATTTTTATGAATACAAAATTTGAAAACAATATACCACTGAGGGTATATCGCTTCAAAGTCCGAGTAGATAGGCAAAAGCTAACAGAGCCCTATCTGGTGTAGCGATCTGGGATGTAACATCATTGTACTGTTAGAGCTCAAAGAGTTGGTAGAGAAAATTAGTTTTAAGGTGGGTGGTATGAGTTATTTTCTTACTATTCGTTTAGCTGCACGAAACTACTACAGTTACAATTGAAATTAGCAAATAAAGATCAGAAATAAGGAAAAACTGCTTTTTCTGTTTGTTACAATTCAAAATACAGGTTCTATCTTTATTGGTTTTGAAGATATGCTTGTTTGGTCTGGGCCTTGAAGCTTTCAAAATTCAAACAATATACTATAGCTTTAATTTTTATGTCTTGCCGAAGAAAAATTTGTACAGGTGCCTAAGTTACAGATCTCTAAAAATATCAAATTGACAAATATTTAATCTTTAATAGCTCTTAAACAGTGGGTGATGCAAATTTTGATATTATTTTTAAAAAAACTACTAAGCAGAGTCTGAGATGTATACATCTGAAAATAATTGTAACTGGGGCTGTAACTCTGGAACTCTATATAACTAAAAAGAACCGTTAACACACGTAAAAATATGTTACTGGAGTTTTAATTTGTATGTTTTGCCGAATACAAATATGTACAGCTTCCTAAGTTACGGGTGTTTAAAAATAGCAATATTTCAAATTATGAGTCCTAATAGCTCATAAACAGGGGATGAACCAAACAAATTTTCTGAGAAAACTTATACAAATTCTGAAAGTGTTTTTTTACCTTAAAATACCTATAAAAAAGCGTGCCGGAGTTATGAAGGTAGAAAAATCATGCAAAATTCGATTTTTACATAACAGTAAATTTAAATACTAAATTAAAAAAAATTGTACATTTTTTATTTGGATTTACAAAGATAGAAGAAATTCCTGACAAAAGACGTTTTCAGATTGAAAAAATGTTAAACAGAACATGAGATATACACATTTAAAAATAAGGATTTTTCAAGGTTTGATCCTGGTTCAAACTGTTATTATTAAAAAACGAGGAAGAATACAGTTGACTTTGTCAACTCTTAGATACCCGTACGAACCGTTAGTATGTTCACAGCCTGTCACTCTGCTTACAATATTATTTTTTTAATATTTTAGTATTTTAAAATAATTTGGGTGAATTTTATAATTTCTAGAACTATGGGTTGTACATATATTCAAACTATATGTTTATATGTACATTCTTCAAAAGCAGATTCTAACCTTTCACATAACGATTATCAATCCAAAACTTTTTCAAATATTCTATAGTACCATTTAATACTAAGCGGTAAATGTATATTAAATTTACTAAGTACAAAACAGTAAATATAATTTTAAATATTATATTATATTATATTTAAATATTCCATTGACAGAAAAATTTCTTATAAGTACAATAAAATAAATATGTATGTAAATACGGCGCTATATAATATACATCTATACTCTTATCATTCATTCACTAGTGACATATACGATATGTAAATAAACATGATATATTGTATAAGTATGTATATATATTAATATCATATAAATAAAAATTCTTCAAGCAACCGTTATGTTGTTTATTTATTTACATTTTTATGAACTACGCATTATATCCTCAACAATTTCAAATTATCGAGTAAAATAAAATGGAAAAAATTCGTTAAAGAAATTTGTTAGAAAATTTGAAAAAATCAAGTAACACTTTCGTCAATTATAAAGTAACCCTATATTATTAAAAAAAGTTGTTAACAGAAATAAAAGTACAATGTTGGAGCTTTAATTTTTGTGTATTACTTCAAAAAAATTTTAACAGGTGTTTAAAAATAGGAAATTTTCAGTTTTTGACCCCTTACAGCTCCTAAACGGGGGGTGATACAAAAAAAATTTCTGAAATGACTCATACTAATTTTCAAAGATCTAACTTCTGTCAAAATTTCAAGTTTCCAACTTTAACCGTTTAGAAGATGGAAGGGTTAAAGAATTTTGCAAAATTTGAGTTTTGCATAACGGTAAATTAAGACACCGTATGCCAAAATTATATATTTATTGTATATATACTTTTAAAGCTAATGAAAGTAGTAATCATTTGGCGTTTTCAAAATGAAGATATACCTTATACAACTTGTGCTATAATAATTTAAATATGGAGCTTTTTTGAACCTTTGGGGAGCTGTAGCTCCGTAACGGGTGGGGCTACAAAAAAAAGTTATTAAAAATAAAATTAATATTTTTGTGAGATCTATTAGTCGTTAAAATTTCATAGCTCTATTGCAAAAAAAATGTGGGGATCTAAAAGTTAGGTGTTCGAGAGCTACCTTAAGGCTTGCTCCAAACTCAACCAAAAAAATAGGGAACCTACAAATTACTCCAATAATATTTTGTGTAAATTTCAAGATTCTAGCTTTCTTAGTTTTTGAGTTAGCGTGCTGACGGACGGACGGACGGACGGACGGACGGACATGGCTCAAAAGTCTTAGAATTTTTTTCTGATCCGATCCATACCTTTGAAGGTATATCTAGCTCGCTTATTTCGAGGTGTTACAAAGGGAGGAGTAATTTTATTATACCCGATCCTATCGTACGGGTATAAAAAAAAAGAATATGAAATTATTATATTTATTTTCTGCCACACAAAGGACAGAGCCTTATCTGGTGTAGTGGTCTGGGGTGTTAGGTAGGATTTAGGGTGTTGTAATTGGCTGGGTCTTTTCCTTACTATGCTTTCTCTTTTTTATCTCTGCAAAAATACAATGGTTAAATTGAGAATTAGCAAATAAAAGAAAAAAATAAGCAAAAATCAGATAAAGTACCCTGGTTCAAATCTTGTCTAGTTTTTTTTTTTTTTTTATTAATTTTTTTTAATTTATATTGACAACTGGGGGTATCCTGGTTCAAACTTCAAGTTATTTATAAAAAAAAAAAAAAAAAAAAATTTATGAAATTATTATATTTAATTTCTGGCAGACAACGGACGGAGCCTTATCTGGTGTAGTGGTCTGGGGTGTAAGATCATTATACTATTAGGGTTCTAAGGGTGGGTAGATTAAGTTAGGATTAGGGTTTGGGTGGTTGTGTTTTCTCCTTATTATGCTTGTTTTTCTTGTACTCTGCAAAAATACAATGGTTACATTGAGAAATTAGCAAATAAAAGACAAATAAGCAAAAATCAGATAAAGTACCCTGGTTCAAATCTTGTCTAGTTTTTTTATTTATTTTTTTTTTAATTTTTTTTTTTTTTGAATTTTTGTGAATAAAAAATTTGGAAACAATATACTGCTGAGGGTATATCGCTTCAAAGCTAGAGTAGGTAGCTAAAAATGTTTATATCTCTTTATAAGGAAACGGCTAAAAGAGCCCTATCTGGTCTAATGGTCTTAGGTATAAGAGTTTTGTAATGTTAGGGTTCAAAGAGTTGTTAGAAAAAGACAGATTTAAGATGAATGGGATGAATTTATTAATTACTGTTCATTCAGCTGTGTAACAATATTATAATATTTATATATATTTATTAGAAAACTGCTAACAGAGCCCAATCTGGTGAAGCGAGCTGTGATGTAACATCACTGTACTGTTAGAGCTCAAAGAGTTGGTAGAGTAAGTAATATTTAAGGTGGGTGGAATGAATTATTTTCTTACTATTCGTTTAGCTGTGCAAAACTACTACAGTTACAATTGAAATTAGTAAATAAAGAACAGAAATAAGGAAAAACCGAATGAGAATCAATCCTTCTGTGTTTAAAATAATTTAAGGATTTTAAAATAATTATTTATGTACAACTCAGCGACATTGCCTTATTTTCCTTATATATTTGTCATAAATGAACTTAAAAGGTAATTTGGTGTTTGACTCGATAGCTGATTATAAAATTTGTTAGAGGAGAATTTATCAAAACATACGAATTTCTACAAATAGCTTAACTTTAATTTTGTATCAAAAAATAAAAACAACATGAAAATGTTATGTTATGTTAATTATATCTTATATTTTTATGTTAATTTTATAATTGCTTATCATCGCTTATATTTAATTTTTGTTTGAGGTAACATTTTAATAACAGGCAAATAAACATAACATTAAAATTTTCTACAATAAATACTGTTTTAACAGACAATATGAACAGTACACATTTTTATGTTATGTTATTTTAACAGTATATGTATTTTATATTATTGTTAATTAAAAAATAAAATTTTAATGTAAAATTCATTTCTGCTTAATATAACATACAAAGTTCTCAAAAAATGTCTTGATTTTATAACAGAATTTAAAATAACATTGAAACATTTTTTTGTTATTCTATTTGAATGGCATCTTATTATGTTAATTTGAAAAATAATTAATATCCATTTTATTTTTTGTTTTTTAAATAAATATAACTAAAAAAAGAAGGTAGAATGTAAAGCAATAGTTTTTAGAAGCGCACATCTCCAAAAGATATTACAAACTGTGTAGAATTGTGATTAGCATCAAAATTTGAAAATTTCATATAAGAAAAACTGTGAAATAGTTACATTTTTGTAATTTTGAGGGTCTGTAATTCCGAAACCCTATAAAACTAAAAAAAAAACCCGTCAACGTAACACGTAACAATATATTACTGAAATTTTTAATTAGTATGTCTTGTCGAACGCAAATATGTACAATTTCCAAAGGTACAGGTGTTTAAAAATAGCAATATTTCAAATTCTGAGTCCTAATAGCTCATAAACAGGGGATGATCCAAACAAAATTATCTGAGGAAACTTATACTAATTCTGAAAGTTCCATATTACCTTAAAGCACCTATAAAAAATAGTTAGTGTGTAGGGTATTGTGGTTGGGTGGGTTTTATTTATTAAGCTGTCTTTTCTTGTACTCTGCAAAGATGCAATGGTTAAATTGAGAATTAGCAAATAAAAGACAAAAAAAAGCAAAAATCAGATAAAGTGCTCTGGTCCAAATCTCGTCTATTTTTTTTTTTTTTATTTTTTAAATTTATATAGACAACGGGGGTATCCTGGTTCAAACTTCAAGTTATTTGTAAAAAAAAATAAAAAATATGAAATTATTATATTTATTTTCTGGCAGATGACGTGCGGAGACTTATCTGGTGTAGTGATCTGGGGTGTAAGATTATTATACGGTTAGGATTCTAAGGCTGGGTAGATTAAGTAAGGGGTAAGGTAGGGTAGGGTTTGGGTGGTCGTGGTTGGATCTGTTTTCTCCTTATTATGCTTTCTTTTCTTGTACTTTGCAAAAATACAATGGTTAAATTGAGAATTAACAAATAAAAGACAAAAATAACAAAAAATCAGATAAACTACCATGGTTCAAATCTTGTCTAGTTTTTTTATTATTATTTTTTTTTTTTTTGAATTTTTATGAATACAAAATTTGAAAACAATATACCACTGAGGGTATATCGCTTCAAAGTCCGAGTAGATAGGCAAAAGCTAACAGAGCCCTATCTGGTGTAGCGAGCTGGGATGTAACATCATTATACTGTTAGAGCTCAAAGAGTTGGTAGAGAAAATTAGTTTTAAGGTGGGTGGTATGAATTATTTTCTTACTATTCGTTTAGCTGCACAAAACTACTACAGTTACAATTGAAATTAGCAAATAAAGATCAGAAATAAGGAAAAACTGCTTTTTCTGTTTGTTACAATTCAAAATAAAGGTTCTATCTTTATTGGTTTTGAAAATATGCTTGTTTGGTCTGGGCCTTGAAGCTTTCAAAATCCGAACAATATACTATAGCTTTAATTTTTATGTCTTGCCGTAGAAAAATTTGTACAGGTGCCTAAGTTACAGGTCTCTAAAAATATCAAATTGACAAATATTTGATCCCTAATAGCTCTTAAACAGTGGGTGATACAAAAACATTTTCTGAGGATACTTGTAATATTTCTTAAAGTGCTATCTTGTTTCAAAACTTCAAGTTCCTACCTAAAACCGTGCCGGAGTTTTGAAAAAAGAAATATCATGTAAAATTGCGTTTTCACATAACGGCAAATATAAATAGTAAATTACAAAATATTGCATAATTTTGATATTATTTTTAATAAAACTACTAAGCAGAGTCTGAGATATATACATCTGGAAATAACTATAACTGGGGCTGTAACTCTGGAACTTTATATAACTAAAAAGAACCGTTAACAAACGTAAAAATATGTTAATGGAGTTTTAATTTGTATGTTTTGCTGAAGACAAATATGTACAGTTTCCTATGTTACGGGTGTTTAAAAATAGCAATATTTCAAATTATGAGTCCTAATAGCTCATAAACAGGGGATGAACCAAACAAATTTTCTGAGGAAACTTATACAAATTCTGAAAGTGTTTTCTTACCTTAAAATACCTATAAAAAAGTGTGCCGGAGTTATGAAGGTAGAAAAATCATGCAAAATTCGATTTTTACATAACGGTAAATTTAAATACTAAATTAAAAAAAATTGTACATTTTTTATTTGGATTTGCAAAGATAGAAGAAATTCCTGGCAAAAGACGTTTTCAGATTGAAAAAATGTTAAATAGAACATGAGATATGCACATTTAAAAATAAAGATTTTTCAAGGTTTGATCCTGGTTCATACTGTTATTATAAAAAAAAAAAAAAAGAATATGAAATTATTATATTTATTTTCTGCCACACAAAGGACAGAGCCTTATCTGGTGTAGTGGTCTGGGGTGTTAGGTAGGATTTAGGGTATTGTAATTGGCTGGGTCTTTTCCTTACTATGCTTTCTCTTTTTTACCTCTGCAAAAATACAATGGTTAAATTGAGAATTAACAAATAAAAGAAAAAAATAAGCAAAAATCAGATAAAGTACCCTGGTTCAAATCTTGTCTAGTTTTTTTTTTTTTTTTATTAATTTTTTTTAATTTATATTGACAACTGGGAGTATCCTGGTTCAAACTTCAAGTTATTTATAAAAAAAAAAAAAAAAAAAATTTATGAAATTATTATATTTAATTTCTGGCAGACAACGGACGGAGCCTTATCTGGTGTAGTGGTCTGGGGTGTAAGATCATTATACTATTAGGGTTCTAAGGGTGGGTAGATTAAGTTAGGATTAGGGTTTGGGTGGTTGTGGTGGGTGTGTTTTCTCCTTATTATGCTTGTTTTTCTTGTACTCTGCAAAAATACAATGGTTACATTGAGAAATTAGCAAATAAAAGACAAATAAGCAAAAATCAGATAAAGTACCCTGGTTCAAATCTTGTCTAGTTTTTTGATTTATTTTTTTTTTAATTTTTTTTTTTTTTGAATTTTTATGAATAAAAAATTTGGAAACAATATACTGCTGAGGGTATATCGCTTCAAAGCTCGAGTAGGTAGCTAAAAATGTTTATATCTCTTTATAAGGAAACGGCTAAAAGAGCCCTATCTGGTCTAATGGTCTTAGGTATAAGAGTTTTGTAATGTTAGGGTTCAAAGAGTTGTTAGAAAAAGACAGATTTAAGATGAATGGGATGAATTTATTAATTACTGTTCATTCAGCTGTGTAACAATATTATAATATTTATATATATTTATTAGAAAACTGCTAACAGAGCCCAATCTGGTGAAGCGAGCTGTGATGTAACATTACTGTACTGTTAGAGCTCAAAGAGTTGGTAGAGAAAGTAAGATTTAAGGTGGGTGGAATGAATTATTTTCTTACTATTCGTTTAGCTGTGCAAAACTACTACAGTTACAATTGAAATTAGTAAATAAAGAACAGAAATAAGGAAAAACCGAATGAGAATCAATCCTTCTGTGTTTAAAATAATTTAAGGATTTTAAAATAATTATTTATGTACAACTCAGCGACATTGCCTTATTTTCCTTATATATTTGTGATAAATGAACTTAAAAGGTAATTTGGTGTTTGACTCGATAGCTGATTATAAAATTTGTTAGAGGAGAATTTATCAAAACATACAAATTTCTACAAATAGCTTAACTTTAATTTTGTATCAAAAAATAAAAACAATATCAAAATTTGTATGTTATGTTAATTTTATATTGATAGCCTTGTACACAATTTCAAGTTTCTATCTTTATTAATTTCGAAGATATGCTTGCTAGGCTTTGAAGGCGTCTGTCAGCTATCCGTACCGCCACTTCAATTCATCTCAAATTTCAGGGACATAGAGGAAACATTACAGATCATCCTTGTACCAAAAATAAAGGTTCTATCTTTATTGGTTTTTAAGATATGGTCGTTTGGTCTGGGCCTTGAAGCTTTCAAAATCCGAACAATATACTATAGCTTTAATTTTTATGTCTTGCCGAAGAAAAATTTGTACAGGTGCCTAAGTTACAGGTCTCTAAAAATATCAAATTGACAAATATTTGATCCCTAATAGCTCTTAAACAGTGGCTGGTACAGTTTCCTAAGTTACGGGTGTTTAAAAATAGGAATATTTTAAATTATGAGTCCTAATAGCTCATAAACAGGGAATGAACTAAACAAATTTTCTGAGGAAACTTATACAAATTCTGAAAATGTTTTCTTACCTTAAAGTACCTATAACAAAGGTATGAAGGTAGAAAAAGCATGCAAAATTTTGTTTTTACATAACGGTAAATTTAAATACTAATTTAAAAAAAACTTGTACATTTTTTATATGGATTTACATAGATAGAGGAAATTCCTGGCAAAAGTCGTTTTCAGATTGAAAAAGTGTTAAACAGAACATGAGATATACACATTTAAAAATAAAGATTTTTCAAGGTTTGATCCTGGTTCAAACTGTTATTTTACAAAAAAAAAGAATATGAAATTATTATATTTATTTTCTGCCATACGACGTAAGGAGCCTTATCTGGTGTAGTGGTCTTTGGTGTAAGATTATTATGCTATTACGGTTCTAAGGGTGGCTCAATTAAGTAAGGGTTAGGTAGCGTTTAGGATGTTGTGGTTGGCTGGGTTTTTTCCTAACTATGCTTTCTCTATTTTACCTCTGCAAAAATACAATGGTTAAATTGAAAATTAGCATACAAAAGAAAAAAAGAAGCAAAAATCAGATAAAGTACCCTGGTTCAAATCTTGTCTAGTTGTTTTGTTTTTTTTTTAAATTTTTTTAATTTATATTGACAACTGGGGGTATCCTGGCTCCAACTTCAAGTTATTTATAAAAAAAAAAAAACATTTATGAAATTATTATATTTAATTTCTGGCAGACAACGGACGGAGCCTTATGTGGTGTAGTGGTCTGGGCTGTAAGATCATTATACTATTAGGGTTCTAAGGGTGGGTAGCTTAAGTTAGGATTAGAGTTTGGGTGGTTGTGGTGGGTGTGTTTTCTCCTTATTATGCTTGTTTTTCTTGTACTCTGCAAAAACACAATGGTTACATTGAGAAATTAGCAAATAACAGACAAATAAGCAAAAATCAGATAAGGACCCTGGTTCAAATCTTGTCTAGTTTTTTTATTTATTTTTTTTTTATTTTTCTTTTTTGAATTTTTATGAATAAAAAATTTGAAAACAATATACGGCTAACAGAGCCCAATCTGGTGAAGCGAGCTGGGATGTAACATCATTGTACTGTTAGAGCTCAAAGAGTTGGTAGAGAAAGTTAGATTTAAGGTGGGTGGAATGAATTATTTTCTTACTATTCGTATAGCTGTGCAAAACTACTACAGTTACAATTAAAATTAGTAAATAAAAAACAGAAATAAGGAAAAACCTAATGAGAAATCAATCCTTCTTTTTCTGTTTAAAAAAATTTAAGGATTTTAAAATAATTATTTATGTACAACTCAGCGATATTGCCTTATTTTCCTTATATATTTGTAATAAATGAATTTGAAAGGTAATTTGGTGTTTGACTCGATAGCTGATTATAGAATTTGTTGGAGGAGAATTTATCAAAACACACAAATTTCTACAAATAGCTTAACTTTAATTTTATATCAAAAAATAAAAACAATACCAAAATTTGTATGGTATGTTAATTTCATATTGATAGCCTTGTACACAATTTCAAGTTTCTATCTTTATTAATTTCGAAGATATGCTTGCTAGGCTTTGAAGGCGTCTGTCAGCTATCCGTACCGCCACTTCAATTCATCTCAAATTTCAGGGACGTAGAGGAAACATTACAGATCATCCTTCTACCAAAAATAAAGGTTCTATCTTTATTGGTTTTGAAGATATGCTAGTTTGGTCTGGACCTTGAAGCTTTCAAAATTCGAACAATATACTATAGCTTTAATTTGTATGTCTTGCAGAAGAAAAATTTGTACAGGTGCCTAAGTTACAGATCTCTAAAAATATCAAATTGACAAATATTTAATCTCTAATAGCTCTTAAACAGTGGGTGATGCTAATTTTGATATTATTTTAAATAAAACTACTAAGCAGAGTCTGAGATGTATACATCTGAAAATAATTGTAACTGGGGCTGTAACTCTGGAACTCTATATAACTAAAAAGAACCGTTAACACACGTAAAAATATGTTACTGGAGTTTTAATTTGTATGTTTTGCCCAATACAAATATGTACAGCTTCCTAAGTTACGGGTGTTTAAAAATAGCAATATTTCAAACTATGAGTCTTAATAGCTCATAAACAGGGGATGAACCAAACAAATTTTCTGAGGAAACTTATACAAATTCTGAAAGTGCTTTTTTACCTTAAAATACCTATAAAAAAGCGTGCCGGAGTTATGAAGGTAGAAAAATCATGCAAAATTCGATTTTTACATAACTGTAAATTTAAATACTAAATTAAAAAAAATTGTACATTTTTTATTTGGATTTGCAAAGATAGAAGAAATTCCTGGCAAAAGACGTTTTCAGATTGAAAAAATGTTAAATAGAACATGAGATATACACATTTAAAAATAAAGATTTTTCAAGGTTTGATCCTGGTTCAAACTGTTATTATAAAAAAAAAAAAAGAATATGAAATTATTATATTTATTTTCTGCCACACAAAGGACAGAGCCTTATCTGGTGTAGTGGTCTGGGGTGTTATGTAGGATTTAGGGTGTTGTAATTGGCTGGGTCTTTTCCTTACTATGCTTTCTCTTTTTCATCTCTGCAAAAATACAATGGTTAAATTGAGAATTAGCAAATAAAAGAAAAAAATAAGCAAAAATCAGATAAAGTACCCTGGTTCAAATCTTGTCTAGTTTTTTTTTTTTTTTTTATTAATTGTTTTTAATTTATATTGACAACTGGGGGTATCCTGGTGCAAACTTCAAGTTATTGAAGTTAGATGAATGGGATGAATTTATTAATTACTGTTCATTCAGATGTGTAACAATATTATAATATTTATATATATTTATTAGAAAACTGCTAACAGAGCCCAAACTGGTGAAGCGAGCTGTGATGTAACATCACTGTACTGTTAGAGCTCAAAGAGTTGGTAGAGAAAGTAAGATTTAAGGTGGGTGGAATGAATTATTTTCTTACTATTCGTTTAGCTGTGCAAAACTACTACAGTTACAATTGAAATTAGTAAATAAAGAACAGAAATAAGGAAAAACCGAATGAGAATCAATCCTTCTGTGTTTAAAATAATTTAAGGATTTTTAAATAATTATTTATGTACAACTCAGTGACATTGTCTTATTTTCCTTATATATTTGTGATAAATGAACTTAAAATGTAATTTGGTGTTTGACTCGATAGCTGATTATAAAATTTGTTAGAGGAGAATTTATCAAAACATACAAATTTCTACAAATAGCATAACTTTAATTTTGTATCAAAAAATAAAAACAATATCAAAATTTGTATGTTATGTTAATTTTATATTGATAGCCTTGTACACAATTTCAAGTTTCTATCTTTATTAATTTCGAAGATATGCTTGCTAGGCTTTGAAGGCGTCTGTCAGCTATCCGTACCGCCACTTCATTTCATCTCAAATTTCAGGGACATAGAGGAAACATTACAGATCATCCTTGTACTATAAATAAAGGTTCTATCTTGGTTTTGAAGATATGCTCGTTTGGTCTGTGCCTTGAAGCGTTCAAATTCCGAACAATATACTACAGCTTTAATTTGTATGTCTTGCGGAAGAAAAATTTGTACAGGTGCGTAAGTTACAGGTCTCTAAAAATATCAAATTGACAAATATTTCGTATCCGTAATAGCTCTTAAACAGTGGGTAATACAAAAAAATTTTCTGAGGATACTTATAATATTTCTAAAAGTTCTATCTTGTTTCAAAACTTAAAATTCCTATCTAAAATCGTGCCGGAGTTATGAAAAAAGAAATATCATGCAAAATTGGGTTTTCACATAACGGTACATATAAATAATAAATTACAAAATAGTGCATAATTTTTATATTATTTTAAATAAAACTACCAACCAGAGTCTGAGATATATACATCTGAAAATAACTGTAACTGGGGCTGTAACTCTGGAACTCTATATAACTAAAAAGAACCGTTAACACACGTAAAAATATGTTACTGGAGTTTTAATTTGTATGTTTTGCCGAAGACAAATATGTACAGTTTCCTGAGTTACGGGTGTTTAAAAATAGCGATATTTCAAATTATGAGTCCTAATAGCTCATAAACAGGGGATGAACCAAACAAATTTTCTGAGGAAACTTATACAAATTCTGAAAGTGTTTTCTTATCTTAAAATACCTATAAAAAAGCGTGCCGGAGTTATGAAGGTAGAAAAATCATGCAAAATTCGATTTTTACATAACGGTAAATTTAAATATTAAATTAAAAAAAATTGTACATTTTTTATTTGGATTTGCAAAGATAGAAGATAAATTCCTGGCAAAAGACGTTTTCAGATTGAAAAAATGTTAAATAGAACATGAGATATACACATTCAAAAATAAAGATTTTTCAAGGTTTGATCCTGGTTCAAACTGTTATTATAAAAAAAAAAAAAAGAATATGAAATTATTATATTTATTTTCTGCCACACAAAGGACAGAGCCTTATCTGGTGTAGTGGTCTGGGGTGTTAGATCATTATACTATAAGGGTTCTAAGGGTGGGTAGCTAAGTTTGGGTTAGGGTAGGATTTAGGGTGTTGTAATTGGCTGGGTTTTTTCCTTAATATGCTTTCTCTTTTTTACCTCTGCAAAAATACAATGGTTAAATTTAGAATTAGCAAATAAAAGAAAAAAATAAGCAAAAATCAGATAAAGTACCCTGATCAAATCTTGTCTAGTTGTTTTTTTTTTTTTTTAAATTTTTTTAATTTATATTGACAACTGGGGGTATCCTGGCTCCAACTTCAAGTTATTTATAAAAAAAAAAGAACATTTATGAAATTATTATATTTAATTTCTGGCAGACAACGGACGGAGCCTTATCTGGTGTAGTGGTCTGGGGTGTAAGATCATTATACTATTAGGGTTCTAAGGGTGGGTAGATTAAGTTAGGATTAGGGTTTGGGTGGTTGTGGTGGGTGTGTTTTCTCCTTATTATGCTTGTTTTTCTTGTACTCTGCAAAAATACAATGGTTACATTGAGAAATTAGCAAATAAAAGACAAATAAGCAAAAATCAGATAAAGTACCCTGGTTCAAATCTTGTCTAGTTTTTTTATTTATTTTTTTTTTAATTTTTTTTTTTTTTGAATTTTTGTGAATAAAAAATTTGGAAACAATATACTGCTGAGGGTATATCGCTTCAAAGCTAGAGTAGGTAGCTAAAAATGTTTATATCTCTTTATAAGGAAACGGCTAAAAGAGCCCTATCTGGTCTAATGGTCTTAGGTATAAGAGTTTTGTAATGTTAGGGTTCAAAGAGTTGTTAGAAAAAGACAGATTTAAGATGAATGGGATGAATTTATTAATTACTGTTCATTCAGCTGTGTAACAATATTATAATATTTATATATATTTATTAGAAAACTGCTAACAGAGCCCAATCTGGTGAAGCGAGCTGTGATGTAACATCACTGTACTGTTAGAGCTCAAAGAGTTGGTAGAGTAAGTAATATTTAAGGTGGGTGGAATGAATTATTTTCTTACTATTCGTTTAGCTGTGCAAAACTACTACAGTTACAATTGAAATTAGTAAATAAAGAACAGAAATAAGGAAAAACCGAATGAGAATCAATCCTTCTGTGTTTAAAATAATTTAAGGATTTTAAAATAATTATTTATGTACAACTCAGCGACATTGCCTTATTTTCCTTATATATTTGTCATAAATGAACTTAAAAGGTAATTTGGTGTTTGACTCGATAGCTGATTATAAAATTTGTTAGAGGAGAATTTATCAAAACATACGAATTTCTACAAATAGCTTAACTTTAATTTTGTATCAAAAAATAAAAACAACATGAAAATGTTATGTTATGTTAATTATATCTTATATTTTTATGTTAATTTTATAATTGCTTATCATCGCTTATATTTAATTTTTGTTTGAGGTAACATTTTAATAACAGGCAAATAAACATAACATTAAAATTTTCTACAATAAATACTGTTTTAACAGACAATATGAACAGTACACATTTTTATGTTATGTTATTTTAACAGTATATGTATTTTATATTATTGTTAATTAAAAAATAAAATTTTAATGTAAAATTCATTTCTGCTTAATATAACATACAAAGTTCTCAAAAAATTTTTGATTTTATAACAGAATTTAAAATAACATTGAAACATTTTTTTGTTATTCTATTTGAATGGCATCTTATTATGTTAATTTGAAAAATAATTAATATCCATTTTATTTTTTGTTTTTTAAATAAATATAACTAAAAAAAGAAGGTAGAATGTAAAGCAATAGTTTTTAGAAGCGCACATCTCCAAAAGATATTACAAACTGTGTAGAATTGTGATTAGCATCAAAATTTGAAAATTTCATATAAGAAAAACTGTGAAATAGTTACATTTTTGTAATTTTGAGGGATAAAGTGCCCTGGTTCAAATCTCGTCTATTTTTTTTTTTTTTATTTTTTAAATTTATATAGACAACAGGGGTATCCTGGTTCAAACTTCAAGTTATTTGTAAAAAAAAAATAAAAAATATGAAATTATTATATTTATTTTCTGGCAGATGACGTGCGGAGACTTATGTGGTGTAGTGATCTGGGGTGTAAGATTATTATACGGTTAGGATTCTAAGGCTGGGTAGATTAAGTAAGGGGTAAGGTAGGGTAGGGTTTGGGTGGTCGTGGTTGGATCTGTTTTCTCCTTATTATGCTTTCTTTTCTTGTACTTTGCAAAAATACAATGGTTAAATTGAGAATTAACAAATAAAAGACAAAAATAACAAAAAATCAGATAAACTACCATGGTTCAAATCTTGTCTAGTTTTTTTATTATTATTTTTTTTTTTTTTTGAATTTTTATGAATACAAAATTTGAAAACAATATACCACTGAGGGTATATCGCTTCAAAGTCCGAGTAGATAGGCAAAAGCTAACAGAGCCCTATCTGGTGTAGCGAGCTGGGATGTAACATCATTATACTGTTAGAGCTCAAAGAGTTGGTAGAGAAAATTAGTTTTAAGGTGGGTGGTATGAATTATTTTCTTACTATTCGTTTAGCCGCACAAAACTACTACAGTTACAATTGAAATTAGCAAATAAAGATCAGAAATAAGGAAAAACTGCTTTTTCTGTTTGTTACAATTCAAAATAAAGGTTCTATCTTTATTGGTTTTGAAAATATGCTTGTTTGGTCTGGGCCTTGAAGCTTTCAAAATCCGAACAATATACTATAGCTTTAAATTTTATGTCTTGCCGTAGAAAAATTTGTACAGGTGCCAGGTCTTAAAAATATCAAATTGACAAATATTTGATCCCTAATAGCTCTTAAACAGTGGGTGATACAAAAACATTTTCTGAGGATACTTGTAATATTTCTTAAAGTGCTATCTTGTTTCAAAACTTCAAGTTCCTACCTAAAACCGTGCCGGAGTTTTGAAAAAAGAAATATCATGTAAAATTGGGTTTTCACATAACGGCAAATATAAATAGTAAATTACAAAATATTGCATAATTTTGATATTATTTTTAATACAACTACTAAGCAGAGTCTTAGATATATACATCTGGAAATAACTATAACTGGAGCTGTAACTCTGGAACTTTATATAACTAAAAAGAACCGTTAACAAACGTAAAAGTATGTTACTGGAGTTTTAATTTGTATGTTTTGCTGAAGACAAATATGTACAGTTTCCTATGTTACGCGTGTTTAAAAATAGCAATATTTCAAATTATGAGTCCTAATAGCTCATAAACAGGGGATGAACCAAACAAATTTTCTGAGGAAACTTATACAAATTCTGAAAGTGTTTTCTTACCTTAAAATATCTATAAAAAAGCGTGCGATAAAGTACCCTGGCTCAAATCTTGTCTAGTTTATTTATTTATTTTTTTTTTATTTTTTTTTTTGAATTTTTATGAAAAAAAAATTTGAAAACAATATACTGCTGAGGGTATATCGCTTCAAAGCCCGAGTAGGTAGCTAAAAATGTTTATATCTCTTTATAAGGAAACGGCTAACAGAGCCCTATCTGGTCTAATGGTCTTATGTATAAGATTTTTATAATGTTAGGGTTCAAAGAGTGGGTAGAAAAAGATAGATTTAAGATGAATGGGATGAATTTATTAATTACTGTTCATTCAGCTGTGTAACAATATTATAATATTTATATATGTTTATTAGCAAAGTGCTAACAGAGCCCAATCTGGTGAAGCGAGCTGGGATGTAACATCACTGTACTGTTAGAGCTCAAATAGTTGGTAGAGAAAGTTAAATTTAAGGTGGGTGGAATGAATTATTTTCTTACTATTCGTTTAGCTGTGCAAAACTACTACAGTTACAATTGAAATTAGTAAATAAAGAACAGAAATAAAGAAAAGCCGAATGAGAATCAATCCTTCTTTTTCTGTTTAAAAGAATTTAAAGATTTTAAAATAATTATTTATGTACAACTCAGCGACATTGCCTTATTTTCCTTATATATTTGTGATAAATGAACTTAAAAGGTGATTGGACTCGATAGCTGATTATAGAATTTGTTGGAGGAGAATTTATCAAAACATACAATTTTCTACAAATAGCTTAACTTTAATTTTGTATAAAAAAATAAAAACAATATCAAAATTTGTATGTTATGTTAATTTTATATTGATAGCCTTGTACACAATTTCAAGTTTCTATCTTTATTAATTTCGAAGATATGCTTGCTAGGCTTTGAAGGCGTCTGTCAGCTATCCGTACCGCCACTTCAATTCATCTCAAATTTCAGGGACATAGAGGAAACATTACAGATCATCCTTGTTCCAAAAATAAAGGTTCTATCTTTATTGGTTTTTAAGATACTCTAAAAATATCAAATTGACAAATATTTGATCCCTAATAGTTCTTAAACAGTGGGTGGTACAGTTTCCTAAGTTACGGGTGTTTAAAAATAGGAATATTTTAAATTATGAGTCCTAATAGCTCATAAACAGGGAATGAACTAAACAAATTTTCTGAGGAAACTTATACAAATTCTGAAAATGTTTTCTTACCTTAAAGTACCTATAACAAAGTTATAAAGGTAGAAAAATCATGCAAAATTTTGTTTTTACATAACGGTAGATTTAAATACTAAATTAAAAAAACTTGTAGATGTTTTATATGGATTTACATAGATAGAAGAAATTCCTGGCAAAAGACGTTTTCAGATTGAAAAAATGTTAAACAGAACATGAGATATACACATTTAAAAATAAAGATTTTTCAAGGTTTGATCCTGGTTCAAACTGTTATTTTACAAAAAAAAAGAATATGAAATTATTATATTTATTTTCTGCCAGACGACGGACGGAGCCTTATCTGGTGTAGTGGTCTTTGGTGTAAGATTATTATGCTATTACGGTTCTAAGGGTGGCTAGATTAAGTGAGGGTTAGGTAGGGTTTAGGATGTTGTGGTTGGCTGGGTTTTTTCCTTACTATGCTTTCTCTATTTTACCTCTGCAAAAATACAATGGTTAAATTGAAAATTAGCAAACAAAAGAAAAAAATAAGCAAAAATCAGATAAAGTACCTTGGTTCAAATCTTGTCTAGTTGTTTTTTTTTTTTTTTAATTTTTTTAATTTATATCGACAACTAGCGGTATCCTGGTTCCAACTTCAAGTTATTTATAAAAAAAAAAAATTTATGAAATTATTATATTTAATTTCTGCCAGACAACGGACGGAGCTTTATCTGGTGTAGTGATCTGAGCTGTAAGATCATTATACTATTAGGGCTCTAACGGTGGGTAGATTAAGTTAGGATTAGGGTTTGGGTGGTTGTGGTGGGTGTGTTTTCTCCTTATTATGCTTGTTTTTCTTGTACTCTGCAAAAACACAATGGCTACATTGAGACAAATAAGCAAAAATCAGATAAAGTACCCTGGTTCAAATCTTGTCTAGTTTTTTTATTTATTTTTTTTTTTTGAATTATGAATAAAAAATTTGAAAACAATATACTGCTGAGGGTATATCGCTTCAAAGCCCGAGTAGGTAGGTAAAAATGTTTATATCTCCTTATAAAGAAATGGCTAACAGAGCCCTATCTGGTCTAATGGTCTTAATTATAAGATTTTTGTAATGTTAGGGTTCAAAGAGTGGGTAGAAAAAGATAGATTTAAGATGAATGGGATGAATTTATTAATTAGTGTTCATTCAGCTGTGTAACAATATTATAATATTTATATATGTTTATTAGAAAACTGCTAACAGAGCCCAATCTGGTGAAGCGAGCTGGGATGTAACATCATTGTACTGTTAGAGCTCAAAGAGTTGGTGGAGAAAGTTAGATTTAGATTAGATAGGTGGGTGGAATGAATTATTTTCTTACTATTCGTTTAGCTGTGCAAAACTACTACAGTTACAATTGAAATTAGTAAATAAAGAACAGAAATAAGGAAAAACCGAATGAGAATCAATCCTTCCATGTTTAAAATAATTTAAGGATTTTTAAATAATTATTTATGTACAACTCAGCGACATTGCCTTATTTTCCTTATATATTTGTGATAAATGAACTTAAAAGGTAGTTTGGTGTTTCACTCGATAGCTGATTATAGAATTTGTTGGAGGAGAATTTATCAAAACATACAAATTTCTACAAATAGCTTAACTTTAATTTTGTATCAAAAAATAAAAACAACATGAAAATGTTATGTTATGTTAATTATTTCTTATATTTTTATGTTAATTTTATAATTGCTTATCATCGCTTATATTTAATTTTTGTTTGAAGTAACATTTTAATAACAGGCAAATAAACATAACATTAAAATTTTCTACAATAAATACTGTTTTAACAGACAATATGAACAGTACACATTTTTATGTTATGTTATTTTAACAGTATATGTATTTTATATTATTGTTAATTAAAAAATAAAATTTTAATGTAAAATTCAGTTCAGCTTAATATAACATACAAAGTTCTCAAAAAATTTCTTGATTTTATAACAGAATTTAAAATAACATTGAAACATTTTTTTGTTATATTATTTGAATGGCATCTTATTATGTTTATTTGAAAAATAATTAATATCCATTTTATTTTTTGTTTTTTAAATAAATATAACTAAAAAAAGAAGGTAGAATGTAAACCAATAGTTTTTAGAAGCGCACATCTCCAAAAGATATTACAAACTGTGTAGAATTGTGATTAGCATCAAAATTTGAAAATTTCATATAAGAAAAACTGTGAAATAGTTACATTTTTGTATCCGAAACCCTATAAAAACCCTATAAAAACCCTATTAAACTAAAACTCTATAACCCTATACCCTATAAAACTAAAAAAAAAACCCGTTAACGTAACACGTAACAATATATTACTGAAATTTTTAATTAGTATGTCCTGTACCTGTACAATTTCCAAAGGTACAGGTGTTTAAAAATAGCAATATTTCAAATTCTGAGTCCTAATAGCTCATAAACAGGGGATGATCCAAACAAAATTATCTGAGGAAACTTATACTAATTCTGAAAGTTCCTTATTACCTTAAAGCACCTATAAAAAATAGTTAGTGTGTAGGGTATTGTGGTTGGGTGGGTTTTATTTATTAAGCTGTCTTTTCTTGTACTCTGCAAAGATGCAATGGTTAAATTGAGAATTAGCAAATAAAAGACAAAAAAAAGCAAAAATCAGATAAAGTGCCCTGGTTCAAATCTCGTCTTTTTTTTTTTTTTTTATTTTTTTTATTTATATAGACAACGGGGGTATCCTGGTTCAAACTTCAAGTTATTTGTAAAAAAAAAATAAAAAATATGAAATTATTATATTTATTTTCTGGCAGACGACGTACGGAGCCTTATCTGGTGTAGTGATCTGGGGTGTAAGATTATTATACGGTTAGGATTCTAAGGCTGGGTAGATTAAGTAAGGTGTAAGGTAGGGTAAGGGTTTGGGTGGTCGTGGTTGGATCTGTTTTCTCCTTATTATGCTTTCTTTTCTTGTACTTTGCAAAAATACAATGGTTAAATTGAGAATTAACAAATAAAAGACAAAAATAACAAAAAATCAGATAAACTACCATGGTTCAAATCTTGTCTAGTTTTTTTATTATTATTATTTTTTTTTTTGAATTTTTATGAATACAAAATTTGAAAACAATATACCACTGAGGGTATATCGCTTCAAAGTCCGAGTAGATAGGCAAAAGCTAACAGAGCCCTATCTGGTGTAGCGAGCTGGGATGTAACATCATTATACTGTTAGAGCTCAAAGAGTTGGTAGAGAAAATTAGTTTTAAGGTGGGTGGTATGAGTTATTTTCTTACTATTCGTTTAGCTGCACAAAACTACTACAGTTACAATTGAAATTAGCAAATAAAGATCAGAAATAAAGAAAAACTGCTTTTTCTGTTTGTTACAATTCAAAATAAAGGTTCTATCTTTATTGGTTTTGAAGATAAGCTTGTTTGGTCTGGGCCTTGAAGCTTTCAAAATTCAAACAATATACTATAGCTTTAATTTTTATGTCTTGCCGAAGAAAAATTTGTACAGGTGCCTAAGTTACAGATCTCTAAAAATATCAAATTGACAAATATTTAATCCCTAATAAGCAGAGTCTGAGATGTATACATCTGAAAATAATTGTAACTGGGGCTGTAACTCTGGAACTCTATATAACTAAAAAGAACCGTTAACACACGTAAAAATATGTTACTGGAGTTTTAATTTGTATGTTTTGCCCAATACAAATATGTACAGCTTCCTAAGTTACGGGTGTTTAAAAATAGCAATATTTCAAACTATGAGTCTTAATAGCTCATAAACAGGGGATGAACCAAACAAATTTTCTGAGGAAACTTATACAAATTCTGATAGTGTTTTTTTACCTTAAAATACCTACAAAAAAGCGTGCCGGAGTTATGAAGGTAGAAAAATCATGCAAAATTCGATTTTTACATAACGGTAAATTTAAATACTAAATTAAAAAAAATTGTACATTTTTTATTTGGATTTACAAAGATAGAAGAAATTCCTGGCAAAAGACGTTTTCAGATTGAAAAAATGTTAAACAGAACATGAGATATACACATTTAAAAATAAGGATTTTTCAAGGTTTGATCCTGGTTCAAACTGTTATTATAAAAAAAAAAAAGAATATGAAATTATTATATTTATTTTCTGCCACACAAAGGACAGAGCCTTATCTGGTGTAGTGGTCTGGGGTGTTAGGTAGGATTTAGGGTGTTGTAATTGGCTGGGTCTTTTCCTTACTATGCTTTCTCTTTTTCATCTCTGCAAAAATACAATGGTTAAATTGAGAATTAGCAAATAAAAGAAAAAAATAAGCTAAAATCAGATAAAGTACCCTGGTTCAAATCTTGTCTAGTTTTTTTTTTTTTTTTATTAATTGTTTTTAATTTATATTGACAACTGGGGGTATCCTGGTTCAAACTTCAAGTTATTTATAAAAAAAAAAAAAAAAAAATTTATGAAATTATTATATTTAATTTCTGGCAGACAACGGACGGAGCCTTATCTGGTGTAGTGGTCTGGGGTGTAAGATCATTATACTATTAGGGTTCTAAGGGTGGGTAGATTAAGTTAGGATTAGGGTTTGGGTGGTTGTGGTGGGTGTGTTTTCTCCTTATTATGCTTGTTTTTCTTGTACTCTGCAAAAATACAATGGTTACATTGAGAAATTAGCAAATAAAAGACAAATAAGCAAAAATCAGATAAAGTACCCTGGTTCAAATCTTGTCTAGTTTTTTTATTTATTTTTTTTTTAATTTTTTTTTTTTTTGAATTTTTATGAATAAAAAATTTGGAAACAATATACTGCTGAGGGTATATCGCTTCAAAGCTCGAGTAGGTAGCTAAAAATGTTTATATCTCTTTATAAGGAAACGGCTAAAAGAGCCCTATCTGGTCTAATGGTCTTAGGTATAAGAGTTTTGTAATGTTAGGGTTCAAAGAGTTGTTAGAAAAAGACAGATTTAAGATGAATGGGATGAATTTATTAATTACTGTTCATTCAGCTGTGTAACAATATTATAATATTTATATGTATTTATTAGAAAACTGCTAACAGAGCCCAATCTGGTGAAGCGAGCTGTGATGTAACATTACTGTACTGTTAGAGCTCAAAGAGTTGGTAGAGAAAGTAAGATTTAAGGTGGGTGGAATGAATTATTTTCTTACTATTCGTTTAGCTGTGCAAAACTACTACAGTTACAATTGAAATTAGTAAATAAAGAACAGAAATAAGGAAAAAGCGAATGAGAATCAATCCTTCTGTGTTTAAAATAATTTAAGTATTTTAAAATAATTATTTATGTACAACTCAGCGACATTGCCTTATTTTCCTTCTATATTTGTGATAAATGAACTTAAAAGGTAATTTGGTGTTTGACTCGATAGCTGATTATAAAATTTGTTAGAGGAGAATTTATCAAAGCATACAAATTTCTACAAATAGCTTAACTTTAATTTTGTATCAAAAAATAAAAACAATATCAAAATTTGTATGTTATGTTAATTTTATATTGATAGCCTTGTACACAATTTCAAGTTTCTATCTTTATTAATTTCGAAGATATGCTTGCTAGGCTTTGAAGGCGTCTGTCAGCTATCCGTACCGCCACTTCAATTCATCTCAAATTTCAGGGACATAGAGGAAACATTACAGATCATCCTTGTACCAAAAATAAAGGTTCTATCTTTATTGGTTTTTAAGATATGGTCGTTTGGTCTGGGCCTTGAAGCTTTCAAAATCCGAACAATATACTATAGCTTTAATTTTTATGTCTTGCCGAAGAAAAATTTGTACAGGTGCCTAAGTTTCAGGTCTCTAAAAATATCAAATTGACAAATATTTGATCCCTAATAGCTCTTAAACAGTGGGTGGTACAGTTTCCTAAGTTACGGGTGTTTAAAAATAGGAATATTTTAAATTATGAGTCCTAATAGCTCATAAACAGGGAATGAACTAAACAAATTTTCTGAGGAAACTTATACAAATTCTGAAAATGTTTTCTTACCTTAAAGTACCTATAACAAAGGTATGAAAGTAGAAAAATCATGCAAAATTTGGTTTTCACATAACGGTAAATTTAAATACTAAATTTAAAAAACTTGTATAATTTTGACACAAATTTACAAAGATAAAAAAAATACCTGTCGAATGACGTTTTCAGATTAAAAAAATCTTAAGCAGAACATAAGATATATGCATTTAAAAATAGGGCTTTTTCAAAGTTTGAGGGGCTGTAGCTCCGTAATGGGGGGGGCTACATGAAAAAGTTGTTCCACAAAATTATTTTTTTTATGAGACCTACCTATGGTTAAAATTTTTTTTCTCTATCTTTAACGGTGTAGAAGTTTTGTAAACAGACGGACGGACGGACGGACAGAGTGAAACTAATAAGCATATTTTTTCAAAATTTTTTTGGAAATGTGCTAAAAAGAATATGAAATTATTATATTTATTTTCTGCCATACGACGTAAGGAGCCTTAAGTGAGGGTTAGGTAGGGTTTAGGATGTTGTGGTTGGCTGGGTTTTTTCCTAACTATGCTTTCTCTATTTTACCTCTGCAAAAATACAATGGTTAAATTGAAAATTAGCATACAAAAGAAAAAAATAAGCAAAAATCAGATAAAGTACTCTGGTTCAAATCTTGTCTAGTTGTTTTGTTTTTTTTTTAAATTTTTTTAATTTATATTGACAACTGGGGGTATCCTGGCTCCAACTTCAAGTTATTTATAAAAAAAAAAAAACATTTATGAAATTATTATATTTAATTTCTGGCAGATAACGGACGGAGCCTTATCTGGTGTAGTGGTCTGGGCTGTAAGGTCATTATACTATTAGCGTTCTAAGGGTGGGTAGCTTAAGTTAGGATTAGAGTTTAGGATTTAGAGAATTTTTATGAATAAAAAATTTGAAAACAATATACGGAGAATCAATCCTTCTGTGTTTAAAATAATTTAAGGATTTTAAAATAATTATTTATGTACAACTCAGCGACATTGCCTTA
Source organism: Poecilobothrus nobilitatus (assembly GCA_947095535.1). Classification (NCBI taxonomy): domain Eukaryota; kingdom Metazoa; phylum Arthropoda; class Insecta; order Diptera; family Dolichopodidae; genus Poecilobothrus; species Poecilobothrus nobilitatus. The sequence continues at coordinate 181,859,018 of OX352774.1, forward strand.
TTTTCCTTATATATTTGTCATAAATTAACTTAAAAGGTAATTTGGTGTTTGACTCGATAGCTGATTATAAAATTTGTTAGAGGAGAATTTATCAAAACATACGAATTTCTACAAATAGCTTAACTTTAATTTTGTATCAAAAAATAAAAACAACATGAAAATGTTACGTTATATTAATTATATCTTATATTTTTATGTTAATTTTATAATTGCTTATCATCGCTTATATTTAATTTTTGTTTGAGGTAACATTTTAATAACAGGCAAATAAACATAACATTAAAATTTTCTACAATAAATACTGTTTTAACAGACAATATGAACAGTACACATTTTTATGTTATGTTATTTTAACAGTATATGTATTTTATATTATTGTTAATTAAAAAATAAAATTTTAATGTAAAATTCATTTCTGCTTAATATAACATACAAAGTTCTCAAAAAATGTCTTGATTTTATAACAGAATTTAAAATAACATTGAAACATTTTTTTGTTATTCTATTTGAATGGCATCTTATTATGATTTACAAAGATAGAAGAAATTCCTGGCAAAAGACGTTTTCAGATTGAAAAAATGTTAAACAGAACATGAGATATACACATTTAAAAATAAGGATTTTTCAAGGTTTGATCCTGGTTCAAACTGTTATTATAAAAAAAAAAAAGAATATGAAATTATTATATTTATTTTCTGCCACACAAAGGACAGAGCCTTATCTGGTGTAGTGGTCTGGGGTGTTAGGTAGGATTTAGGGTGTTGTAATTGGCTGGGTCTTTTCCTTACTATGCTTTCTCTTTTTCATCTCTGCAAAAATACAATGGTTAAATTGAGAATTAGCAAATAAAAGAAAAAAATAAGCTAAAATCAGATAAAGTACCCTGGTTCAAATCTTGTCTAGTTTTTTTTTTTTTTTTATTAATTGTTTTTAATTTATATTGACAACTGGGGGTATCCTGGTTCAAACTTCAAGTTATTTATAAAAAAAAAAAAAAAAAATTTATGAAATTATTATATTTAATTTCTGGCAGACAACGGACGGAGCCTTATCTGGTGTAGTGGTCTGGGGTGTAAGATCATTATACTATTAGGGTTCTAAGGGTGGGTAGATTAAGTTAGGATTAGGGTTTGGGTGGTTGTGGTGGGTGTGTTTTCTCCTTATTATGCTTGTTTTTCTTGTACTCTGCAAAAATACAATGGTTACATTGAGAAATTAGCAAATAAAAGACAAATAAGCAAAAATCAGATAAAGTACCCTGGTTCAAATCTTGTCTAGTTTTTTTATTTATTTTTTTTTTAATTTTTTTTTTTTTGAATTTTTATGAATAAAAAATTTGGAAACAATATACTGCTGAGGGTATATCGCTTCAAAGCTCGAGTAGGTAGCTAAAAATGTTTATATCTCTTTATAAGGAAACGGCTAAAAGAGCCCTATCTGATCTAATGGTCTTAGGTATAAGAGTTTTGTAATGTTAGGGTTCAAAGAGTTGTTAGAAAAAGACAGATTTAAGATGAATGGGATGAATTTATTAATTACTGTTCATTCAGCTGTGTAACAATATTATAATATTTATATGTATTTATTAGAAAACTGCTAACAGAGCCCAATCTGGTGAAGCGAGCTGTGATGTAACATTACTGTACTGTTAGAGCTCAAAGAGTTGGTAGAGAAAGTAAGATTTAAGGTGGGTGGAATGAATTATTTTCTTACTATTCGTTTAGCTGTGCAAAACTACTACAGTTACAATTGAAATTAGTAAATAAAGAACAGAAATAAGGAAAAAGCGAATGAGAATCAATCCTTCTGTGTTTAAAATAATTTAAGGATTTTAAAATAATTATTTATGTACAACTCAGCGACATTGCCTTATTTTCCTTATATATTTGTGATAAATGAACTTAAAAGGTAATTTGGTGTTTGACTCGATAGCTGATTATAAAATTTGTTAGAGGAGAATTTATCAAAGCATACAAATTTCTACAAATAGCTTAACTTTAATTTTGTATCAAAAAATAAAAACAATATCAAAATTTGTATGTTATGTTAATTTTATATTGATAGCCTTGTACACAATTTCAAGTTTCTATCTTTATTAATTTCGAAGATATGCTTGCTAGGCTTTGAAGGCGTCTGTCAGCTATCCGTACCGCCACTTCAATTCATCTCAAATTTCAGGGACATAGAGGAAACATTACAGATCATCCTTGTACCAAAAATAAAGGTTCTATCTTTATTGGTTTTTAAGATATGGTCGTTTGGTCTGGGCCTTGAAGCTTTCAAAATCCGAACAATATACTATAGCTTTAATTTTTATGTCTTGCCGAAGAAAAATTTGTACAGGTGCCTAAGTTTCAGGTCTCTAAAAATATCAAATTGACAAATATTTGATCCCTAATAGCTCTTAAACAGTGGGTGGTACAGTTTCCTAAGTTACGGGTGTTTAAAAATAGGAATATTTTAAATTATGAGTCCTAATAGCTCATAAACAGGGAATGAACTAAACAAATTTTCTGAGGAAACTTATACAAATTCTGAAAATGTTTTCTTACCTTAAAGTACCTATAACAAAGGTATGAAAGTAGAAAAATCATGCAAAATTTGGTTTTCACATAACGGTAAATTTAAATACTAAATTTAAAAAACTTGTATAATTTTGACACAAATTTACAAAGATAAAAAAAATACCTGTCGAATGACGTTTTCAGATTAAAAAAATCTTAAGCAGAACATAAGATATATGCATTTAAAAATAGGGCTTTTTCAAAGTTTGAGGGGCTGTAGCTCCGTAATGGGGGGGGCTACATGAAAAAGTTGTTCCACAAAATTATTTTTTTTATGAGACCTACCTATGGTTAAAATTTTTTTTCTCTATCTTTAACGGTGTAGAAGTTTTGTAAACAGACGGACGGACGGACGGACAGAGTGAAACTAATAAGCATATTTTTTCAAAATTTTTTTGGAAATGTGCTAAAAAGAATATGAAATTATTATATTTATTTTCTGCCATACGACGTAAGGAGCCTTAAGTGAGGGTTAGGTAGGGTTTTGGATGTTGTGGTTGGCTGGGTTTTTTCCTAACTATGCTTTCTCTATTTTACATCTGCAAAAATACAATGGTTAAATTGAAAATTAGCATACAAAAGAAAAAAATAAGCAAAAATCAGATAAAGTACTCTGGTTCAAATCTTGTCTAGTTGTTTTGTTTTTTTTTAAATTTTTTTAATTTATATTGACAACTGGGGGTATCCTGGCTCCAACTTCAAGTTATTTATAAAAAAAAAAAAACATTTATGAAATTATTATATTTAATTTCTGGCAGATAACGGACGGAGCCTTATCTGGTGTAGTGGTCTGGGCTGTAAGGTCATTATACTATTAGCGTTCTAAGGGTGGGTAGCTTAAGTTAGGATTAGAGTTTGGGTGGTTGTGGTGGGTGTGTTTTCTCCTTATTATGCTTGTTTTTCTTGTACTCTGCAAAAACACAATGATTACATTGAGAAATTAGCAAATAAAAGACAAATAACCAAAAATCAGATAAGGACCCTGGTTCAAATCTTGTCTAGTTTTTTTATTTATTTTTTTTTTATTTTTCTTTTTTGAATTTTTATGAATAAAAAATTTGAAAACAATATACGGAGAATCAATCCTTCTGTGTTTAAAATAATTTAAGGATTTTAAAATAATTATTTATGTACAACTCAGCGACATTGCCTTATTTTCCTTATATATTTGTCATAAATTAACTTAAAAGGTAATTTGGTGTTTGACTCGATAGCTGATTATAAAATTTGTTAGAGGAGAATTTATCAAAACATACGAATTTCTACAAATAGCTTAACTTTAATTTTGTATCAAAAAATAAAAACAACATGAAAATGTTACGTTATATTAATTATATCTTATATTTTTATGTTAATTTTATAATTGCTTATCATCGCTTATATTTAATTTTTGTTTGAGGTAACATTTTAATAACAGGCAAATAAACATAACATTAAAATTTTCTACAATAAATACTGTTTTAACAGACAATATGAACAGTACACATTTTTATGTTATGTTATTTTAACAGTATATGTATTTTATATTATTGTTAATTAAAAAATAAAATTTTAATGTAAAATTCATTTCTGCTTAATATAACATACAAAGTTCTCAAAAAATGTCTTGATTTTATAACAGAATTTAAAATAACATTGAAACATTTTTTTGTTATTCTATTTGAATGGCATCTTATTATGTTAATTTGAAAAATAATTAATATCCATTTTATTTTTTGTTTTTTAAATAAATATAACTAAAAAAAGAAGGTAGAATGTAAAGCAATAGTTTTTAGAAGCGCACATCTCCAAAAGATATTACAAACTGTGTAGAATTGTGATTAGCATCAAAATTTGAAAATTTCATATAAGAAAAACTGTGAAATAGTTACATTTTTGTAATTTTGAGGGTCTGTAATTCCGAAACCCTATAAAACTAAAAAAAAAACCCGTCAACGTAACACGTAACAATATATTACTGAAATTTTTAATTAGTATGTCTTGTCGAACGCAAATATGTACAATTTCCATAGGTGCAGGTGTTTAAAAATAGCAATATTTCAAATTCTGAGTCCTAATAGCTCATAAACAGTGGATGATCCAAACAAAATTATCTGAGGAAACTTATACTAATTCTGAAAGTTCCTTATTACCTTAAAGCACCTATAAAAAATAGTTAGTGTGTAGGGTATTGTGGTTGGGTGGGTTTTATTTATTAAGCTGTCTTTTCTTGTACTCTGCAAAGATGCAATGGTTAAATTGAGAATTAGCAAATAAAAGACAAAAAAAAGCAAAAATCAAATAAAGTCCCTGGTCCAAATCTCGTCTATTTTTTTTTTTTTTATTTTTTAAATTTATATAGACAACGGGGGTATCCTGGTTCTAACTTCAAGTTATTTGTAAAAAAAAAATAAAAAATATGAAATTATTATATTTATTTTCTGGCAGATGACGTGCGGAGACTTATCTGGTGTAGTGATCTGGGGTGTAAGATTATTATACGGTTAGGATTCTAAGGCTGGGTAGATTAAGTAAGGGGTAAGGTAGGGTAGGGTTTGGGTGGTCGTGGTTGGATCTGTTTTCTCCTTATTATGCTTTCTTTTCTTGTACTTTGCAAAAATACAATGGTTAAATTGAGAATTAACAAATAAAAGACAAAAATAACAAAAAATCAGATAAACTACCATGGTTCAAATCTTGTCTAGTTTTTTTATTATTTTTTTTTTTTTTTTGAATTTTTATGAATACAAAATTTGAAAACAATATACCACTGAGGGTATATCGCTTCAAAGTCCGAGTAGATAGGCAAAAGCTAACAGAGCCCTATCTGGTGTAGCGAGCTGGGATGTAACATCATTATACTGTTAGAGCTCAAAGAGTTGGTAGAGAAAATTAGTTTTAAGGTGGGTGGTATGAATTATTTTCTTACTATTCGTTTAGCCGCACAAAACTACTACAGTTACAATTGAAATTAGCAAATAAAGATCAGAAATAAGGAAAAACTGCTTTTTCTGTTTGTTACAATTCAAAATAAAGGTTCTATCTTTATTGGTTTTGAAAATATGCTTGTTTGGTCTGGGTCTTGAAGCTTTCAAAATCCGAACAATATACTATAGCTTTAATTTTTATGTCTTGCCGTAGAAAAATTTGTACAGGTGCCTAAGTTACAGGTCTCTAAAAATATCAAATTGACAAATATTTGATCCCTAATAGCTCTTAAACAGTGGGTGATACAAAAACATTTTCTGAGGATACTTGTAATATTTCTTAAAGTGCTATCTTGTTTCAAAACTTCAAGTTCCTACCTGAAACCGTGCCGGAGTTTTGAAAAAAGAAATATCATGTAAAATTGGGTTTTCACATAACGGCAAATATAAATAGTAAATTACAAAATATTGCATAATTTTGATATTATTTTTAATAAAACTACTAAGCAGAGTCTGAGATATATACATCTGGAAATAACTATAACTGGGGCTGTAACTCTGGAACTTTATATAACTAAAAAGAACCGTTAACAAACGTAAAAATATATTACTGGAGTTTTAATTTGTATGTTTTGCTGAAGACAAATATGTACAGTTTCCTATGTTACGGGTGTTTAAAAATAGCAATATTTCAAATTATGAGTCCTAATAGCTCATAAACAGGGGATACACCAAACAAATTTTCTGAGGAAACTTATACAAATTCTGAAAGTGTTTTCTTACCTTAAAATACCTATAAAAAAGCGTGCGATAAAGTACCCTGGCTCAAATCTTGTCTAGTTTATTTATTTATTTTTTTTTTATTTTTTTTTTTTGAATTTTTATGAAAAAAAAATTTGAAAACAATATACTGCTGAGGGTATATCGCTTCAAAGCCCGAGTAGGTAGCTAAAAATGTTTATATCTCTTTATAAGGAAACGGCTAACAGAGCCCTATCTGGTCTAATGGTCTTATGTATAAGATTTTTATAATGTTAGGGTTCAAAGAGTGGGTAGAAAAAGATAGATTTAAGATGAATGGGATGAATTTATTAATTACTGTTCATTCAGCTGTGTAACAATATTATAATATTTATATATGTTTATTAGCAAAGTGCTAACAGAGCCCAATCTGGTGAAGCGAGCTGGGATGTAACATCACTGTACTGTTAGAGCTCAAACAGTTGGTAGAGAAAGTTAAATTTAAGGTGGGTGGAATGAATTATTTTCTTACTATTCGTTTAGCTGTGCAAAACTACTACAGTTACAATTGAAATTAGTAAATAAAGAACAGAAATAAGGAAAAACCGAATGAGAATCAATCCTTCTGTGTTTAAAATAATTTAAGGATTTTTAAATAATTATTTATGTACAACTCAGCGACATTGCCTTATTTTCCTTATATATTTGTGATAAATGAACTTAAAAGGTGATTTGACTCGATAGCTGATTATAGAATTTGTTGGAGGAGAATTTATCAAAACATACAATTTTCTACAAATAGCTTAACTTTAATTTTGTATAAACAAATAAAAACAATATCAAAATTTGTATGTTATGTTAATTTTATATTGATAGCCTTGTATACAATTTCAAGTTTCTATCTTTATTAATTTCGAAGATATGCTTGCTAGGCTTTGAAGCCGTCTGTCAGCTATCCGTACCGCCACTTCAATTCATCTCAAATTTCAGGGACATAGAGGAAACATTACAGATCATCCTTGTTCCAAAAATAAAGGTTCTATCTTTATTGGTTTTTAAGATACTCTAAAAATATCAAATTGACAAATATTTGATCCCTAATAGCTCTTAAACAGTGGGTGGTACAGTTTCCTAAGTTACGGGTGTTTAAAAATAGCAATATTTTAAATTATGAGTCCTAATAGCTCATAAGCAGGGAATGAACTAAACAAATTTTCTGAGGAAACTTATACAAATTCTGAAAATGTTTTCTTACCTTAAAGTACCTATAACAAAGTTATAAAGGTAGAAAAATCATGCAAAATTTTGTTTTTACATAACGGTAGATTTAAATACTAAATTAAAAAAACTTGTAGATGTTTTATATGGATTTACATAGATAGAAGAAATTCCTGGCAAAAGACGTTTTCAGATTGAAAAAATGTTAAACAGAACATGAGATATACACATTTAAAAATAAAGATTTTTCAAGGTTTGATCCTGGTTCAAACTGTTATTTTACAAAAAAAAAGAATATGCAATTATTATATTTATTTTCTGCCAGACGACGGACGGAGCCTTATCTGGTGTAGTGGTCTTTGGTGTAAGATTATTATGCTATTACGGTTCTAAGGGTGGCTAGATTAAGTGAGGGTTAGGTAAGGTTTTGGATGTTGTGGTTGGCTGGGTTTTTTCCTTACTATGCTTTCTCTATTTTACCTCTGCAAAAATACAATGGTTAAATTGAAAATTAGCAAACAAAAGAAAAAAATAAGCAAAAATCAGATAAAGTACCTTGGTTCAAATCTTATCTAGTTGTTTTTTTTTTTTTTTTAATTTTTTTAATTTATATCGACAACTAGCGGTATCCTGGTTCCAACTTCAAGTTATTTATAAAAAAAAAAAATTTATGAAATTATTATATTTAATTTCTGCCAGACAACGGACGGAGCCTTATCTTGTGTAGTGATCTGAGCTGTAAGATCATTATACTATTAGGGTTCTAACGGTGGGTAGATTAAGTTAGGATTAGGGTTTGGGTGGTTGTGGTGGGTGTGTTTTCTCCTTATTATGCTTGTTTTTCTTGTACTCTGCAAAAACACAATGGCTACATTGAGACAAATAAGCAAAAATCAGATAAAGTACCCTGGTTCAAATCTTGTCTAGTTTTTTTATTTATTTTTTTTTTTTGAATTATGAATAAAAAATTTGAAAACAATATACTGCTGAGGGTATATCGCTTCAAAGCCCGAGTAGGTAGGTAAAAATGTTTATATCTCCTTATAAAGAAATGGCTAACAGAGCCCTATCTGGTCTAATGGTCTTAATTATAAGATTTTTGTAATGTTAGGGTTCAAAGAGTGGGTAGAAAAAGATAGATTTAAGATGAATGGGATGAATTTATTAATTACTGTTCATTCAGCTGTGTAACAATATTATAATATTTATATATGTTTATTAGAAAACTGTTAACAGAGCCCAATCTGGTGAAGCGAGCTGGGATGTAACATCATTGTACTGTTAGAGCTCAAAGAGTTGGTGGAGAAAGTTAGATTTAAGGTGGGTGGAATGAATTATTTTCTTACTATTCGTTTAGCTGTGCAAAACTACTACAGTTACAATTGAAATTAGTAAATAAAGAACAGAAATAAGGAAAAACCGAATGAGAATCAATCCTTCTGTGTTTAAAATAATTTAAGGATTTTTAAATAATTATTTATGTACAACTCAGCGACATTGCCTTATTTTCCTTATATATTTGTGATAAATGAACTTAAAAGGTAATTTGGTGTTTCACTCGATAGCTGATTATAGAATTTGTTGGAGGAGAATTTATCAAAACATACAAATTTCTACAAATAGCTTAACTTTAATTTTTATCAAAAAATAAAAACAACATGAAAATGTTATGTTATGTTAATTATATCTTATATTTTTATGTTAATTTTATAATTGCTTATCATCGCTTATATTTAATTTTTGTTTGAGGTAACATTTTAATAACAGGCAAATAAACATAACATTAAAATTTTCTACAATAAATACTGTTTTAACAGACAATATGAACAGTACACATTTTTATGTTATGTTATTTTAACAGTATATGTATTTTATATTATTGTTAATTAAAAAATAAAATTTTAATGTAAAATTCATTTCTGCTTAATATAACATACAAAGTTCTCAAAAAATGTCTTGATTTTATAACAGAATTTAAAATAACATTGAAACATTTTTTTGTTATTCTATTTGAATGGCATCTTATTATGTTAATTTGAAAAATAATTAATATCCATTTTATTTATTGTTTTTTAAATAAATATAACTAAAAAAAGAAGGTAGAATGTAAAGCAATAGTTTTTAGAAGCGCACATCTCCAAAAGATATTACAAACTGTGTAGAATTGTGATTAGCATCAAAATTTGAAAATTTCATATAAGAAAAACTGTGAAATAGTTACATTTTTGTATCCGAAACCCTATAAAAACCCTATAAAACAAAAACCCTATAACCCTATACCCTATAAAACTAAAAAAAAAACCCGTTAACGTAACACGTAACAATATATTACTGAAATTTTTAATTAGTATGTCTTGTCGAACGCAAATATGTACAATTTCCAAAGGTACAGGTGTTTAAAAATAGCAATATTTCAAATTCTGAGTCCTAATAGCTCATAAACAGGGGATGATCCAAACAAAATTATCTGAGGAAACTTATACTAATTCTGAAAGTTCCTTATTACCTTAAAGCACCTATAAAAAATAGTTAGTGTGTAGGGTATTGTGGTTGGGTGGGTTTTATTTATTAAGCTGTCTTTTCTTGTACTCTTCAAAGATGCAATGGTTAAATTGAGAATTAGCAAATAAAAGACAAAAAAAAGCAAAAATCAGATAAAGTGCCCTGGTTCAAATCTCGTCTATTTTTTTTTTTTTTATTTTTTTTATTTATATAGACAACGGGGGTATCCTGGTTCAAACTTCAAGTTATTTGTAAAAAAAAAATAAAAAATATGAAATTATTATATTTATTTTCTGGCAGACGACGTACGGAGCCTTATCTGGTGTAGTGATCTGGGGTGTAAGATTATTATACGGTTAGGATTCTAAGGCTGGGTAGATTAAGTAAGGGGTAAGGTAGGATAGGGTTTGGGTGGTCGTGGTTGGATCTGTTTTCTCCTTATTATGCTTTCTTTTCTTGTACTTTGCAAAAATACAATGGTTAAATTGAGAATTAACAAATAAAAGAAAAAATAACAAAAAATCAGATAAACTACCATGGTTCAAATCTTGTCTAGTTTTTTTATTATTATTATTTTTTTTTTTGAATTTTTATGAATACAAAATTTGAAAACAATATACCACTGAGGGTATATCGCTTCAAAGTCCGAGTAGATAGGCAAAAGCTAACAGAGCCCTATCTGGTGTAGCGAGCTGGGATGTAACATCATTGTACTGTTAGAGCTCAAAGAGTTGGTAGAGAAAATTAGTTTTAAGGTGGGTGGTATGAGTTATTTTCTTACTATTCGTTTAGCTGCACAAAACTACTACAGTTACAATTGAAATTAGCAAATAAAGATCAGAAATAAGGAAAAACTGCTTTTTCTGTTTGTTACAATTCAAAATACAGGTTCTATCTTTATTGGTTTTGAAGATATGCTTGTTTGGTCTGGGCCTTGAAGCTTTCAAAATTCAAACAATATACTATAGCTTTAATTTTTATGTCTTGCCGAAGAAAAATTTGTACAGGTGCCTAAGTTACAGATCTCTAAAAATATCAAATTGACAAATATTTAATCCCTAATAGCTCTTAAACAGTGGGTGATGCAAATTTTGATATTATTTTAAATAAAACTACTAAGCAGAGTCTGAGATGTATACATCTGAAAATAATTGTAACTGGGGCTGTAACTCTGGAACTCTATATAACTAAAAAGAACCGTTAACACACGTAAAAATATGTTACTGGAGTTTTAATTTGTATGTTTTGCATAATACAAATATGTACAGCTTCCTAAGTTACGGGTGTTTAAAAATAGCAATATTTCAAATTATGAGTCCTAATAGCTCATAAACAGGGGATGAACCAAACAAATTTTCTGAGGAAACTTATACAAATTCTGAAAGTGTTTTCTTACCTTAAAATACCTATAAAAAAGCGTGCCGGAGTTATGAAGGTAGAAAAATCATGCAAAATTCGATTTTTACATAACGGTAAATTTAAATACTAAATTAAAAAAAATTGTACATTTTTTATTTGGATTTGCAAAGATAGAAGAAATTCCTGGCAAAAGACGTTTTCAGATTGAAAAAATGTTAAATAGAACATGAGATATACACATTTAAAAATAAAGATTTTTCAAGGTTTGATCCTGGTTCAAACTGTTATTATAAAAAAAAAAAAGAATATGAAATTATTATATTTATTTTCTGCCACACAAAGGGCAGAGCCTTATCTGGTGTAGTGGTCTGGGGTGTTAGGTAGGATTTAGGGTGTTGTAATTGGCTGGGTCTTTTCCTTACTATGCTTTCTCTTTTTTATCTCTGCAAAAATACAATGGTTAAATTGAGAATTAGCAAATAAAAGAAAAAAATAAGCAAAAATCAGATAAAGTACCCTGGTTCAAATCTTGTCTAGTTTTTTTTTTTTTTATTAATTTTTTTAATTTATATTGACAACTGGGGGTATCCTGGTTCAAACTTCAAGTTATTTATAAAAAAAAAAAAAATTTATGAAATTATTATATTTAATTTCTGGCAGACAACGGACGGAGCCTTATCTGGTGTAGTGGTCTGGGGTGTAAGATCATTATACTATTAGGGTTCTAAGGGTGGGTAGATTAAGTTAGGATTAGGGTTTGGGTGGTTGTGGTGGGTGTGTTTTCTCCTTATTATGCTTGTTTTTCTTGTACTCTGCAAAAATGCAATGGTTACATTGAGAAATTAGCAAATAAAAGACAAACAAGCAAAAATCAGATAAAGTACCCTGGTTCAAATCTTGTCTATTTTTTTGATTTATTTTTTTTTTAATTTTTTTTTTTTTGAATTTTTATGAATAAAAAATTTGGAAACAATATACTGCTGAGGGTATATCGCTTCAAAGCTCGAGTAGGTAGCTAAAAATGTTTATATCTCTTTATAAGGAAACGGCTAAAAGAGCCCTATCTGGTCTAATGGTCTTAGGTATAAGAGTTTTGTAATGTTAGGGTTCAAAGAGTTGTTAGAAAAAGACAGATTTAAGATGAATGGGATGAATTTATTAATTACTGTTCATTCAGCTGTGTAACAATATTATAATATTTATATATATTTATTAGAAAACTGCTAACAGAGCCCAATCTGGTGAAGCGAGCTGTGATGTAACATTACTGTACTGTTAGAGCTCAAAGAGTTGGTAGAGAAAGTAAGATTTAAGGTGGGTGGAATGAATTATTTTCTTACTATTCGTTTAGCTGTGCAAAACTACTACAGTTACAATTGAAATTAGTAAATAAAGAACAGAAATAAGGAAAAACCGAATGAGAAATCAATCCTTCTTTTTCTGTTTAAAAAAATTTAAGGATTTTAAAATAATTATTTATGTACAACTCAGCGACATTGCCTTATTTTCCTTATACATTTGTGATAAATGAACTTAAAAGGTAATTTGGTGTTTGACTCGATAGCTGATTATAAAATTTGTTAGAGGAGAATTCATCAAAACATACAAATTTCTACAAATAGCTTAACTTTAATTTTGTATCAAAAAATAAAAACAATATCAAAATTTGTATGTTATGTTAATTTTATATTGATAGCTTTGTACACAATTTCAAGTTTCTATCTTTATTAATTTCGAAGATATGCTTGCTAGGCTTTGAAGGCGTCTGTCAGCTATCCGTACCGCCACTTCAATTCATTCCAAATTTCAGGGACATAGAGGAAACATTACAGATCATCTTTGTACCAAAAATAAAGGTTCTATCTTTATTGGTTTTTAAGATATGGTCGTTTGGTCTGGGCCTTGAAGCTTTCAAAATCCGAACAATATATTATAGCTTTAATTTTTATGTCTTGCCGAAGAAAAATTTGTACAGGTGCCTAAGTTACAGGTCTCTAAAAATATCAAATTGACAAATATTTGATCCCTAATAGCTCTTAAACAGTGGGTGGTACAGTTTCCTAAGTTACGGGTGTTTAAAAATAGGAATATTTTAAATTATGAGTCCTAATAGCTCATAAACAGGGAATGAACTAAACAAATTTTCTGAGGAAACTTATACAAATTCTGAAAATGTTTTCTTACCTTAAAGTACCTATAACAAAGGTATGAAGGTAGAAAAAGCATGCAAAATTTTCTTTTTACATAACGGTAAATTTAAATACTAATTTAAAAAAATTTGTACATTTTTTATATGGATTTACATAGATAGAGGAAATTCCTGGCAAAAGTCGTTTTCAGATTGAAAAAATGTTAAACAGAACATGAGATATACACATTTAAAAATAAAGATTTTTCAAGGTTTGATCCTGGTTCAAACTGTTATTTTACAAAAAAAAAGAATATGAAATTATTATATTTATTTTCTGCCATACGACGTAAGGAGCCTTATCTGGTGTAGTGGTCTTTGGTGTAAGATTATTATGCTATTACGGTTCTAAGGGTGGCTCAATTAGGTGAGGGTTAGGTAGGGTTTAGGATGTTGTGGTTGGCTGGGTTTTTTCCTAACTCTGCTTTCTCTATTTTACCTCTGCAAAAATACAATGGTTAA